>WOXC01009357.1:0-64781 GCA_011680675.1 Gymnobelideus leadbeateri | reverse complement strand
TTTTTTTTGGGGGGGGGGGGAAGATAATGGAATATTCCCATCCCTCCTCTGCCTCCAGCTTCTATTAATACAAGAATGTCTACCAATCATTTGAGAACTGAAGGGGCATAGAACAAGATCCTCTTAATGCAATACTGAGGAACACAAAGTAGAAAATGAATATCTGTTCAGTTAATTAACTTTCTTTCCAAACTGACTTTTTTTTTTCATTAATAGAGTTCCCAAAATGAAGCTTTATGCATCATAACCATAGGAGGTGAATTTGAGAGGAGACACATTACCAGACCTGACATCTAAACTCCAGTCCTGCAACTCGATTTACTACTAATAATAAACAAATCAATAAAAATTTAGTAAATGCCTCCCTATGTGCCAGGCACTGTACTAAGCACTAAGAATACAGAGGCAGGGGCGGTTAGATGGTGCAGGGAATAGAGCACCGGACCTGGAATCAGGAGGACCTGAGTTCAAATCCAGCCTCAGACACTTAACACAAAAACTAGCCATGTGACCTTGGGCAAGTCACTTAACCTCAATGCCCCCCCCCCCAAAAAAAAAAAAACAGGTGGGAAAAACTAAAAAAAAAAAAAAAAAGAATACAGAAGCAAAGACAGTCCCTGATAAGCAATCTAGTCTCCCATTACAATCTAGTGAGGGAGACAACATGCAAACAAATATGCTCAAAGCAAGGTGTTTACACAGGATAATTAGGAAATAATTAGCAGAGGGGAGACACTGGAAGAGGGGTTGGGGATGGTTTCCAGTAAAAGATGGGATTTTGGTGGGACTTTAAGGAAGCCAGGGAGGTCATGGACACCTGGCATCAGAACTTTTGAATCTCAGAATTGGAAAGGAGGCAAGAAGTAACTAAATGTTGACCTTTCTATCTTTTTGTTTGGAGAACAAGGTCAGAAGACCCCAAGCCTCTCTGTAGCAGCCCATTCTATAACTGTATACCTTCTTCCTGATTCTAGCTTCCATGTAGCAAAGGATCCTGGAGAATGAGAAGGACTTAAATCAAATAACTAGAAGGATATGCATATGGTGATTGGGGTTAGTGGGGGTGGGGTTGAACTTTCAAGAAAGAATAGAGATTGAATTGGAGGAAGAACCAGTCAGAAAACTGAAATAAAAATTCAAAGAGAACTCAAGTTGAAGGAGGACCCAGTCAGAAGGAGGAAAGATTATCACTAGAATTTGAATGGACCTTAAATGTAGAATTCAACAGATTCCTTTACAAATGAAGAAACTGAGGACTAGAGAAATTATCTGCTTTATTCAAGGCTCCATGGGTAGCAAATGATAGACTCAACCCAGCTACTTAACCTCCAAAGTTATTGGTCATTCCATTGGACCACATAGTCTCTTGGGTATAAGGAGGCCAAAAGAGAATAGGTTAAGGCAGGCTAAGATTTTTTTTTATATATATAAGTGAAACAGATTCATTAGATAAATTAAGAAGTTGGGTGTAGTTATCAACTTGTGAATTGATAAGCTTTTCTGAAAGTGTAAAGAAAGTGCTAAGAAGATGTAAAGGTTTAAAGAGGTGATAAAAGGGGATAAAAGTGTTAACAAAGACTTAATGGGATGAGTTATCAATACCCAGAAGCAGTGGAAAGAGAGAATAATTTGATGTGATGTTACTAGGAGATAGCTGACCAATGTTTATATTTCTGCCTTGGCCAAGTCCCAGCTAAAATTTCACCTTTTCCAGGAAGCCTTTCCTAATCCCTCTTAATCTTAGTGCCTTCCCTCTGTTATTTGCTTCCTATTGGTCCTATATACAACTTGTCTGTACAGCTTGTTTGCTTGTGGTCCCCCATTAGATTGTGAGCCCCTTGAGGACAGAAACTTCCTTTTACCTCTCTTTGCATTCCCAGTGTTCAGCATAGTACCTGGTACTTAATAAGAACTTAATATGGACTTATTAGTTGACTCTGCTCAAAGTTCAGTCTGATCTTCTTCCTATAAGAGGTTAGAGGGGCTTAAGAAATGCTGCTGCTGCTGCTGATGATGATGATGATGATGATGACGACGACAATGACAGCTAACATTTATATGGCCCTTTAAGGTTTGTAAAGCACTTTGCAATGATACTTCATTTAATCCCCAAGAGCCCTAGGAAGTGGAGCAATTATTATCCCCATTTCACACATGAGGAAATTGAGGGAAGGATCAGGGAATAAGTATTTATTAAGTTCCTACCAGGTGCCAGGCTCTGTGCTAAGCACTTTACAAATATCTCATTTAATCCTTAAATTATCCTGTGATGTAGATGCTCTTATTATTTCCATTTCATATTTGAGGAAACTGAGGTAAACCAAGGTTTATTCACTTGACCTGGGTCAAATGACTAGTAACTAAGGTTAAATTTGAACTTAGGTCTTTTTGACTTCAGACCCAGTACTCTATCCATTCCACCACCAATATACCTCACCAGACTCGTTATCAAAGACGATGAAATGCTTCAACAACAACAACAACATAACCAAGAACAATAGGAACATTGGTGATGTTGGGAGTGGTGGTGGGGAGAAATGGAAAATGATCTAAAGACATAAGGGAGAAACCCCATCTGGATCAGGAGGTTGGTGAATGGTTCATATGGGCACAAATGATACTACCAGCAGTGATCTAGAAAAAACAAAAAAAAAAAAACAAAGCATATAAGTATTGGGGAAGAAACTGAGGATGATTAGGGCATAGATGGTGTATTTAAAACTGCTGCCTATAGAAGGCAAAGGGTGAAGATGAGCATAGTTGCTTAAGAAGCTGATATTTGAGAATGACATTTAGATTTCTGGACCATGGTTTAAAATATAGGAATGGTAGGCTCCTGGTTAGGGATGTGAAAAATTGATAAGAATATATTTGTCAAGTGTCCTACAAATTTAATTTAAGGGTTTTAAAGTGAAAATGATAAAGGTGAGAGAACTGCCTGTACCATCAAACTAGACATCATGGAGAATAACTATAATGTAAGAATAAAGTTTGAAGTTGAAACAACCAGAAGTAAACAGGAGACATAACCCAAGAAAAGAATCAGTAGCAAAACTCTGGTTTGAAATTTGTATAAAAACATATCACTGATACCTTTGGTTTGAAATTTATATGAAAATATATCATTAATAGTTGATAGGATGAGATCTCTCAACTGAATATAACTGTTCTGTGAAGTCTGCATCCAGTCTAAAGACCACACTTGAGAACCTAGAGGGTGACCTCAAGGCTACAGGCTCCTCACCCCTGAAGGAGATCCAGTAATTAGAGAAGAATAGTAGCAAGAATTTGGGTGAAGCTTAACAGAGTTAGAAGCAAGTCAGCTTATCATTAGAGCATGCTACAGAGCACCTGGACAAAAAGAGGAACTAGATGAGGAGTTTGGAAAACAGATCATAAGTCTGGCTCAGAAGCATGAATCATATGGTAGTTATGGGAGTCTTCAATTATCCCTACATCTGCTGGAGTTCTCTCTTCCAAATGCAGAAGAGCTAATATATTCCTTGACTTACATTAATGATAATTCATCCTTTCAACATGTGAAGGAACCAAAAGGGAGAATTCTATTTTGTATCTGATTTTCACAAACAGAGAAGAACTTTTGCTGGAGTGAAAGTGACAAAAATATTGGGGATAAAGGATGACTCCATCTTAGAGTTTATGATAGAGATGGAGAGGAAATCTGGGCATAGTCTGATGTGCAATAGATTATGGGAAAGTTGATTTCAAAGGGTTCAGAGAAAGGAGAGGAACTCATGGATTGTAATTCTTTAGGAGGAAGTTTTAGAAGGAATACCTTCTTAGGACTGATCTAGCCTTGATTCTTTGATGCAGTGATTCTGTGACTCTTTCCTAGGGGTAAGGACACTGGGACATACTGATGGATTTCATGTAATAATATTCCTTGTTCTACAAAGGGTTAATGGCTCTTCCTGACAACTGGAAGGCCTAGGGCCAGTTTACCTGAGGACATTCTGTGGCTCATTATTTATGTGCAGGGTGATAATTAAGATGGAACATTACCTAATGACCTCTCCACAGCATGTAGGTGTGTGACCAGACACATATGCTTAGGGGTACAATGTCAATTTTCTGTATTAGCACTGCTGAGTCCTAGGTCTCACATCTGGATTATTGACGTTGTTACTTTAGCATCTCTCTCCTTTCTGCCTTGTTCACATATGCCCTTCAAAGTTAGCTTCCTTGAAAGTCCTCTTGGTCTAGCTTTTATTTCAGTACCATGTCTACCCAAAGAGAGGGAGATGGTTTTAGAGATTCCCTGAGGTCACAAAGTCATAGTAATAGGACCTTACAACAGAAAGGGACCTTGGAGATTACCTGGTCTGAGCCTTTCATTAATCACTGGAGGAAATTGAAGACCAGAGAGGAGAAGTAACTATGTCCAAGGTCACACAGAAATAAAAATGTAGAAGTGGACCTGGAATACAACTTTTTCCCCCTCCTCTTCCCATTACCCATAATACTCTTCTCAAGATGCTACCCCAATTACTAGGACTAGCATAAAATGTGGTGGTGACAAAGGTTGGAATAAGTGACCATCAAAAAAAATTTGGACTTAATTGTGCTACTTAACTATTAAAATGGAAACTTGGTTGGAAATATAGGTTCCCTCTGATCTGGATTTGCAGTCTCGTCTACCAACTATCTTGAAGACCTTTGATAAATCAATTCACTTTTATTTTTAAATAATAGTCCATAGCATTTTATTTGATTGCCTCCTGTGCACTTATCACATTGGAATTTTTTATCTTCTCCACTTTATTATGCTCAAATTCAATTACAAAATTAAAAAAGGTTCTTTCCATTTTCAACATTCTATGTTCCATCATTCTATTGTGTCCTAAGCTCCCTAATATATTATGATTCTATAATTCAGTTGGTAGAGTGAGTATCCTTGAAACCTGTTATCTATAATGCAAAAGGGCAAATGTGTGTGGGGAAAACAATTCCAGGATGGCATCCCAAGACAGTGTTCTAATCTCTGTCTAGACATCTTTTGACCTGGTTATTTTTCTGTCCAGTGCTCATTCCCAACCACCTAAGTATGTTATATCTACAAATAGATCTCTCTTCTAAATTCTAGTCTTGTATATCAATCTGTCAACAAGGATTTCTTAGGTGCTTACTATGTGCCAATAATTGTTCTGAGCCCCAGGGATATCAAGAAAGGTAAAGACATGGTGTTTGCATCCTAATGGCAGAGAACACATGCAAATAAATTGTGTGTGTGCATATGTATGTATGTATATATATATTACATATATATATAAAATGTGTGCGTATATATGAACATATTCACATATAAAATCATCATCATAGTTAACATTTATATTGTGTTTACTATTTGTGCAGTATAAATAGAAGGTAATCTCAGAGGGAAAATACTAACAACAATGAGGAGGAAGAGAGAAGATACCAGGAAAAGCCTCTTAAAAAAGGTGAGAATTAAGCATAATCTTGAATGAGGCCAGAAAACCAAGACACAAAAATGAAGAGGGACTGCATTCTAGGCACAGTGTTTTGTTGTTGTTGATCAGTCATTCAGTCATATCCAACTTTTCATAAGCCCATGGGCCATGGCACTTCAGGCCCTTCTATCCTCCCCTATCTTCCAAAGTCTGTACAAGTTCATGTTTGTTACTTATATGATACCATCTATCCATCTCATCCTCTGCCATCTCCTTTTCTTTTTGCCTTCAATTATTCCCAACATCAGGGTCATTTCCAGTGAATCCTACCTTTCCATTATGTGGTCAAAGTATATAAGCTCTAGCTTCAGTATTTGACCTTTCAATGAATAGCCTAAATTATTTTCTTTAAGTATTTTTAAAAATTAAATTTTATGTTTATTTTTAGTTTACATCATACACAAGATTTTGAGTTACAAATTTTCTCCCTGTCTTTCCCCTACCCACCATCCCAAAACAGCAATCCCACTGCATGCCCCCTCCCCCAATCTGCTCTGTCCTATATCCTCCCCCATCCCCCCAACTTTCTGGTAGGGCAAAATGGATCTCCATACTCCAGTGCTTATATATCTTATTTCCCAGTTGCGTGTAAAAAATAATTCTAATAGTATATTTTTTTAAACATTTGATTTTAAAACTTTGAATTCCAGATTCTTTCCCTTCCTTGCTCATTACCCACTACTGGGAAAATAAGCAATTCAATATAGGTTGTACATGTGTAGCTATGCAAAGCATTTCCATAGTGGATATATTGTGAAAGACTGACTATATTTCCCTCCATCCTATCCCACCCCCACTTGTTTTATTTTCTACTTTGACCCTGTCCCTTTTCAAAAGTGTATGCTTCTAACTACCATCCCCCCCAACCTGCCCTACCCTCTGTAATCTCCCCTCTCATCCCCTTCCCCTCTACTCTCCTGTAGGGCAAGATACCCTATTTAGTGTGTATATCATTCCCTCCATAAGCCAAATTCAATGAGAGTAAAGTTGACCCAGGTTGAAGAGGTTGCCTTCCTGTTCTTTCCCTCCATTATAACAGCTTTCCTTTGCCTCTTCTATATGAGATAATTTACCCCATTCTGTCTCTCCCCGTCTCCTCTCATATTCCATTTTCACCTCTCAATTTCACCTTTAAAGTATCATCCTTTCCTATTCAATAGATCCTGTGCCCTCTGTCTACGTATACCTGTACACATATATAAACACACTCACATATGTATTCATATGCCCATATACTCTCCTATATAGACATATATATGCATGTACACATACATACATACATACATATACATATATACATATGTGTATATATGTATATATATGTGTGTGTGTACACATTTATATTTCCTTCAACTATCCTCATTCTGAGAAAAGTTTCATAAGTTACAATTATTGTTTTCCCATTTAAGAATGTAAGAAGTTCAACTTTGATAAGTTCCTTATGATTTCTTTTCCCTGTTTACCTTCTCATGCTTCTCTTGCTTCTTGTATCTGAATGTCAAATTTCCTATTCAGCTCTGGTTTTTTCATCAAGAATGCTTGAAAATCTTCTATTTCATTAAACGATCAAATTTCCCCCTGAAACATGATACTCAGTTTTGTTGTGTAGGTGATTCTTGGTTTTTAATCCCAGTTCCTTTGACCCCCTAATACCACATTCCAAGCCTTTTGATCCCTCAGTGTAGAAGCTGCCAGATCCTGTGTCATCCTGATTGTGTTTCCCCAATATTCAAATTGTGTCTTCTTGTCTGCTTGTAATATTTTCTCCGTGATCTGGGAATTCTGGAACCTGGCTATAATATTCCTAGGAGTTTTCTTTTTGGGATATTTTTCAAGAGGTAATCAGTGGATTCTTTCAACCTCTATTTTGCCCTCTGGTTCTAAAACATCAGGGCAAATTTTCTTGAGAATTTCTTGAAGGATAATTTCTAGGTTCTTTTTTGGATCATGGCTTTCAAGTAGTCCAATAATTTAAAAATTATCTCTCCTGGATCTATTTTCCAGGTCAGTGGTTTTTCCAATGTGATATTTCACATTGGTTTCTATTTTTTCATTTGTTTGGATCTGTTTAATAGTATCTTGATTTCTCATAAAGTCATTAGCTTCCATTTGCTCCAATCTAATTCTGCAGGAATTATTCTCTTCAGTGAGCTTTTGAAATTCTTTTTCCATATGGCAGATTTGGCTTTTTAAGGTATTCTTCTCCTTATTGGCTTTTTGAGCCTCTTTTGCCATTTGATTTAGTCTATTTTTTAAGGTGTTATTTTCTTCACTCCGGTTGTTGATTCTCATTTCATAATTTTCTTGCATCATTCTAATTTTTCTTCCCAATTTTTCCTCTACTTCTCTTATTTGGTTTTAAAAATCCTTCTTATGCTCCTCTGTGGCCCATAACCAGTTTGTATTTTTCTTGGAAGCTTTTTTTTTTTTTTTTTGCTTTTTGGAGGGCAATTGGGGTTAAGTAACTTGCTCAAGGTCACACAGCTAGGTTTTTGTTTGTGTGCGTTAAGTGTCTGAGGCCAGATCCGAACTCAGGTACTTCTGACTCCAGGGCCTACGCTCTACTCACTGCGCCACCTAGCCGCCCCTTCTTGGAAGCTTTTGGTGCAGGAGTTCTGACTTTGTTGTCTTCCTGCCATTCCATGCTTTGATCTTTTTTGTCCCCCCAAAAGGAATCTGAAGTAGGATTGCTGTGCTTGCTTTGCTTCCTTTGCTTGCTCATGTTGCTACTCAATTACTTCACTTTTGAGCTTTTTACCACAGTAGAACTCTGCTTCCGGAGAGGAGAGCTTTCAAATCTTTTCCAAATCACTGGGGTTTCCACAGCTATCAAGGCTCTTAGTTGGCTGCCCTCTCAGAAGCCTCCACAGGCTCTGGCACTTGGTCACACACCCCAGGACCTCTACCCAAGACAGCAATACAGATCCAAGAAGGTTAAAGCAAGGGCAGTTACCTCTCAGAATGGCTGCTTGATCCCCCTACAATCTGCCAGCCAGGAGCTCTGAAGCAGCCATGCAGTGATGGCTGCAGAGCCAACATGCCTCAGATGCTTCTCCCTCTAGGGGCAGACATCAGACTGCACTCTTGCAGACCCATTCACAAAATCTACACTGACCTTTTACTTTGCCTTTGGCGTTTATGGGCTGATAATTCTGGAAACCATCATGGCTGCTCTCCCGAAGACCCTCTAGTCGTGGTTCGATTTCCATAAGTATTGACTGATTTGATTTCCCTGCTATAGAAAGGACTCTTAAAAGTCTCCTCCAGCACTAAAATCCAAAAGCGTTGGTTTTGTGACTCTTTGTTTTCCATATGGTCTGACTTTCACAGTCATACATTGCATAGGAGAGAGCTGGTAAAAAGTCAGAGTCTCTGGGGCGACTAGGTGGCGCAGTGAGTAAGAGCGCCGGCCTCGGAGTTGGGATGACCCGAGATCAAATCCGGCCTCAGAAAATGAGCACCCACACACAAATAATGACTAGCCGTGTAACCTTGAGCAAGTTACTTAACCCCAATTGCTTTAAAAAAAAAAAAAAGTCAGAGTCTGAAAATGGAATGATTGGGAGACAGATCCAGGATATTGGAGTAAAGGCAGGGACACACCTGAGCTCTCCCCCAAACCTCTCCAAATGTCTTTAGATAATGGTTCTAAAGAAATTCTAGAGTGGGTGGAGAGGCCACCAGCAGTAGGCACTCAGGCTCCCTCGCTGCGGGAATCTTTGCAACACGAGCTTTCTCTCCTCTTTTTTTTTTTTTTAGTTTTTGGGCTCAAGCTAGCGTTTGTGCTCAGCACCCTGGACACCCCGCACCAGGTGGTCAACTTCGGCCCGGGACCCGCCAAGCTGCCCCATTCGAAACGAGCCATAGATCATGTGATTTTGCTAAAATTATAAACACAACAGAGAATCTGGTGTGGGAATTGCTAAATATTCCTGACAACTACAAGGTGATTTTTGTGCAAGGAGGTGGAACTGGCCAGTTCAGTGCCATCCCCTTAAACTTTATTGGACTCAAAGAAGGAAGGTGCGCTGATTATGTAGTGACTGGAGCTTGGTCTGCCAAGGCAGCTGAAGAGGCCAAAAAGTTTGCTATTGTTAACATCATTCATCCCGAACTTGAGAGTTATACAAAGATTCCTGATCCAAGCACGTGGAATCTCAACCCAGATGCATCTTATGTGTATTACTGTGCAAATGAGACTGTCCATGGTGTGGAATTTGATTTTGTACCTGATGTCAAAGGAGCAGCCCTGTTCTGTGACATGTCCTCCGACTTCTTATCCAAGCCAGTGGATGTTTCTAAGTTTGGTGTGATTTTTGCTGGTGCTCAGAAGAATGTTGGCTCTGCTGGGGTCACCGTGGTGATAGTGCGGGAGTACTTGCTGGGATTTGCGCTGAAAGAATGCCCATCTGTGTTAGACTACAAAGTCCAAGCTGGGAACAGCTCTTTATATAACACTCCTCCGTGCTTCAGCATCTACATCATGGGCTTGGTCCTGGAATGGATTAAGAACAATGGTGGTGCGACAGCTATGGAGAAACTTAGCCTAATCAAATCTCAAATGATTTATGATATCATTGATGAATCCCGGGGATTCTATGTATGCCCAGTGGAGAAACAGAACAGAAGTAAAATGAACATCCCTTTCCAAATTGGTAGTGCTAAGGGAGACGAACAGTTGGAAAAGAAGTTTCTGGAGAAAGCTCTTGAGCTTAATATGATCTTTTTGAAAGGGCATAGGTCTGTTGGAGGAATTCGTGCTTCTCTGTATAACGTGGTCACTGTGGAGGATGTTCAGAAGCTGGCTGAATTTATGAAGACTTTTATGGAAATGCATAGGCTGTGAATACTTTGGTGCCAGTTTATAGGCTGCCTACTTAAAAACAAGCATCATGTTAAAATAATTGTCACATACATAGATATAAACACTTAATAAACTAAGTTATATAAACACTTAACAAGCCTACTATAACTCTTAAAAAATAACAAAACTGTTACAAGATAGTTTGCCACTGCAAAAGCCAATGACAGCTGTCATCTTCACTGACTAGTACTGTAAAATTTTTAAAGCTATACTTCCTATGTTTTATTCGAGGTTCACTTTTTTCCTTCCTTGTTGCTTTTTTTTTCCCTGCTGAGTCTCAGTATGCAAATTTATCTGTGTACTGAATTCAGTTTTTTTAATATCCTGGCTTCTATAAGCATACACATCAGTGGTGGAAGGGACCAGATACTTCCTGGGGTGCCAAGGATGCCCCAGATCAGAGTCAACAAACTACAGGCCAGATCTGTCCTTCTCCCTATTTTGTACAGCAGGCTCGCTAAGAATGATTTTTACATTTTTAAATACAATAAAACTTTATTATGAAATAGAAGAGCCATTCTTAGCTAACAGGCTGGTAGGCCAGATTTGACCAGCAGGCCATAGCTTAGGCTATACTTATGGTCTGCTTCGATTATTTAAGCCCAAACTTAATCACTGATTGTGAGCTCAAAGACTCGAGGCACAGGGCAAACCATGGGTCTTCCTTTGTGTACTGTATACTCTCTCAAAGTGACAAAACTGATATGACTGTTTCCATTAAGGTCTATTTAATATCATACGCTATTTTTTCTATGCATTTATATTTCAAATAACTGTTCTTTGTAGTATACGTCAGTACTTTAATGTACGTTCATAGTCACATTTGTTATCAAGAAGCCTTATTCAGTATATTAACAAGGGGTTGTGGGGTGGTGGGGTTTTTTGTGTTTTTTTTTTTTTCTGTTTCTCTTCTCAGACAGGAGGATATGCAATTTTCTTGAACATCTTTCCTGCCTGTTAAGTTCAAACCAGAACCTTTATTAAAATACCCTGAACCTTTAAAAAAAAAGAAATTCTAGAGTGGAAAAACACACAAAAAGATGGAGTGAAGCAATTTTCTAGCCCAAGAAAACTTAGAAGGTCAGCAGGAAAGGTCTGTTGTATCAGGGTGATAGAGAAGCCCAGTTCAGCACAGGCCAGGCCAGCACAGACCAGGCCCCTGAAAACCAGGAACAGTCCTGGGTGCAACTGAATCAGTGGCAGCAGTGGCAGTTTCCAGACTTTTTAGTTCCAAGATCAGGGAATCAGAGAATTGGTCAGAAGGAGACTTACAGAGGTCCCTTTGCTGGCACCAGGGGCAGGACTCTATTGAAATTGCCTATACTTGAATCTGGGTCACAGCCCTGGGTCTTAGTCCCATTGCAAGAAAGAATACTAGAACAGCAGAGCTTGCAGCCCTAAGGGAACAGAGACCATGGTCACAGTCGCAGGGTTGAAAAGAGTGCTTATGGTAATTCACAAACTAGGGCACAGTACAAGGGAGTAGAAACACAAAAAGATTGTGCCACTTTGGAAGAGTCCAAAACTTACAGGTCCCCAGAGTTACCTATGAAAATAACTGCACAAAAACATGTGAAGCTTGCGACAGTGTTTCCTTCACTTGGGAAGCAGAGTCCCATGTTATTCCAGAGTTAAAAATCAAGAAATAGCCGGAAAAATAAGCAAACAACAACAACAAAATTCTGACCATAGAAAATTGCTTTGGTGACAAGGAAGATCAAAACACACACTGAGAAGACAACAAAATCAAATTCTTGCATTCAAAGCTGCAAAAAAAAATATGAATTGATCTCAAGTGATGGAAGAGCTCAAAAAGGATTTTAAAAATCAAGTAAGAGAGATAGAGGAAAAATTGGGAAGAGATGAGAATGATGCAAGAAAATAAGGAAAAAAGAGTCAAAGTCAAAAAAGAGTCTTGGTAAAGAAGACACAAAAAAATTCTGAAGAAAATAACAGCTTAAAGAAAAAAAAAAACAGAATAAGCCAAGTGGTAAAAGAGGCACAAAAATCCAATGAAGAGAAGAATACCTTGGGAAGCAGAAGTGTCCATATGGAAAAAGATAGACAAAAATTCACTGAAAAGAATTCCTTAAAAAGTAGAATTGGCCAAATGGAAAATGTAAATATGAAATCTTATTGAAGAAAATGGTCTTTTAGAAGTCAGAATTAGGCCAGTAGAAGTTAATGACTTTATGAGACATCAGGAAGCAATCAAATAAAATTAAAAGAATGAAAAAATACAAGAAAATGTAAAATATCTCATTGGAAAAAAACAACTGACCTGGAAAATATATCTGAGAGAGATAATTAATGAATTATTGAACTACCTGAAAGCTATTATCGAAAAAAGGGCCTAGGCATCATCTTTCAAGAAATTATCAAGGAAAATAGTCCTGATATTCTAGAACTAGAAGGTAAAAAAGAAACCGAAAAATGCCACAAATCACTTCCTAAAAGATATATCAAATTAAAAACTCCCAGGAATATTATTGTCAAATTCCAGACCCCCCGGATTAGGGAGAAAATACTGCAAGCAGCTAAAAAGAAACAATTCAAGTATTGTGGAGCACCAGTCAGGATGATTTAGCAACTTTTACATTGAAGGATCTGAGGGCTTGGAATATAATATTCTAAAGGACAGAATTATAACCAAGGATCACCTACCCCACAAAACTGAGTATAATCCTTCAGGGGGAAAATGGGCATTCAATTAAGTAGAGGGCTTTCAAGCATTCTCAATGAAAACACCAGAGCTGAATAGGAAATTTGATTTTCAAAAACAAGATGCAAAAGAAGCATAAGTAAACAGGAAAGAGAAATTATAAGGGGATTTGATAAGGTTAAACTCTTTACATTCCTACATAGGAAAGCAATATTTATAACTCATAAAAACTTTCTCATTCCCAGGGCAGTTAGAAGTAATATACATAGACAGAAAGCAAAGCTATGTGTTGAATGTGATGGCATTGATTATCAGGGAAAAAAAAAAATTAAGTGATGAGAAGGGGAAAGGGAGAGATAGAATGAGACCAATTATCTGTCATAAAAGAGGCCTGAAAGAGATTTTACAATGGAGGGGAAGATGGAGGGACCAGGGAAGGGAACACATGAACCTTACTCTCATTGGAATGAACTCAAAGAAAGAATAACATACACATTTAGTTGGGTATAGAAACCTATCTTACCATACAAGAAAGTAGAAAGGGAAGGGGATAAGAAAAGGGGGAAAGAGTTGCTGATAGAAGGGAGGACAGTTTGGGGGAGGTAAAAGTCAGAAGCAAAACAGTTTTGAGGAAGAACAGAGTAAAAGGAGAGAGAGAGAGAGAGAAGGACAAATGGGGGAAATGGGATGGAGGAAATACATGGCTGGTCATTATTACTGTGAAAAATATTTACAGTGAGTTTCTCTGATAAAGATTTCATTTCTCAAACATAGAAAATTGATCAAATTTATAGAAATAAGAGCCATTCCTCAACTGAAAAATGGTCAAAGGAACTGATAGTTTTCAGATAAAATAATTCAAGGTATTTATAGCCATATAGAAATGCTCTAAATCTCTATTGATAAGAAAATGTAAATTAAAACAACTCTGAACTACTATCTCCCATGTCAGCTTGGCTAATATGACAGAAAAGGGAAATAACAAATGTTGGAGGAGATGTGGGAAAATTAAAATGCTAATGTATTACTGGTGAAGCTGTATACTGATACAACCATTCTGGAGAGCAGTTTGGAGCTATGCTCAAAGGGCTATAAAACCACGTATACCTTTTGACCAAGCCATGTTACTACTAGATCTATATTCCAAAGAGATAAAAAGTGAAACGAAAAGAACCTATGTGTGCAAAAATATTTATAGCAGCTCTTTTAGTGGTGGCAAAGAATTGGAAATTGAGGGGATGTCCATCAATTGGAGGATGGCTGAACAATTTCTTGTATATAATTGTGATGGTATGCTTTAAGAAATAATGAGCAGGATGCTCACAGAAAAACACAGAAAGTCTTACATGAACTGATGTAAAGTGAAATGAGCAGAACCAGGAGAATCTTGCACAAAGTAACAGCAATATTTTATGATGATCTACTATGAATAACAGCTATTCTCAGCAGTACAATTTCTTTGGGATTGATAATGAAAGGTGCTGTCCATCTCCAGTGAGAGAACTGGTAGAGCCTTAATGCAGATCAAAAACACTTTTTTCTTTATTTTCTTTATTTTTCTTCTTTTTTTTTTTTTGGAGGTCAGTTGGGGTTAAGTGACTTGCCCAAGGTCACATGGCTAGTTTTTGTCTTCTATCTGAGGCCAGATTTGAACTGGGGTCCTCCTGACTCCAAGGCCAGTGCCACCTGACCACCCCCCTATTTTTTCTTCTTATTGGGTTTTTTTTGGTCTGTGTTTTCTTTCATAGAATGGCTTACATGGAAATGTGTTTTGCATGACTATATGTGTATAATCTATATCAAATTGCTTAACTTCTCAATGGGGGGGAAGGGTTAGGAGGGAGAGAATTTGGACCTCAAAATCTGAAAAATAAGAATGCTAAAATTGTTTTTGCATATAATTGGGGAAAATAAAATATTAAATAAGAAAATGGAATGATCTATGTGAGGAATAGGAAGGAAGGCAATATAGCTGAATTTTAGGGTAAATAGAAAAGAGTTAAGCATAAAAAACAAAAACAAAAACAAAACTAGAGCAGTAGATAAAGGCCAAGTTCTGAAAAGTTTTAAATGAAAAGCAGAGGATTTTACATTTGATCTTGTTGAATAGGAGAATGACATGGTTAAACCTGCAATTTAGGAAAATCACTTTGGCAACTGAGTGTAAGATAGACTGAGACAGGGAGAAATGAAGTGAGGAGACCAATCAGCAAACTTATTTATTTTTAGTTTTCAACATTCACTTACATAAGTTCTAAATTTTCTCTCCCTCCCTCCTTCCTCCCCTCCCCAAGATGTCATGCAATCTGATAGTCTCAAAATATACATTCCTATTAAATATTTTGACATTAATCATCTTGTATAGAAGAATTAGAATGAATGGGAGGAACCATGAGAAAGAAAAAACAAAACAAAACAAAAAAGAAAATAGTCTGCTTCACTCTGCATTAAGACTCCATAGTTTTTTCCTCTGGATGTGGATGACAATTTTCCATCATGTGTTCTTTGGAATTGTTTTGGGTTCTTGCATTACTGAGAAGAGCTAAGTCCATCAAAGTCAGTCATCGCACACTGTGGCTGTTACTGTGTACAGTGTTCTTGTGGTTCTGATCACTTCACTCATTATCAGTTCATATAAGTCTTTCAGGTTTTTCTAAAGTCGACCTATTCATCATTTCTTATAGCACAATAGTATTCCATTACATTCACTTACCACAACTTGTTCAGTCATTCCCCAGTGATGGGTATCCCCTCAATTTCCAATTCTTGACCACCACAAAAAGAGCTGCTTTAAATATTTTTGTACATGTATGTCCCTTTCTCATTTTTATGGTCTCTGGGATACAGCCCTAGAAGTGGTATTGCTAAGTCAAAAACGTGCTGGGCACAGTTTTATATCCCTTTGGTTATAGTTCCAAATTGCTCTCCAAAATGGTTGGATCAGTTCACATCTCAACCAACAATGACTTAGTGTTCCAGTTTTCCCACATCTTCTCTAACATTTATGCTTTTCCCATTTTGTCATGTTAGCCAATCTGATAGGTGTGATGTACCTCAGAGTTGTTTTGATTTGCATTTCTCTAATCAGTAGTAATTTAGAGAATTGTTTCATATGATTATAGATAGGGTTATATTTTTCCTCTGAAAACTGCCTGTTCATATCCTTTGACCAATTATCAATTGGGGAATGACTTGTATTCTTATAAATTTGACTCAATTCTCTATATATTATAGAAATGAGGCCTCTATCAGAGACACTGGTTGTAAAAATTCTTTTCTAATTTTCTGCTTCCCTCCTAATCTTCATTGCATTGGCTTTGTTTGTGCAAAAACTTTTCAATTTAATGTAATCAAAATTATTCTTTTTGCATTTCATGGGATTCTCTATCTCTTGTTCAGTCCCAAATTCCTGCATTCTCCATAAATCTGACAGATTAATTATTCCTTGCTCCCCTAATTTTTTATGGTGTCCCTAATTTGTTTATGGTAACCCTAAATGATGTACCCATTTGGACTTTATTTTGGTGTCAGACATTGGTCTATGCCCGGTTTCTGCCATACTATTTCCCAGTTTTCGCAGGAGTTTTTGTCAAATAGTGAGTTCTTATCCTAGAAGCTTATCCTAGAAGTCTTTGAGTTCATCAGACAGGTTTTGTTTAATTACTATAGTCATTGACTACTGGGTCATATGTACCTAACCTATTCCACTGATCTACCTCTATTTTCTTAGCCAATACCAAGTAATTTTGATGATTACTGCTTTTTAATACAATTTAAGATCTGGTATGGCTACACCACCTTCCCTAGCTTTTCTTTACATTAATTCTCTTGATGTTCTGGACCTTTTTGTTCTTCTAGATGAATTTTGTTATTTTTTTCTAGCTCTATAAAATAATTTTTTGATAGTTTGATTAGTATGGCACTGAATAAGTCAATTAATTTAGGTAGAATTGTCACTTTTATTGTATTAACTCAGCCTACCCATGAGCAACTGATGTTTTTCCAATTATTCAGATCTGACTTTATTTGTGTATAAAGTGTTTTGCAATTGTATTCATATACTTCCTGGGTTTGTTTTGGCAGATAGACTTCCAAATATTTTATAATATTTTCAGTAACTTTAAATGGAATTTCTCTTTCTGAAATGGAATCTCCTACTGTTGGGCTTTGTTAGTAATATATAGAAATGCCGATGATTTGTGTGGGTTTATTTTATATCCTGCAACTTTGCTAAAGTTATTTATTTCAAATGGTTTGTTATTTGATTATCTAGGATTCTCTAAGTATATCATAATATCATCTGCAAAGAGTGATAATTTAGTTTTTTCTTTGCCTATTCTAATTCCTTCAATTTCTTTTCCTTCTCATTGCTAACGCTGACATTTCTAGTACCATATTGAATAACAGTGGTGATAATGACCATCCTTGTTTCACCACCCCCCACCCCGTTCTTATTGGAAATGCATCAAGCTTATCCCCATTACATATAATGCTTGCTGACAATCAGAAAACTATTGCAATAATCCAGGTGTGAGGTGATAAGGGGTCAGTGGGAATGAGGTTGTGAGCCTGAATAACTGAAAGGTGGTGATGCCCTTTTCCATAATAAAGAAGTTGGGAAAACAAGAAAGTTTTGGGGGAAAATGATGTGAATTTTTTTTTTTACTCATGCTGAGTTTGGGATATCTATGCAAAAGAGAATTGGTGATACATGGCCATTGGGACAATGCACGCTGAGATGAACAAAAGTAGGGTCATGTTTGGAGAGCAATGGGGGGATCACTTTAGCTGGACTGTGGAATGAGCAGAAGGAAGTGATCTTAATCATGTCTAGAAAGGTAGAGTGGAGTTCAGATGGTAAAGCATTTTACATGCCAAAAGTATTCAAGTTAAGAGACAATAGAGGGGCGGCCAGGTGGCGCAGTGAGTAGAGCGTTGGCCCTGGAGTCAAAAGGACCTGAGTTCGGATCCGGCCGCAGACACTTAAGGCACACACAGACAAAAACCTAGCCATGTGACCTTGGACAAGTTACTTAACCCCAATTGCCCTCCCCCCAAAAAAAAACAACAAAAAAAAAGAGAGACAATAGAAAGATGGTGGAGCTTCTTAAATAGCAGAATGATGTGGTCACACCTGGATTTCTTGTTGTTCAGTCATTTTCAGTCATGTCCAACTCTTTATGACCCCATTTAGGGCTTTCTTGGTAAAGATACTGGAGTGGTTTACCATTTTCTTCTCCAGATCATTTGACAGATGAGGAAAAGAGGGTTAAGTGACTTGCCCAGGGTCACATGGCTACCAAGTGACTGAGGTTCTCTATCTACTATGCCACATAGCTGCCTGCCACACCTAGTTAGGTCCCTTGAAATAGGGATGACCTTTATTTTTTTTTTTGGCCAATTTATTCTAGAACAATGAAGGATCTGAACCCTCAGAACCTGAAACAAAACTGGTATGCTTTGTCTGAGAGTCTCTCAGACTGCCCTGTGACAATCAGTAGAGGTGACACATTCATTTACTGAAAACCCCATCCTGAGGATGGATGTGGAGGCAGGTGCCAGCAGCTCTCTTCTCGCTGCCAGCCTTGAAGGGCATCATCTCTGTTTCAAATCTATTATTCTTCAGAGGAATTTCCCATCCTCTCCTTCCCATATGCTATTCAGTTTTTTCACTTCTCCCAATGCTAGGCACTCAGGAGGACAAGCTGTACCAAGCTTCCTGCTGTCTTCTTCCCCTGAGCAGTTCATTTATCCCAATACTGTTAATCTAACTATGCCTCAAACACAATTAATAGTAATAATAACAATTACCATTTACAGCACTTACAATGTGCTAAGAGTTTGACAATTACTATCTCTTTTGATCCTTAACAACAACCCTGGGAGATAGGAGCTATTACTATACCTATTGTATGATCAACTCTTCTTAAACTGTGACCCCATATGGGTCATGAAGAATTTCAAAGGTGAATCCAAGGTGTTTTGGAAGCCCTTGCCTGTATTGCATCATGTAATTTCACTGCAGCCTGAAACAGTCTGAACACAAAGCATGTGCAGTTTGCACTGTGCATGCCCTCAGGCCACGGAATGCCAACCAACATGACAAGGGGTCACAAGTGGAAAAGATTTAAGAAGACCTGGTGTAAATGAAGAAACGGAGGCAAACAGTGGTTAAGTCACTTATCCAAGGTCACACAGCTAGTGTCAGACTGTATTTCAACTCAGGATTTTCTGATTCTAAGCCCCATGATGTCTCCACTACACCACCTAGCTGGTTCCCGACTATATCTGTATTCAAATCTCACTTCTGACACTTTCCAGTTCTTTTTTTTTTTTTAAGCAACTGGGGTTAAGTAACTTGCTCAAGGTTACACGACTAGTCATTATTTATGTGTGGGTGCTCATTTTCTGAGGCCAGATTCGATCTCGGGTTATCCCAACTCCGAGGCTGGCGTTCTTACTCACTGCGCCACCTAGCCGCCCCCACTTTCCAGTTCTATTACCCTGGACAAATCATTTAGGTTTTCTGAGCCTCAATGCCCTCATCTGCAAAATGAGAATAATATCTGTAGTACTTATCTCATAAAGTTTTGCAGAGGATCAAATATGATAACATAAACTTGTCTTTCTAGGTCCCAGAGAGCAGAAGTAGAAGTAGATATTATAAAAGGGGAAATTCCAACTCAATATTCCTAAAAATCAGAATAATCCAAAAGTAAAATGGACTGCTTCAGGAAATAGTGAGTTGCCCATCACTGGACTTCTTCAAACAGAGGCCAAAGAACCATTTGTTAGGAATGATTAGCAATGTTGCTAAGGGGATTGCAGTTGAGATACAAGTTGGGCCAGATGCCCACAGATGTTCCTTTTTACTATGACAGTATATGATTCAATGATTCTAAAAGTATAGTCCAGAGAATTTCCTTAAAAGTCAGGAAGTAAGGATTGACAGATAAGTAAATTGTTATGGGGAATGGGTGACTCAAGCTATAAAAAGTCAATCATGTTAAGAGTAAAGTCAGGCTTGGATGCTTGAGTAGTCAGTCAATAAGACTTTATTAAGCACATATTATGTCATAGGGACAGCTAGGTGGTGCAGTGGATAGAATAACTAGCCTGGAGTCAGGGAGACTCATTTTCATGAGTTCAAATCTGGAATCAGACACTTACTCTTACTAGCTATGTGACCCTGGCCAAGTCACTTAACCTTGTTTGCCTCAGTTTCCTCATCTGTAAAATGAGCTAGAGAAGAAAATGACAAACACCTCCAGTATCTCTGACAAAAATAGAGCACCGGGCCCCCAGTCAGGAGGACATGAATTCAAATCCAGCCTCAGACACTTAACATTTACTAGCTGTGTGACCTTGGGCAAGTCACTTAGCCCCTATTGCCTTGCCTTTCCCCCTCCAAAAAGAAAAAAAAGAAAGCCCTAAATGGGGTCATGAAGAGGTGGACATGACTAAAAATGACTGAATAGCATGTGCCAGGTAATGTTCTGAAGTACTGGTATTGATTTTACAGGCGGTCTTGGACTCTACTCTCTTCCTTGTCTTCTGGCTAAACCAAGATGGGGCATTACCCTGAAGATACTGAATGAATGCTGGTACTTAGAAGGTTTGGTTTTGCTTTGCTTTTCCAAATGACTTTACTTCTCTGGGAAAAGGAGAAATATTAACAAAGAAAAAGACAAGTGCATCAAAAAACTCTCTCACATCCAACATGCTAGGCTGGCTGAGCTAGCTTTGCATCATTGAACAGGTTGTTCTGATCATCCAGAGGTTGGAATCCATGTGACTTAGGCACTCTGGCAAAGGTCCTGAGATCACCAGAGAAATCAAAAGGGAGATGTCTATTAATTCCCATCAAGGGAAAGGATGACCTGAAAAACTAAAATATTGGGTTCCTTTCTCCTTTAAGCAAACTTCCTTCTGGGACACAGGGATTTAAAGTTAAAGGAGGTCTTAGAGATCATCTAATCAAAAGCTTTCATTTTATAACTGAGGAAACTGAGGCCCAATGAGATGAAATAACTGGCCGTATGTCTCATAGGGAAGAAGCAGCCACTAGGAATTGGAGCTTGGAACATTCGATTAGAATCTTAGTGGCTCTCCTTTTCACTCTGCTGCTTTCCATGAAGTGCTCACTATCTGTGGCACTCCTACTCATTCCATCAGCCCCTTTCTCCCTGCTTTTGGGGCTCACCCTGATGAGAGGATTTGACCTTGCTAGGAAGCCCCTTAGAGGCTGCTATTAGGTTCAGAGGATAGAGTTCTGGCCATTGAGTCAGGACAACCTGAGCTTACATCCTACTTCTAACACTTACTAGCTGTATGTCTGGGGAAAGCTTAGTACCCTCTCAGGGTCTCTGTTTCTTTGTATATAAAATGAGGAAGGTTGCATTTGTGACCCCTCAGACCTTCTCAGCTCTAAATCGACAATTCTATCTTCCTCCTCTGCTGAGTAATGATTTCTTCACCATCTGCCATAGTGCCTGAAATTTCATGACAGCTTCTCTTTTTTATCTTAAGCCTCATCACACTCCAGACTTCTTTCAAACCTGGTATTCTTGCAAAAATGTTAGTGTTCTCCATTAATGACCAGAGAGACAGCATAGAGGAGAGAGAACACTGTTAGCATGGGGACTGGAGGGGAGGAGGGGGAGAGAAAATGGGGGCAGAGAAGGAGGAGAGTAGCTGTTGAAAGCAGAGCAAAGATGTGAGGGGGGGGTGTATGGAATCTGATTTTGCAGAATGTAAGGAAATGAATGAAAATCCATTGAAAAGGAATGGAACATAATAAGATGAATGGATCATAGATATAGGACTGGGACATTAGAGGCCATAGAATCTAATCTCTTCATTTGAAGTTGAGGAAACTGAGGCCCCTGGAAATGAAGCGACTTGGTATTAGAAAAAGGAAAGGAAGGGGAAAGGGAGGGGGGAAAGGGAGGAGAAATGAAGGGAAGGGAAAGGAAAAGGGAAGGAAGGGGAAAAGATAAGAGAAAGGGAAACGGAATGGAAAAATGGAGGGGAAATGAAGGGAAAAGGGAAGGGAGAAGGGAATAGAAAAGGAAAGGGAGGGGAAAAGCGAAGAGAAATGAAGGAAAAGGAAAGGAAAGAAAGGGAAGGGGAGAAATGTTAAAGAATGGAATTATGTAAGATGAAAAAAGAAAGCGTAGGCTACATAGGATACCCCAACACTGGATTTGAAGCCAGAGGATCTTTCTAATTCTAGTTCTGGACCTTATTCCTTACGTGATGCAGGGCAATTAATTTAAGACCTCTGGACCTGTTATTTTTGTTGTGTTTTGTTTGTTTAATATATCAAGTGAAGGAATGAAATGAAATTATTTCTAAGGTTATTTCCATCTTTAAATGGATTGTGATATTCCCCCTATTCCCTCAAATCTCAGAATTCTAATCTGGAATTGGCCTATGAAATTATCCAATCCAAGCTTTGCCTAACTAACCCCACCCTCTAAAACACTCCTGACAAGCAGTCATTCAGTCTCCTCTTGAACTGGAAACTTAGCTCATTGATGGGGAATTTACTGCTGCCAAAGGTAATTCTGAGAAAACACTCTAAATATCCCATGTCCAGTTACTAAAGTCCTGGATTAGGTAGGGAAAAACCAAATACTTTTTGTTCAGTGTTTATCTCTTCTTCTCAACCCCAAATCTGGCTGATTTCTTTGCTCACCTGAAATGAATAGAAAAACAACCCCCCCCCCCCCAAAATAAACAGTCCTTGCTTCTAGGAGCTTTGAGAGCCACGCCCACCCCACCCCCTGTGGCTATGAGACAGACCTTGACAGGCATCTGATTGCCACAGAGATCTCCCTTTCTCCATTCCCTTCCACCCCAGCTAGCCCCTTGCTTTGTCACCTTCTGTCTATTCTTCTAATCCTCCTGTTGTCACTCCGTCTAGTTAGTTCCCTGGGGCCATGTGTGGCTGCAGAGAGTGCTCTTAATTGGCACACCTCTGTGGACCCAAATGTGCTAATTAAGTAATCAGCCTGACTTTACCAGGCCCTCTGGAATAGGTGAAGAGGAGAGATTTTCTTGACCTTATTAATTGATTTTTAAATGTCTTTTTGCTTCTAGGGAACAAACAGTGCTATTTAGAAAGAGCCAACAGGCTGAAGGGGAATGATCCAGGCCTGGCTCTTTGGGGGAAAAAAGAGAAGGGAGACTCTAGGAAAAGAAGTATGTTTCTATTACCTCTTCAGTCTTTATTTATCTCTTTCATGAATTTTCTAATATAACCAGGTTCACTGTCTCCTAATAGGTCTCCCTTTTTCTCACCTTCAAAGCCTTTAAGAACAAAGGACCATCACCACTACCAACAACAACTACAACAGCCCTTTCTAAACATTTTCCTTTCTGCCTAAAAGCTCACCCTTGTCTCCCCCTCCACATCTCTCCAGCTATAGAAATTCTTTTCATTCTTCAGGCCTTAATTCCTATGGCATCTGCTAATTTTGTCTTTAGATTATTAATCATGTAGGGTGTGAGTATTTCATATGTAGATTATGGATATGTCCAAATGAATTTATCTAAAGGTGGTTCTTAAAGGGAGGCATAAATAGATATCTTTCTAATCTCATCCATCCCTGTCAAAGGGACATTTCCATTCCTGCCTGGAAGGAAGAGGAAGATGGAAGAAGGACCAAGAAGCTGGCCACTCTGCTCTCCTCAGAAAGAGAGAAGGTGCTGGACTAGAATTATATCTGTATCTCCCTTCTCCTAAGTATCACTCATCTAAGGCAAATTATTTTTCTTAGTTTCAAACAGCTTTCCTGGTAACTATCCCTAAAAAGAGAAGTTGTTCAAGGTTATATCTGAAGATGGTTTGTTCCAGTTGAATGATAGTTGCACAGAAGACTATTATTACAAATAGTCTGGAAGAAGCAAACTTATTTATCCAAGAAGATGACAAACAGAAATCCAAGAAATTATACCAGACCATGCACAGAATGAATGAACTCTTCCACTGGGATCAAGATATCTCAACTCACCAAGAGAAAGAGAGAGACAGAGACACAGAAAGAGACACACACACAGAGAAAGAGGGTGGGAGGGAGGAAGGAGAGAGAGAGAGAGAGAGAGAGAGAGAGAGAGAGAGAGAGAGAGAGAGAGAGACAGAGAGACAGAGAGAGAGAGAGACAGAGACAGACAGAGACAGAAAGAGAAAGGAGAGACAGAGAGACAGAGAGGAAGAGGGAGAAGGAGAGGGAAACAGAGAGACCGAGAAAAAGAGACAGGCAAGCACAGAGAGAAAGAGATAGAGAGACAGAGTCTCTGATCTCTCTCAAGGAGAAATTCACTGAAGTCCTCAAGTTTCTAGGGAAGCAAACTGGAAATCAAGCTCAAGTTGAGGCAATGGTTCCTCTATGTCAGTGTTGTCAAATTCAAATAGTAAAGGATCCTTAAGCTGCATATTGCTTTGAAAACCACAAACTAACATTATCTATGTTGTATTATATTTTAAATTTATTTTGTTAAACATTTTTATCAATTACATTTTGATCTGGTTTGGTGGGGTTTTGGTGAATTGGCCACATGAGGCCCATGGGACAAGAATTTGACACCCCTGCTCTACATGCTCACTGCTTCCCGAAGTCTCTCTCTATGTCTCTCTCTGGCTCTGCCTCCCCCTGTTCCCACCCTGGTACACCAGGAAGCAGGAAGCCCGATGTATATCTACCTTCTCTCAAGCTGTCATGCCAACTCTGTCCCTCGATCAGGCAGATAGCATCAAGTCAGCATCTTCTCCACCAAGGAGGAAAGCCTTTGTAAGTAACCCAGGGTTCTCATCATCACCATCATCATCATTGCAATCATATTTCACTATGTATGGGATCTGTGATTTCATGGCTGGGGGTTTGGTCACCTCCAGAGGCCTATGATGATTGTACCTCCTTTTCAGCATCTGTCTCCCACTCTAACCCTCATAGGGGTTCAGGCGAGACTTCCAGGGAAGGGAGGGCTCACCTTGTGACATTAATGTATCTAAGACTGTACTCTCTTCATTACTACAACTTTCCTCCTCAAAATGAATCATTCCAAGGTATGAGATGTCCTGCTTATATTTCTATCCATCCGTACCTTAATAGAAATGTCCTAAATAGTCATATCAACAACAAAAACAAAATTATCTCCTTGTGTCCAAACTTCTGGTGATGAACCTCTTTGTACTTAGCTAGGCAGGTTCTCAAAAAACTTGAGAAGAGCCTATTTCTGGGCATGCAGTCAATGCATGCTGCCATGAGTATAATTAGACATTGTCTGTACCATACATTTGGCACTTGGCCGACATAATATTATATTGGTTATAGAATCACAGAATTTCAGATTTGGAAAGGAACTTGGAGATTATCCAGTCCAACCTGTATCTAAGTACGTAAATATATGAATCAAAAAGCATTTATTAAGTGTTTATTATATTCCAGTCAGTGCATGAAGTTCCAGGGATACAAAGGAAAAAATATGTTACTTGCCTTCAAAAAATGCGTTATAATGGGGACAACAACATGCACATAACTATGTGCCAGATAAATACAATATACACGGAAAGTAATTTCAGAGGGAAGGCACTAGCAGAGGGAGGAATAAATGGAGGTGGGGTGGAGTATGTATGAGAAAGCCTCCTGAAGTATTTGGCATTTGAGCTATGCCTTGAAGGAAGCCAGGGAGACAGAAGGGAGGAAGAAGAGAATCCTAGGAATGGAGGACAGCAGTAAAAGGAACAGAGTTAGGAGATGAAATGTCCTATGTGAGGAACAGCAAAAGGTCAGTGTAACTGGCTAGTAAAGTATATAGATGGGAGTAGAGGATAAAAATGGGAAAATAGGAAGGGCCCAGACTGTGAAGGGCTTCGAAAACCAGACCATTTTATATACAATAATGGAGATAATACAGACCACTAATTTTTGAGAGAGAGAGGAGAGAAAGAGAGAGGAGAGGGAATGTGTGTGTGTGTGTGTGTGTGTGTGTGTGTGTGTGTGTGTGTGTGTGCTGTGCTTTGTGGGGTGAGTCAGACCTACCCCTTAGAAAAGGCATGGTGGATAGAGTACCAGGCCTGGTGTCAGGAAGATCAGGGTTCAGATTTGACCTCAGATACTTACTAGCTGTGTGACTTTGGGCAAGTCAATTAACCCTGTTTGCCTCAGTTTCCTCATCTGTAAAATGAATTGGAGAAGGAAATGGCAAACCACTCCAGTATCTTTGCCAAGAAAAGCTCAAATGGAATAACAAAGAGTCAGACACGACTGAAATGATTGAACAACAACAAACCTTAAAAAAATCACATTGGCAGTTGAGTGGAAGATGGACTCCAATGGGGATAGAACTGAGGGAGGAGGCCAAACTGAAGGCCAAGCATGAGGTAATAAGAACTTGCATCAGGATGCAAGTTGCACGAATGCTGAGAAGGGGATACACACAGGAGATGTTATAAAGATAGAAACAAAAAGATGATAGCGGATTGCTTATATGGGGTGAGAGTGATGAGGCAATAAAACTCAGGTGAGAGGATAGATTTGATGCTTTTTGCAGCACCAGGAAGGCTGTGAAGAAAGGAAAGTTTGTGGGGAAAGAAAATAATGAGTTCTTTTTTGGACATGTTGAGATTGAGATGCCTATGGAATATCCATTTTGAGATATTGTTAATATTAGACTGGGGCTTAGGAGAGACATTTGGGCCAGAAATATAGATAATGGTGTTATGTATATAAAGAAGATGATGGCATCCATTTAAATAGCTTAGATAATCAAGTGAGATGGTATAGCATAGAGGGCCAAGAACAGAGTGTGGGGAGCACCTATAATTAGTGGAAGGGCATATGAAGTGTTCAAGGATGTCTAGAACCTTTAATGTGGGGGTTTGTCAAACTCTTTTCAGGTCTGTTTATCCACATTTGGTGTCTATAGAATCTATAACACCCACAGTGGCCACACCCTGGTAAACTGATTAAACCAGGTTAAGGGTAAGCAAAGGGCCTCAAATCTATCTGTGAGTTAGGGTCATTTCTACCCTAAGCGTGTGAAGACTTCCCCCAGTGGAATAGGCAGATGAGAACAATTTGTTCCAGTGGTCATGAAGGCAGCTGAAGCAGAAAGTATGGAGAGCTTAGGATTTGGCCAGACATCAAAGATGCCAAGGTCATTCACTATATCCTAGGCCATCACCAGTCATCTTGACTCCTGTTTTGCCACTGGGCTTTGATGACAGGAAGAGAGTGAGGCTGACAATTCTGTGTAATACTGCCTCACTTAAATCTGGTTCACAGATGATTCATGACATCACCCTGTGATATCATTGGTCCCTAACAATAGTTCTAGTTGTGACTTAGATGAAGATGCTACATAGGAGAGCCAGAAGAACTAGGGAGTCAGGTAAGAGGGAAACTAAGAGGAGGCAGTGTCATGAAAACTTTGAACAGATCTTCTGAACTTTGTATTTCCCTCACTACCTAGTACAATGCAGAGAAGGTGCTTAGATTTTTTTTTTATTGCATTGAATTGAATTGAAAAGAGTTAATTTTTTTTCTTCCAACTATCCTGTTAGTTTGATAAACCAGCTATTATTGTCTCTTTTCTGGATGAGAAAACAGGCTCAGGAAAATTCATGTAACATATTCAAAAATCACCTAGCCGGTTTCCTGGACTCCAAAACAGGTCTCTCCTGGCACTTTTACTTTGTCCCCTGCACATAAAGCTTCCTCTAATCACAGAATATACAGATAACTCACCCCATTGTCCTAACATTATACATTCTTCAGCTGTAAAGTTCCTTAGAGCTTCTAGGCCAAATGGACTTTGCCAGCTACCTCGATGTGCCTTCCATGAAGATTTGGGTGAAGAATGCTAAGTCTGAGAATAAAAGTCAATTTTCATTTTATTCCATGACTCTCTTCCATTCCCCATTTCTTCTTCTGAACCAAATTGTCCAGTGTTTTAATGTGACTTTTTTGTGTCTTCTAACTAGCAAGTGTCAAAACCAGGACTCAGACTCATCTCTTATTTCATATCTAGCATTCTTTCCACCACACTCTTCTTCTTCAATGGATGGAATAGAGAGCATCCTAGGGATGCCAAACTCCTAATCTCACCCCATCCTGACACACACATTCACCAGAAGGCAATGAGACTATAGGCCTGGAGAGTGTCTGTCTATCATTTCCCATGGCCAGGAAATCTTCCTGCTTTAAAAGCAAAACAAGATAATACAAGTAGAAGAGAACCAGTTAAAATTGCATGAGCATAGATATAACTAGGACTGGAACAATTAGGACTTTTTCTCAGGGTACCAAATTTAGGCATCGCTGACAGCACTTTGGGAACACACACACACAGACAACACACACACATACAATGAAAAACTTAACACCTAGTTATCAAGAATAGTTAAAACTAGGAGCTGGTGGATGGTGGATGGGAGTGAGCTTCTTCCCTGCCCTATTTTGTTTTCCTCCCCATGACCTCCCTTGAGTTCTGAAGCCTTTTTTCCCTGACAGAACAGTGTCGATTTCCCTTACCTCAACTAAGAAAATTTTTAATGTTGCTTTTCACAGGTGTAAAAATTCCTCATGAAGGCTCTGTACACAAGTCCTGGTATAATGATAAGCCCTGAATTAAATCCTCTGCCTTCCTCCCCTCCCCAGCGTAAAGTCTGTGCTGCCATTCTAAACACCCCGGCTGCATACTTAATAGGCTAGCCTACAAGGTAGCAGCTAGTTGCTCCATAAATCTGAGTGGCCTTGGGACAGGAAGGCTCTGTTTGGAAGCAAAATTGAAGCTTACTTATGTCTTCTCACTCTATCAATAGCAAGTGCATTAACATTATCTAGGGTTTGTCACTGCCCGATTAATTTACCTAGTGGCTGTCCCAGTAGAGATGGAGGAATTGTTCAAAGCAATGAGGCATAGATATTCCTATTCCTGGGGACAGTGCTACTTCTAAATAATCAATATTAATGTGGTGGAGAAAATGTGGTATGGAGAAAAACAGAATTTGTTTTTAAAAAGAGTGGCCACCTAACTGATTTTTCAGTTGTAGTTGAATACTGGGATGGCTCCGTAGGAGGTTGAATGGGACTTGAATGATCAAGATGAAAGAGACAATCCAAGGCAATGTCTGTGTCTCTAAAAGTGTATGTGGGAGGACTCTAAAGTCAGGTGTCAACCTCTGAGAGTCTCAGCCCAAACCAGCAGGGAATGCAAAAAGCATAGAAGTAGCCTCAAGAGCAAGAAGTATGTTATAGTGGTCAATGACTCCAGGCTAGGGGGGATGAATTACAAGGGTGAGTATACTTTCTAGCTGAACTGTTTGTCCAGAAGGGCCTCCTGAGACTTTTCAAACCTATGGACTACTCATATAGCAATGAGGAGTACTTGCCAAAAAAATCTGGAAAGGGTCAGTGTAGAAATAAATTCTCTGAGGAAACCTCAACGATAATCAAGCTTGACCTGTATCTTAACAGGGCATACACTCGAATATCCTGACTTATGGTCATCTAACCCCAAGCCAAGTCTAGTAGTGTTTTAAAGCACCTACTATGTGCCAGACATTATTTTGAGTACTAGGAATGAACAGTAACAGTCCCTGCTCTCAAGGAGATCACAGTTTAGTGGGGAGACAACAAAATACAGAAAGGATAAATTGGAGTTAATCTCAGAGGGAAGGTTCTAAGGTTAATGAGGACTGGGAAGGGCTTCTTGTAGGGGGTGTGATTTTAGGTGGGACCTAAAGGAAGTAAGGGAAATCAGGAAATGGAGATGAGGAAGGAGAATTCCGTGCATGAAGGATGTGAAGCCTCACAGAGTCAGAAAATGGAGAATCTTGTATAAGGAAAAGCAATGAGGTCAGTGTCACTGGATCTTAGACTTCATAGAAGGGGGTAAGGTATAAGAAGACTGAAAAGCTAGGAAGGGGCCAGGTTATGAAGGACTTTGATTGCCAAACAAAGGATTTTACTTTTTATTCTGGAGGTATTAGACATTGGGGTTTGTTGAATAGGGGAGCAGACTAACACTTTAGGTAAATTAAATTAATTAATTAATCAATTAATTAAATTAATCAGATGAATGAAGAATGGATTGAAGTGGAGAGAGACTTGAGTCAGGGAGATCAGGAAGAAGCCTGATGAGGCTGTGATGAGGGCCTATCCTAGAGAGGTAACAATGTCAGAGGAGAGGAAAGAAATATAACAAAGGTGGGATCAACTTGAAAACTTCCAAGAATAGGAATCTTACTACCTATAGGAAAGGCCATTCTAATTTGGGACAGCTCTGATTATTATAAATTTTTCCTTTACATTGAATTAAAATCTATCTTTCAGCAATTTCAACCCTTCTGACCTCTAGACTTGAGTATAACAACTCAGTTAATTTGTCTTTTAAATGATTTCCCCTTTAAATACTTGAAGACAATAATTATTTCCACCAGGAAATTTTGCATTCTCTAGACAAAACATCAAACAACCAATAAACATTTATTAAGCACCTACTATGTTCCAGACACCATGTTAGTTATTGTGTAGATAAGAGACTTATGGGAGGGAAGGGTGTGAGACCAAATGAGATAGCAGGGAAGCAAGCTTCCTCTCTTCTGGATGCAGACTATTACAAGAGAGGCAGGGAGGCTGTTCTCCATACATCAAAGCTCCCCATTATCTGGCATAAGCTCCGTCTGAGATAGCTCCTTCAAGGAGCTTATGTTCTATTATATTAAATAAATGCTATATATATATATATATATATTCATATATACAAAATAAATACAAGATAGAAGAGGAATAGTACTAGAAGCTGGAGGTGGGGTGGGGTGACCAGGAAGGGGCTCATATAGCAAGTAACACCTGAGATGACTTCTGAAAGAAACATCCCCAGTTTGTTCATCAATCCTTATATGATGTATTCTTGGTTCTCCCACTATACTCATTTCCCCCTTTAGCTGAGATCCAGATTATTAATTTATTTTCCATAACCTGGATTTTATTGACCAAGTACCAAATATGTAGTAACCAAAACTAAACACAGCATTTGAGATATGGTCTGCCTAAAATGGAGGATGGCAGTATTATTAGCTGCCTCATTTTGAGCTCTCTCCCTCTATTAAGATCCTTGGTAGAATAATATTTGTGACCTTGGGGTCACAAATATTATTTTCATCAGTACTTCCAACTGAAGATTGAAATTTCAGAGGAGAAAAGTCCTTGGTCATTTCAATAGCATGCTGTCTGCATAGTAGCCATCTTCCTCTTCCTTTCAAGAAAACTCGGCTTCTGCCTTTGAGATCCTGGGTTCTGAGATATGAGCTTTCCCTTTGACACATTCTTCTTGAATATTTCCAAAGCATGCCGCCATTCTCCCTTGTCCTCAATTTCCAACTCTAGCTCCCAGTTATGTGCTACCTTCCCTACTGGAATGTAAGCTTCTCAAAGGTAGAGACTGTCTTACTTATCTCCAGTGCCTGGCATAGTACCTGACACATAATATTTACTAAATGCTTTTTCATTCATTCATTCATTCATTCATTCATTCATTCATTCATTCAGAAAGAAAAAACAGGAAAGATGAACAGCTGCCTTTGTATATGATGTGAAAGAATGACATTTGGTTTTCTGTAGCAGGACTTAACATATCAGAATGATGGGTTCTTGGCTCAGGACAGAGTGTGACTCACAAGAACTGAGAAGAGCCTGTTCCAATGGAAGCCTGATGATCATGTCAAGAGGTCTTTAGATTTAAAAAAGAAAAAAACTTAAAAAGCAAAAGAAGGAAGAAAAGAGCCCAGATTCAGCTATAAAATTGTACAACACATGAAATATCAGGTCTGTGCAAAAAGGCTGTGCATTAAGGTCCTGGTTTTCAAAGCATTTACCAACTTGGTATCACTTAATATTTCTAGCTTCATCTCTCTAACTGTCCTCAAAATCCCCCTGGTGCTTCTCCATTGTTAAGCCTTTGCTTATAGAGTTTCTGGCTCCTTGAATTCTTTCTCGCAGTCTCTTTTAAAGCCCAACTCAAATGAGCCAATTCCATAAAGCTTTCCTTAACCCCACATTGGCATTTTTTTTTTTGCATGCCTCTAGTGCACTTACTAAGTAACATTGTATTCCATGGCTGTCTGTGTATATGTTTTATATGCCAACTAGACTGTAAGCTCCATGAAGTGCACATTTTATCTACATTTTGTCTCTCTCGTAGTTCCCAATGTGAGGCTATGCAATTGAATTGTTCAGCTCATTTTAAATCTTACCCAATCAGAAATGGGCCTGCTAAATCTGAAGATGAGATCTTCTGAAGTCATAGTTGAGTTAGACCAAAATTCCAGGCCTAGTTATTTCCTTGGGAGTAAATTCTGGGTACTAGGATTGATCAGTAATATTCCATAAATCTTTGTACGTTTACCTTCTGATCCATCATCATAATTCCTTGTCTCTTTCCCTTAATGGATTTAAAGTCAAGAAACATTTTTTCAGTGCCTACTATTTGTAAAGCACTATTCTAGGTATGTGGGATTTAAAGACGAGCATGGAAAGAGATCTGGGCAGGAAGAAACTTTAGAGGTCACCTAATTTAACTTTTTTCATGGGATAAATGAACTAACTGGAGCCTGGAGTGGGAAAGGGACTGTTTCAGAATCTTACAGTTAGTAAGTATTCTATGTAGGCTTTATACCCAGGTGTTACTTAACTGCAAATCTGGCAAACTAGCCTCTAGGTACAGTGATCCAAGTGTATTGGGTTAGGCATGAATCAGACAAGTGGCAAGAGAAGGAAGATTCAATGAAGAGAAACTGATCAGTGGCATGTTATAAGCATTGGGGGTCAAACTAAAGGTGTTGGATGAGGGAGGTCAGTCTTGGAGCTATGGAAGAGTGAGTAGATTAGTAAGGGCAAAGTATAGTAAGGGGAGAAAAGTGCTGAAAGGTAGACTAGGGACAGTTAGGTGGCACAGTGAATAGAGCGCCGGCCCTGGAGTCAGGAGGACATGAGTTCAAATCCGGCTTCAGACACTTAACACTTTCTAGCCATGTGACCTTGGGCAAGTTACTTAACCCCAATTGCCCTGCCTTCCCCCCACCAAAAAAAGTGATTGCTCATAGTCACATAACTAGCAGTTATTATCATCAATGTGATTATTAATTTAGTTATTTTTTCAGTCAACAATACTGATTTAAAAAGGAATTTAGAACAAGAGTAACTTGTCCATAGTCACATTGCTAGTAAATGTAAAAGGCAAGATTCAAATTCAGGCCAAGTTCATGGTTCTTTGCACTATCCCAGCTGACACCAAGTTCACAGTTTTGCTTCTGACTAGAACCTGAGACTTGGATTCTCTTGCCAGATATCACTTTGGACAAATGAAGCACTCACTTCTCCATAGTTCAGTTTCCCTGTAACTGGAAAGAGATTAATAGTGGTTAATGCCTATCCTGCCTCCCTCAAAGCTTATTTTCCTTATTGATGGAGATTGACTACTCAATAATCCATGCTTCTTCTGTGAGTGACAGAGTGCTTGAGAGTAGAGAGATCCTGGTTTTCCGGGTTTCAGTTTCTAGAGAGTACAGTACCAGATTTTCCTTAAATCCCTGAAGTGAGAGAAAGACATCTGGGAGAAATCAACATGTAAGGGAGGTGGCACCTGGATCGTGTCCCTATCCCCAACTTGTTATATCAGAGATTCTGGAGAATTTCCCCTTGGATGAGACCTTGGTTGAGTTGAGATATCTCACTCCCAGTGGGAAAGATGATTTATTCTATATTGTCTGAGATATTCTAATCTATATAACTTCTCTGATTTCTCTTTGCTATAAGCTTGAATAAATGAACTTATTTGGTATTCACTCTGTGTGTGTACATAGTGGAACTGGCATCTGGTGGAAGAGGTACTCTCTTTCATTAAGAGATAATTATCAGGAGCCCAGCTTGAACCTAACTACCATTTCCTCTAGACTACTAATATTTAGGAATGTGGATAGATATAATTCTACTCTCGTAACCTTTAACTGAAGAGAGGGGAATGGCCAATCTCCTGTTTCCCCTCCTGTCAAAAATCAGAGGATCCCTTGGAGAAAGGTGGGTGGAGACAACTCATGTCCCGCTGTGAGGCATGTCTAGAAAAACCCACATACATGACCTACATAGACAGCATAAAACACAAACATACACACAGGAATCTCTCCTGGGTTCCCTTAAATATATAGTCTTAGTAAGAATTAAATAATTTACAGGCAGTCTATTGTAAATGAAAGAGCACTGTATTGTGAGTCACAAAACCTGCATTCAGTTTCTGAAATTGATACATAAGCCATGAGATCCTGAATAAATTACTTCATCTCTCTGAAGATCAAGTTACAGATCTGTAAAACGGAGTTTTAATATCTCAAAAGGCTATTGTGAACCAACCAGTTGATCAATTCTATGTAAACAAGGGAAGTGCTTATTATTTTTTATCCTATTGATATTTTTATTACCTTTGATCTAGACACAGTTTCATCAATACAGGGAACTCTCTGTATGGAAATTCCTCCAACAACGAATATTAGCAACTTGCCTACTATTTATTGCTCTAGAAAATTTACTGGCACACTAAAAAATTCAGTGATTTCTCATGGTCACACAACTAGCAGTTATTATTATCAATGCGATTATTAATTTAGCTATTTTTTCAGTTAACAATACTGATATTAATAACTTCAGAGAATTTTGATTTTGTCAATGTGATTATTTCTTCCATTAACACAGGTTGCAAAAATCCTGCAATATTTGAAGAGTCTCTGAGACTTTTCTGAGGCTGAAACTAAAGCAAATCATCACCTGGTAACAAAATTGGTAATGAGATTCTTTGAATTTAACTGAGCTAGCCTCCAAGGACAGATGCACATTCCATCAATTTCTCCATCTTCAAACTTTTCTTAACTTGGCACTGTTTTTAAGATCCTGAGGGTCACCTCCACATCACAATGAGTATTCTCAGGAGGATTTTTATCCAATAATTGCAACAATACTATTACTACTGCTACAGTTTCTACTATGACCTCTACTACTACTACTACTACTACACTAGTACTACTACTCCTATTCCTACTATTACTCCTACTACTACCTATTATAGTATTTCTAATTTTCCAATTATTTTTTTCCCTTACTATCTTTTTGTCACTTTCTTATCTATGACAGGGCTTCTTCTTCTTCTTCTTCTTCTTCTCCTTCTTCTTCTTCTTCTTCTTCTTCTTCTTCTTCTTTTTTAAGCAATTGGGGTTAAGTAACTTGCTCAAGGTTACACAGCCAGTCATTATTTATGTGTGGGTGCTTATTTTCTGAGGCCAGAACCAATCCCGGGTCCTCCCAGCTCCAGGGCCGGCCCTCTTACTCACTGAGTCACCTAGCTGGCCCAATAGTTATGAGCTATTTGTTTTATTTTATTTTTTTTGCCTTTTTTTTTGGAGGGGCAATTGGGGTTAAGTGACTTGCCCAAGGTCACACGGCCAGTTTTTTGTGTTAAGTGTCTGAAGCCAGATTTGAACTCAGGTCCTTCTGACTCCAGGGCCACTGTACCACCTAGCTGCCCCAGAACTTCTTAATCTAGATTCCATGAACTTGAAAAAATTGATCATGAATATTTGGTTTCTTTTGCAATCCTCTGTATTTTTGCCTTTGAGAACCTTATTCTGAGAAAGGTTCTGTAGGCTTCGACAGACTGTCAAAGGGACCTATAACATATACAAAAAGGTTAAGAACCCCTGCTCCATGGCTACTACATTCTTAGCTTTGCTGTCTCTGAGTCTTTCTACATTGCCATTGCTGTCATTCTTCCTTCCATTATTTCAAATGTAATGGACTAATTTGGTGGGCCAGAGAATGCTCACTGACAATTCTGGCAGATACCTGAGGATGTCATAAGATCATAGATATCAAGGTCAAAGTGAGGTTTTAGAGGCTGTGTTTGAATACAGGGTCAGTAGCATTGACCTTTCCCTTCTTCCTGGCTCCCATGCAATGGAGTGTAGAAACTGTTCTCTAGACTAGGGTTTTGTAGAAGAAAATGGCAATAAATGGGTGAATGAGGGTGTGGGAGTGTGGAGGAATAAGATATAGCAAGGGGGAATCCATGAACTAGCTCCCTTGATCAGAACTATAAGCCTGCTGGGGCAGGGAGGACCTCTAATCTTAGAAAGACAGAGAACATGAGCTAATATGGAAAGAGAAATATATCTGAAAGGCAGAGGACCTTCATGTGAACCTCAGCTTCTCTTTGCTGCACCTCAACATCCTCATCTCTAAAAAGAAGACATCCATCTAGATCACTGCTAAAGTCCCTTCCAGCTCTGTATTTATTTCCCATGAGTGAGGTTTTTTATAATGGATTTGTTGTATATAGTCTTGTAATTCTTTCCCTCCCAGTGCTCTGTTATGGTCAGCATGCTTATAACTGGGGACTTAGCAGCAACACCCTGACTGGCCAAGGATTTCCCCAGTTTAAGGTTTGTGCATTCAAGCCCACGCCAGAATTATTACATATTTCTGTATTTTTTTCTCTCTGTATTGTCCTCCTCCACCCCAACCTAAAGTATCCTGAGTCATCTGGAAAGTGAGACAGCAGGGGTACCATCCCATAATTGTTGGAGAAGCTGACCTGTATTTCTCATGTCAATGAACTGCAGGAGATAACTGGCTCTTGGATGAGAGGCACTTTGTCATTTGCCTGTCACATCTTCTTTTTTGTTGTTAACACTCTCCCCTCAAATGCTCGACATGCCTTCTGGTCCTATCAGAACAGGAAGACAGATGGGTTTGGTTTGCTTTTAATTTTAGGGGGAAAATGCCAATGGTGCAAAGTGACACCAAGATTAAAATGGTGCCTCTGACCTGAAAACTCCCACAGGGATCTTGACTTAGACAGTGAGGCTGAGTTAAATAAGACTAAGGAAAGGGAAGGAAATAAATAGGAGGAAAGGGGATGGAAGAAAAGAAGAGGAGAAAGGAAGAGGAAGGAAAATGAAGGGAAGGGAAGGGAAGGGATGGAAAAGGAAGGGAAGAGAGAAGAAGGAAAGAAGAGAAGGGAGGGGATAGAAAGGGAAGAGAGGGGAGAAAAGAAAGGAAGGGAAGGAAAAAGGAGGGAAAGGATTGAAAGGAAAGGGAAGAGAGAAGAAAGAAGAGGGGATGGGATAGGAAGGCTAGAAAGGGAAAGGGAAGTGGATGGAAGGGAAGAGAAGGCAAGGGAAAGGAGGGGAAAGAAAGGTAGGAAGGAAAAGGGAAGGGAAGGGAATAAAAAGGAAAGGAATGGGAGGGAGAGTAGGGAAGGGAAAGGTGGGGAGAAAAAAAATGGAAGGGCAATAGCCCTGTGAACCAGGTAGTGAAAATATTATCCATATTTTACAGATTAAGAAACTGAGGCTCATAGAGAACCAGGGTCACAGAGCTAGCTAGCTACATTCTAACAATGTGGTTGAATTTGTGTCTCCTGACGACTCATCATTCAGTACTCTTCATTACGCTATTAGATTTCAATGTGGTTCTTTCATTAGTGAGGTGGTAGAAGGTGTGTTATTTTCTTTGAAATCCCCCAAAGGGCCTAGGGTAGAATTATGCAAATAAGATATTAATTAATTTAATATCATTCATTCAATAAACTTTTAGCAAGGCCCCACGATAAGTGCAAAGTAGTTCCTAGAAATCAAAGACTTACATGTGATAGGTACCTGAATTGTTAACATGAAAATCTCCTTGACTTTGGGTTTAAACTGTTCAGGACAATGCTCTGAATTCTCATTCCCTCTCTACCGTCCCACTCCTTAAAGAGACCTAGCAGTATGCGACATAATGCTGTACTGAAAATAAGAACAATTTAAAGACAAAAGAAAAAGTCATCTTTGTGATATAAAAACAAATACCTAACAGCAAACACCTGCCACAGCTTTGGCATTAAAACAACAACAACAAACCACCTCACTTATTCCCAGTCTCTCTGCTCCTCCACCTCCAAAGGATGGAAGATTGTGGGATCTTTTTTTTTTTTTTTTTGGAGGGGGGAAGGCAAGGCAATTGGGGTTAAGTGACTTGCCTAAGGTCACCCAGCTAGGAAGTGTGTCAAGTGTCTGAAGCTGGATTTGAACTCAGGTCCTCCTGACTCCAGGGCTGGTGCTCTGTTCACTGCTCCCAGATTGTGGAATCCTTAAGAGAAATCTTGTTTTGGGCCTAGCCCTGGTCCATAGGCAAACTCAGAGAAAGAAAGATAAAAGTATTTCATTAGCACACCAAGGCAGTAAGCAGCTGGATGCCACCAGCATGGATTTCAAACATTGTCCACTGCTTTTAGACATTAGTAAACAACTTCCACATAAGGACAAAAGTTGGATGAATGCTGTGGTATCATGAAGAGATGGAATTTGTGCCACTTCAGCTCCTCCCGCCATGTCTAAATAAATACGTGCAAGGGTATTTCTCCATCTCCAGCAGGCTGGCTGCACACATACCCAAAGTCTTAGGCAAGCTTTAAACATGAGGTCATGCAGACTGACTGCACACGAATCTGACTTTGCACAAAGGTAGCCTGGCCTTAGCCCGAAAACAATGTAGGAAAGTCAGTAAGGCTCAGAAAACATCTTGCCCATATCTATAGGAAAAATGTATCTCCAGGTTTTGGACAGCACCATTGTTCATCACACACATTTCCATCCAGGAAGGGTAAATGCTTGTTTGCAATAGTTACTCCTATAAGTGAACATTTAGCTTTACTTAAACATATACAAGGATAGGGAAGTCACTGTCAAGGCACCACATTCTACTTTTGGACAGTTCTAATTATTGGGAAAGACTTCTTTGCATCCCATAGAAGGCTACCTTTCAATGCTTTCTGAATGACTGATTATTTCTTAAGTCCCCAGATCTGATAGAAAACCACTTTAGACAAAGTCAAACACAGGCTTGCCTTGTACTGAGATCACAGTTGCTGCCTCTCACATTCCATGGCTGAGTGACAATAGCTGGTTTGAAGCCAAACAACCACATGCACCCAAGTACTACTGATGACCTTTCACCTTCATCTTTATCCTCAATATCGTAAAAGCTTGTTGAGGAGAAAACTAGAAAGAACGGATGTTTTAAAAACTGTTATTTAATCTGACCTTCTTGGGATCAAGAATGAAAAGACTCTAAAAGAGATATTTTTGAGAAATGAAGGATGGTTTTTGGAATGTTGTAATACCTGAAAAAATGTGATTGTTTGGAGTAAGTTAGGAGGACTTCATAGCCTGGACAACTTGTGGAATATCAACATAAAATATTTCCTTAATTTCAATTTGCAGGGACAAAGTAGCAGGTATATACTGACATCCTACTAGAATAAAATACATGCTCACACATATATTCACACAGAAACAGACACAAATAAATATACACATAATCATACAAACCACACAAACATGCACATACACATCAATATATATCAATATCTCTCTCTCTACATATATATGTATATGTATATATATGAACATATACAACTGCACACATAGACTCCAACTACTAGAAATGTCAGTTTTAGGATGAACATTTGTGAGAGATCTTGAGAAGCTGGAGCATGTCCAAGAGAAAGAACCATGCTGGAGTTCCAGTCAAATCCCAACCACAGTGTTAGGGGCAATGAACAAGTGTGTCTGGCTGTGACTGATCAGATCAATATAAGAAGGTCCCATCACAAGTCTGTATGATCATTTGGAAGAGAGATGTCTCTAAATTTGTGCATCTCATGTATATTTTGAGCTACTACAATTCGGCTTCACTCATAGAGCACAGTGCCTTCTTGGACACAGGCATGCCATGCTGGGCAGTCCTGTGCCAGTGTCTCCCATATCTCACAACTGATTCCAAAATTCTTCAAAGAGATGATGAGAGTGTTCTTGTATTGCTTCTTCTGACTACCATATGAGTGCTTGCCTTATGTGAGTTCTCCATAAAAAAAGTTTTCTAGATGTGAATTTTTGACAACATGGCCAGCCCATTCCAATTGCATCCTCTGGAATAAAGTTTGAATGCTTGGCAGTTAAACTTGAGAGAGGACCTCAGTATTCAGTACCTTAGCCTGCCTAAGAATCTTCTTTTTTTTTTTTTTTAAAGCAATTGGGGTTAAATAACTTGCCCAAGGTTACACGGCTAGGTTTTTTTTTTAGTTTGTGTGGATTAAGTATCGGAGGCCGGCTCCGAACTCAGGTCCTTCTGATTCCAGGGCCGGCGCTCTATTCACTGCGCCACCTAGCCACCCCAGAATCTTCTTAAGATAATTCAAATGGAAGTGGTTCAGTTTTCTGGCATGGTGTTGGAAGACTGTTGAGGCATACAACAATGAGGTTAGCACAACTGCTCTGTAGACCTGCAGTTTGGCAGACAGTCTTCTCTTCAATATTTTGGCAGACCTCTTTCTTCTCTTCAATATTTTCCTTCAGAGCCTTCTAAACAGTGGGCTAGCTTTTGCTATGTGTGTGTGAATCTCATAATCTATGTGTACATGCCTAGAAAGTATATTGTCAAGGTAAGTGAACTTATCCACAGTATTCAAAATTTCTCTACTTGCTGTAACTGGTGGTTCAACATATGAATAGTATGGTGTTGACTGGTAGAGAACCTCTATTTTTCTTGGTGTTATTTGTCAGGTCAAAATTAGCACAAGCAGCAGGGAATTCATTCATTCATACTTTCTTTTTTCTCAGAGGCTGTAATGACTGAATAATCATTTGCTAATAAAAAGTCATGGACCAACTCTCCCTCTGCTTTTGTCTTGGTTTATTGCCTTTTCAAGTTAAATAATTTATTGTCAGTACAGTAGCTGACCTTGATGCTGTTTTCATTCTCATTGAAAGTGTCTGACAGCATGGTTGAAAATATCATGCTAAAAAAGCATGTGAGCAAGCACACAGGCTTGCTTTACTCCATTTATGACTGGGAAAGTGTGACAGCATTATGCAAGCATGCCATCATGAAACTGGTATTTAATACTGGTCAACTTCTCTAGGCAACCAGATTTTGCCATGATCTTTCACAGACCCTCGTGACCAACAGTATCAAAAGCCTTGGTTAGATTGACAAAGATTGTGTACAGAATTCTGTTTTGCTCCTGGCATTTCTCTTAGAGTTGTTGGCAACAAACACCATGTCAACTATTACTTTACCTTTTTTGAAGCTACACTGGCTTATAGGTAGATGTCTATCTTACAGGTGAAGGATCAGCTGATTAGGGAAGACTGGAAAGAATCTTGCCAGCAATGACTATGAGAGAGAACTCTCACCCTGTGCTTGTCAATGGGCAATACCTTTCCTTTTCCTTCATATAGATGTACAATAGAATCATCCTTGATCTCCTTGAGACTAACCAACTCTTGACATATAACCCAGAATATTTTTGTTAGCTTTTGTGTGAACAGTGGACCCCTTACTTTTTAGATCTTTGCTGGAATAGAAACAGTACCAGGGACTTTTCCATAGGAGAAGAGTGTAATGACATTAAAAACCTCTTCTGCTGTTGGAAATTTGACTAGAGAGGGATTTACTTCAACATGAGGTATATGGTCAGTGGTTTCAACATTGGTGGATGATGGTCTGTTGAGAACACTATGGAAGTGCTCAGCCCATCTCTCCAGGATCATGTCCTTATCATTGATCAATGTGGTTCTATAAGTACTGAATAGCTGAAATGCACCACAGGACTTTGACCCACAAATAGCCTTTAGGGCATTGTAGTAGGGCTTTGGATTATTAGTATCATTGTAAAACTGAATTTCATCTGCCTTCTTAGCTAAGAATCCTGTATCTCTCTTAAGTTTCGCTTGCACTTTACTTTTCTTAGAGTTAAGTGGTGCCTTCTTAGAGACAGATGTACTATCCTGCTGGCAAACCCTGTGCAATTTTCATTTTGCATTTAGTAGATTCTGAATTTCCCCATCATATTCATCAAATCAGTCCTGATGTTTATGAGTATTCTGGCTCTGTGCTGTACACCTAATTTCTGAAAGCTGACCCTCCTTTTCTGCTCCACTCATACCAACTATTGGCAATACTGCTGGCTCAGCTTTCCCTCCAAGTTAGCAACAAACTGTTCAGGCATAGAGAAGTGTTCTAGTTTATTGATGCTGAGTCTTCTGATAGTTATCTCACCTTGGAGACACTGCTTTTGTTGAATGTTAATGGCACATATTGCCTTCTCACTCTCACACCCCCTGCCTATTCCTCTTAAAAAGTCTATTAAATGCCAATGTTAGTTGTGAGGGTACATCCATGAAGTTTTATTTCATTTAGGCAAATAAAAGGTGATGAGATGGTCAGGAGATACAAAAGTCTTCCTTAGGAATTCACCATTGCTGTTGCTATTTCTGACTCCATTCTTCCCAAGACTATGTCTGATAGTCTATGCCATTATAGTTACCCCAACTTACAAGCTTGTCCTCTTTTGACACATTGATGATGAGGCCTTCATAAAATTTTTCACTGACCTCTTCAAGGTTCATCATTGTGGGAAGATAGGCACTGATGATGGTGGCATGGCACTTTCCTGTAAGTGACAATCATATTGTCAAGAGCCTGTCATTTACTCCTTTTGGAAGGCATGCAAGCTTATTGACTAGATTAGATTTGACTATAAAATCTACACCAGCTTCAAGGTGCTCCTCTTCATTGCAGTCACAAGAAAAACGTGTATCTAGCTATAACTTTGGTGAGCGGGCCTTTATTTGCCATCCTTTTTTTTTCATTTATGACTGCTATTTGGCTATGATAACTGGTGAGTTTTCTCACAACAAGAGATATTTGTCTTTCAAGTTTACTAGATTTCTTGTTGTCCATAAGTGTGAACACATTCCACGTACTAATGATGAATGGAATCATCTTTGTGAAAGTTTTTGTACATATTTTTGTATTTTTACTCAAGGGTGGAATCCCTGCTTGCTGTGGTAAGCAGGACAGAATTAGGTGAAGCAGACAATTTTTAGGGCCCCTTTTCTAGCCCCTTCCACAGCCATGAGTGTGTTCCATAAGTGTCCAGTATATTCCTTAAGAAGTCTGTTCAGATTCCCAGAATGCTATCAAACCCCACTGCTATGTTGGTGCAGGGAAAGATGACTCTATGACCTGGGCCACCTATGTGCAGGGGTGTGACTGTAATGCCCAGTGCATCTGCCCCTGCTGTTCCATCACTAGCCTGTTGCTACAGAACTTTGAGTTAGATAAAATACTTAGTAAAATAATAACACAGTAAAATAATAAATAACAATTTAGTAAAATAGTTGAATAGTGAAATAATAAAATTATTGCAAAGTAAAATAAATAATAAAATAGTAAAATGTTATTTTTGACTCACACATAAATTGGAAGCAGAGTTCTGCAGTAACTGTCAGTCCCAGTCTCTCTTTCAGTGTCATCAGGGCCCAGTGGCAAGACAAAAATCAGGAAAACTGGTGATGGTTCAGGAGGTGTCTGATCAAGCTCTAAGTATTCCCCAGCATCTGCTTCTGCCACTTTCATGGCCCATTAAACAAAATTTTCACATCCACCTATTAGACACTTCCCAATTTACTGATGGGCTTGAGGCCCATCAGTTACCCTCAACCTACTTTATCCTGTCTGCCAAAATGGTTTACTGAGATGTGGCTGCTGTATATGCTACAACTTCTTGAAGTCACAGATGAGAGCTGGGTGATTGGTGAACACCAAAGGTGAAAAACAGCCCTGAAAAGGGCTCAGCAGCCCTCACACCAGAAGTACTAGGTCTCCCTAAGCATCCCATACACTCCACTCTGCTGCTTACTATCAGTGTGACCCTGTCCAAGACAGTTATCTTCTCTGGGTCTCAGTTTCCTCATTAATTAAAAGAGGAGGCTGCCCTAGATGACATCTACAATCTCTTCCACCTCTAAATCTCTGATCAATAAACATCAGAATGGTGAGAGCACTCAAAACCAAGTCATCTATTGACAGTATGCTTGCAAGCTATCACTGTTGGGACAGTGATTGAACTATAGGAAGAACACAGGGCTAAGAGTTACTTCTACTAACTAGCTCAGATTTAGTAGTTGTATGACTGTGCACAATTTATTTAATCCATTAAAGCCTCAGTCTCCTCATCTGTAAAACAAAGACAATAAATTTCCTCACCTTGAAGCGTCATCAAAAAGCTAGAATTGGAAGAGACATTATGAATCATCTAGTCTAATTCTGTCATTATATAAATAAGGAAACTGAGACCAGGGTAATTAATTAACTGGTCCAAGGTCATACATGAGAACTTGGATTTGAACCCAGATTTTCTGACTCCAAATTCAGAGCCCCTTCTCCTATGCTACAAAGCCCCTATGTGTATTCTGTGCTTCATAGTGGTGAGGAAACTGCTTTATAAACCTTTATTTGCTATAGAAAGATGAGTCATTATTGTTACTATAATTAAAATTCCAACTGTTTCCTGGCTTCTCATGATGGGTAACTAAACATGTAGTATAGATCTAAAGACAAAAGCTACTCTGGAAGTATGTTTGAATCATGGAGTATTAGCTATTAGCTTTCTGTGAATTACAGGGAAAACTCTTTATCATCTCCATTGGCATGGGGCAAGCAACCCCAAATACAATATAGATGCAGCATGGAATGCAGTTAGCAAAAATAAAATACTGCTTCCATATATCAAAAAAAGAATGACAGCCCCTGCCCCCACATACCCTTCAAGACATAGAGCAAGAGTGAGGTGAAGATGGGGAAAATGGACATTCTGCACTCTTCTCCTATTCTCATTCTGGGATGTTATCAGATGATGGCAAATGTATAACATTTGTCATGCGATATATGCATATTATTTGGGGAACTGGAAATGTTGATCCTAACACCAGGAGATGGGGAATTGAACGCAAGTATAAAAGTGTATGACATCTGCCTGGCCAGAAGTCCGGAGAAACCATCAAGAAGGTCTAGAGTAAAGTGGAACCAAGTATCCTTTCACTTGTCTTCCTTTTGATAGGAAACACCTCTGTGAGTTGGGAGCTTCTGGGTCCCACCATATTCAACTTTCATTCCAAATTCAGCTTATTAGAGGACTTTGCATTTGAGTTTGGCTCTATTTTGTTTTGAGGGGGAAGTACTTGCTGAAGCTTTCTGGAAATAATCTTTTTATGAAAGTGTGTGACAAGAAATTTAATATTTTGCATTAAAAATCGAATCCCCCATATTCTGGTATTCTGTGTGCAGTAATATAACATACAAGTCATTCATGCAGGTCTTAATAAAATTGCACATTTTTTGGAGTAAATACTTCCCTAAAGTATTCAAGTCTTTGTCTGATGCTTCTATGGGATAGAGGTGGACAGAGGTTTTTCTATGAAAGTGTGTCAAATCCTTCCAAATAGCTAATGTGCCCCCTTGAGTTTTGTTTTGATGTTTTTCCTCCAGGCTAAACACTCTTAGTTCCTTTCAATGACCACTTCATGGAGGGGACTTCTATAGCAGATGCCATCTGTTGTGAGGCAATACGATACAGCATTGACTCAGAAGTCTTGGACTGTTTGTTATCTTGATACTACAACTTGTTATTGGTGTTGTCTTGGGCAAGTAAGCTCAAGACAACAAGCATTTATTGAGTTAATACTATGTGGTAGTCACTGTGCTGAGCACTAGGAATATTTTTTTAAAGAAATAAAGAAAACTCCAGTCCCTATTCATTCTAATGTGAGACAGGTAAGAGGAGTTGTGTTGTCATAAAAACCTACAGAGTATCAAAAAGGGAGTGTCAAAGGCTAAAAAGGAGAAGGAGAAGGATTCAGAAGAGGTTGCTCAATTTGTCCATTAAGAAAATATGAGTAACTTTGCAGAGAGCAGTTCAGTTGAATGATGAGGTTCAGACTGAAAAGAGTTAAGAAGAGAGGAAGAATAATGGTGATGATAGATGGCTTTCTCAAGGATTATAGCCATCAAAAGAGAGATATTGGATAATAGCTAGTTGGAATGGGTGTATCAAGTGAAGGTTTTTCAAAGATAGGAGAGATAGGTTTGTAGACAGCAGGAAAGTGGTCAACTGACAGGGAGAGAGATTGAAGATTAGTGAGAAAATGTGGATAATAGAATGAGTGGGAGTTCTCATATGGTCAATGCCTTCTCTACTTGACTGTAGAGCACACAATTAGCAGTGGAAGGAATTTACGAAGAAGTAGATTAAGACTTAATGCAAGGAAAAATTTCCTAACAGATGAAGCAGAGTAGAGGGAGTACGCCAACCTTCTTCCACCTAATAGTGTGGATGTGACTGGCTTTGCCCTAAAACACGAACCTTTGTAGCTCTTTCCAGGCAGAAGGGTATTGTGAGTCTTTTACATTTTTATAATTTCCATGGAATGTCAGAGGGGGCAAAGAGTGTTACTCTGGCATCTGCTATAGAAGTCCCCTCCATGAAGTGGTCATTGAAAGGAACTAAGAGTGTTTAGCCAGGAGGAAAAAAATCGAAACAAAACTCAAGGGGGCACATTAGCTATTTGGTGTTAGATTTGCAAGGGACTGTAGAATATAGAGTAGTAGCAAATAAAACTTAGAATACTAAATGACAAAACTGGAAGGAACCTTATAGATTATCTAGTATAACCCTTTTCCCCCCACCCCATTTTATATATGAGAAAATTTAGAGCTGAATGCTCTTCTCAAGGACAAATAGATAAAGAAAGGAGGTGGTGTTTGAACCTGGGTTGTCTGGTTTCAAATACAGCATTATTCCCCCTACAACATATCCTCCTGATGTCCGCAACTCCTGAATTTCATACAAAGGCTATTTTTCATTCTTCTGCTACAAGGAAAGACTAGAGTTTCTCTCTCCTGTCCCCTCGAGAGATAGGGTTGGTCCAAAATTTGACAAACTAAATCCTCCTAAAATCTTCTGCCTCAAAAGATACTCCAAAGATTGAGATCATACCTTGGCCAGATGAATTTTTTAATGTAAATTTCAATTTACTTAAATGCCAATGTCATCTCATTGTCAGGTTATGGTCTAAGTAATTTTCTCTCCCTGAAATGTCAGTCCTTTATATGTCAGGATTAGCACTACACATGCTAGGTAAGGTGCCTAGGGTATAACAGCAGGAAGGAAGGGAGAGAACATGAAGCAAGGAATAATTTATAATGATGAATATTTTAAAGTCCCATATATATGTGTATGTATATATACAAACACACACATATATCTCAAAGATCTTTATTTTGTCCCAAGTCAAGTTGTATGTACCACAATGAAAATTTTAAAAAAGCCCTTCTGTGTATAGTCATAAGCAGAGGGAATCCCTCCATTTTCTGATTGATTAGTATGCAAATTTCAAAGATTTTTTTGGATGTACAAATGACTTACTCAAGCTCTGACCCTCAAATCCTTGGTAATGGTAGAATAATAGCTAACTTGGAGAAATGTTAATTTATCAATTATAGCAGCTAGGTGGAATAGTGAATAGAGTTTTGTCTAGAATCAGCAAGAATTGAGTTCAAATTCTGCCAGTAAATTTACTAGTTATATAATACTGAGCAAGACACTTAACCTCTGTCTGTCTCAGTTTTCTCTTCTGTAAAATAGATATAATGATAGCATAACTGTTGTGAGGAAAAAATTTCGGGCTATGGCTGCTTCGAAAGTTGGCATTTCACCATCCACAGCACTTGCCACCTCAATTGCTACAATGATTATTTCTTTGGATTATGGCTATGGGGGCAGAGTTGGAGCCAGGGCCAATGGTATAGGGGTGGAGAGGCCACTGATGTTCTTGAGGCTCTTGGGCTTGCCTACTTGCCATGGCAATTGATGTAGTCAGTGGTGAGCTCCTTCACAATATTCTCCCCTTGTTTAAGCTTGACATGTATAACAAATCCAAATTATTAAGAAAAATATTAAGTAGCACAAATCGCAACTTTATAGCTGGAAGAGACCTCAGAACTCCAGTGGTCCAACCCCTTCATTTGATTGAGGAGAAAACTGTGGCCCGGGAGAGTAAGTGACTTTCCAAAGGTCACAGAAGTAGCAAGATTAGAGGTAGAAACTGATCTCAGCTCTTCTCACTACTTATCTAAATTCCTTTGGTTAATCCTCATCCTTCTGGATTTCCCTGTAGCTTTTGACTCTGTCAGTCATGCTCTTCTTGACATTCTCTTTTCTTTAGGCTTTCATGATACTATTTTCTCCTTGTCCTCCTCCTACCTGTTTGACCATTCCTCAGTCTCCTTTGCTGGATCTCCACCAAGGTCATGTGCATTAATAATGTATGGCCCCCAAGGTTCTATCTTGTGTCTTCTTCTCTTCTCTATACTATTTCACTTGGTGATCTCATCAGCTGTTATTGATTCAATAGCCATCTCTACGATGAAGATTTTCAGATCTAGTTATTCAATCTTTTTTTTTTTTTTTTGGAGGAGGGAAGGCAAGACAATTGGGGTTAAGTGACTTGCCCAAGTTCACACAGCTTAGCAAGTGTGTCAAGTGACTGAGTCCGGATTTGAACCCAGGTTCTCCTGACTCCAGGGCTGATGCTCTATTCACTGTGCCTTCTAGCTGCCCCTAGTTATTCAATCTTAATCTCTGTACTTTGCTTCTCCATCTCCAACTGCTTACTGGATATTTCAAATTATATGTTATGTTGTCATCTTAAACTGACCATTTCCAAACCTTATCTAATTCTCTTCTCCTCCTAATTCCTCTCTTCTTAATTTTCATATTACTGTGCTGAGCATTATCATCTTCCAGTTGCCCAGGCTCACAACCTAGGCATCACCCTCAATTTCCTACCATTTCTATATTCATATGGTAGGTGTTCAGTGTGGACTAGAACCTCTGATATGAGTGCTGCTGATCCCTTTTCAGGGCTGCTCATCCACTTGTCACCCAACTCTCACTTGTGGTTCCAAGAAGTTGTAGCATCCTTAGCAACCATCCAGGCAGACAGGTTAAACCAGGTTAAGGGTAACTAATGAGCCTTAAACCCATTGGTGACCCCCATGTCTACCCCAAGCATGTGAAGACTTCCCCCAGTGTAATGGGTGTATAAGAACAGTTTGTTCCAATGGCCATGAAGGTGGCTGTGGCTGAAGCCAGTGCTGTGGAGTGCTAGAACTTGGTCATACATTGAAGATGTCAAAGTCATACATTGCTTCTCAGGCCATGGCCAGTCATTCTGACTTTTTTTCCCTCACCACTGAACTTCAGTGGCTCTGGAAGAGCAAATGAGAGTGATGACTTTGTGCAATTCTGCCTCTCTTAAATCAAAGTCATGTACAAATCAAATCATGTCATGCCATTGGTCCTTTTTGAAAACGAAGGACAAACAACATTTATAATATCTCTTTTATTTACCCTATTTTCTCTTCTGACACTACTATAACCCTAGTTCAAGCTATCACCACTAATATTCTTGGACCATTACAATAACCTGCTGGTTGGTCTCCCTGACCCTTCTCTCCCTCTCCATTATATCCTCCTTTCAATTGCCAAAGTGATCTTCCTAAAATGCAGGTCTGATCACATCATCACCTTCGTCCATTTTGTTTTTTTCATTGCAAACAAGGGGCGAAAATGTTTGTACACTTGCAGATCCTCCCCACTCCATGAGAGATCTCTTGTGGCATGATAAAACAATTAAGCAGCAACAAATAATTCAGTAACATCATCTGAATGTTCATGCAAGTTTCCACATCCGTAGTCTGCCCAACTACTCTATTTTTAAGTCATCTTTAATTAACAGAACTCTATTTTCTCTTCCACCCACCCCAACACCATTGAAAAAAGAGAGAAAAAAGAAAAACGCATTCCTTGTAACAAATATGCATAAAAAAGAAGAAAAAAATCTTCATTGACTACATTAAAAACATGCATATATCTTATTCTGCACTTTAAATCCATCCCCTCTCTGCCAGGAAGAGGAGATGAAGCTTTCATTATTAGTCCTCTCAAATCATGGACGGTTATTTCATTGATCCGGGTTTTCACAGCTTTCAAAGTTTATTGTCTTCATGCCATTGTTTTTATACCAGGTACAGGCCACTGCTTGATTATACCCCCAAAGAGATAAAAGAAAGAGGAAATGGTCCCATACGTACAAAACTATTTATAGCAGCTCTTTTTGTGGTAGCAAAACATAAATCAGAAACTGAAGGGATAGGTGCTATCAATTGAGGAATAGATTAATAATAACTGAATGAATTATTTTTAAACAGTATTTTATTTTTCCCAATTACACGTAAAAGCAATTTTTAACATTCAGTTTCTTTTTTTAAGTTTTGAGTTCCAAATTCTACCTCCTCTTCCTATCCCCTCTCTCTGAGATGGTAACTATATCTGATATATTTTATACATTTGTAATCATGTAAAGCATATTTCTATATTTGTCATTTTGTGGAAGAAAACTAAAACTGAAACAAAGTGAAAAATAGTATGCTTTGGTCTGTATTCAAACACCATCAGTTCTTTCTCTGGAGGCAGATAGCATTTTTCATCATGAACCCTTTGTGATTGTCTTGGATCATTGTATTCCTGAGAATAGCTAAGTCATTCACAGTTGTTCATTATACAATCTTATTGTTACTGTTTATAATGTTCTACTGGTTCTGCTCCTTTCACTCTACATCAGTTTGTGCAAGTCTTTCCACATGTTTCTGAAATCACAATGTTTTTTCAATAAGGTGTTTTCAATAAAGCCATACTAGTTCTTTGTGTTTATTTTCTCCTTTTCCAAATGTTCACTAACCTTCTCTTCTGTAAGGCAGTCTAGAATTTTCACCAGGGATCAAAATGAAGCTTGTTGATTGATAGTCTTGGGCTCTTCTTGCATTCTTTTTGATCTTTCAAAGATCACTGACACCTTGGGGTGGCTAGGTGGTGCAGTGAGTAAGAGCACTGGTCCCAGAGTAAAGGACCCAGATGGTTCTGGCCTCAGATATTTAACACCCACACAAAAATAACTGGCCTTATAACCTTGAGCAAGTTACTTAACCCCAATTGCTTTAAAAAAATCACTGACATTAGTTTAGCAAACATACAGCTAGCATTTATGATAACTAGCATTTACATAATGATTCAAGGTTTGTAAAGCACTATATTACCTCATTTTATCCTCACTACAAACCTTAGAAGTGCTATTACTGGGTAAGAGGGCTGAGTTTGGAGTCAGGAAGACCAGGGTTCAAATCCTGCTTCAAATCCCCATGCTGTGTGACCCTGAGCAAATCACTTAGCTTCTCTGTCTCACTTTTCTCAGCTGTGAACTGGGAATAACTATAACCTCTAATTCAGAAGGCTGTTATTGTGGAGAAGGAAAAAAGGGAGGAAGAGAAGAAGGAAGGAAGGAAGGAAGGAAGGAAGGAAGGAAGGAAGGAAGGAAGGAAGGAAGGAAAGAATGAAGGAAGGAGGAAGAAAAATAGGGAGGGAGGATAGGAGGAAGAGAGGGAAGGAGCAAGAGAGAGAGGGAGGGAGGAAAAAGAGAGGGATAGAAGGTAGGAAGGAAGGAAGGAAGGAATCTGTGATAATGTGTGATGCTTTGCAAACCTTGAAGCACTATATAAATGCTGTTGATTATTATTATTCAGATTTTATACATAAGAAAACTGAGGCAGGCAGAGGGTCACACAGCTAGTTTAAGACTAGACTTAAACTCAAGTCTTCCTGTCTCATTCTCTATCCACTGTACCATCCAGCTGCCCCATATCTTCAAGTTCTCTCAGTAATTTAGGGTATAGTTCATCTGGGCCTGTTGGCTAGAACTCATTGATGGCAGAATATTGTCTCCGTGTTTATTCTGGATTTGGGTTGCCTAGTAGTCATCTTGATTTCATCCTTTTCAGTCCATAGATTATTCTTGATCAACAAAAAAAGAAGCAAAATTAAAGCTATTTAGATCTATGATTGTATTTCCAATCATGCTGAACAGTGTATTCACCCCTTTAATTCTTTACTTTTCTTCAATATGCTTTAAAAAACAACAAAATGCCTTTTAATTTTTCCTTATATTCTCTAATCAACTTAATTTCATTATAAATATCTAATACCACTCCCCACAATATTCTTATAGTACAAGATCATGACACACTTTGTGTATGACATCAACCACCTGCCCTAATTTCCCTCTTTAATAGATATCTTTTAAAAAAATCTTCCAAGTTGGCTGATAAGTTCCTTGTGAAGCTACTTTGGTCCACTTAGACAAATTCCCATTTTCTTCCTCATCAGATGTGTTTCTCTTTTTGCCTCATGACTATCATTTTTCAGAACTTCCCTGCCCTCTGAGGTTGGTTTTATCTATACTTTTTAAGACCATAAAATGTTATCTTTGTGCTAAACCCCTTGAAATCTGCCCTCCCCAAATTTGGGTTCATGTCATACTATTCCAAATCTTGTTATCTTCCTCTGCCACAAATTATAAGGTGCAATGTTTACTTCCTACCAAGATTTATATGATTTCCATTTCAGTAACCAATTCTTCTTTGTGGAAATTAGGTCTACAATGGTACTCTTGTTTACTCCACATATTAAGATGATCATTAATCTTATTATCATTAATAAGATAATAATCTTATTATCAAAATCTATCATCATTAAGCTATCACTAGCTACTCTGCTTTTGGCAAAAGAAGGGAGCCCTTGGATGTCTGGGAAAGTGAAGTCCTTCATTACTACTATATTGTATCTCCATCTCAGGTTTGTGACAATACATAACATTTCTCATCTCTCTTTCATTCTGTCCAGGTGGTCTCCAGTTTACTTAGATGAGTTAATTTCTACTGTTTTTTTCCTCCATTTATCTTCACCAAACTGCTTCCCTTCTGATTCCTGGATTTCCTGAAGGCAGTATTGTCTTCTCAATATAATGCTACTTTGCCACACTTCTACCTATATTTTCCCTTCTGAATAAACTATACTCTTCTAGTACCATATTCTACTCATGAATCTCATCTCTGTTAATTTTTAATGACATTTACGAGTTCAAATTTCTAATATTACATTTGGATGTCTAATTCATCATGATTATTACCCACTCTTTATGCATTTGTATATGGATATCTAAGACCATGGATTTAATTGCTGGCTCTTTCTTGGATTTTGTCTTCTTTAAGATTGGTGTAAAGTAGAAACAGCATTTCCAATGTGCTCTGCCCCAAACAAATTTCAAACAATGTGAAAGGGGACTCCTAACAACTTCTGGAGCCACAGCACCCACAGAACGACACAGAGAAGCTAACCGACTGCTGAGGACAGCCCAGCAGCCCTGCAGAGAGCAGCCAGCGCAGCGCTCTGAGAACAGGCAGCACAGGGTGCTGGGAACCAACAGTGCAGCGTGCAGAGCCGAGCCCAGGTCCTCGGTTTTAGCCCAAGGGTGGCCGGGCCTTCAGCTGGCTGGAGGGACCCCCAAACACCAGCAATTGTGGCAATTCCAGAATTATCAGCACAGATATGCCTAGGACAAAGTGAGAGGTTAGTGCCCTATGGACTTTGGGACCAGTATTTGGGGAACTTGTGACTTCCCCCCCTGGGGGCGAAAAGCTGCTGAAGAAACAGAGGCACAGAAGCCATTTTGCAGCCATCAGTAGTGTCTCTAGCTCCTGGTCTTCGAACTGTAGGGAGATCCAGCAATCAGTCTGGGGGTTAATCGCTTTTGCTTTAAACTGCCTGGATCTGGATTGTGGTCTGGGGGGGAAGTTTGGGGTGGGTATCCAATTGGCCAGAGTGGGTGGAGGCTTTACAGAGGCCACCTAACTGGCGGAAGTTGTGAAGACCCCACTTTTGGGCGGAAGCTCCCCTGTCTGGTGGCAGAGTCCTACTGTGGCAACAAGCCCAAAAATCAAGTAATTAAGTGGCAACATGCCTAGGGAAATGAAACAAAATAAACAGAAAAGTTCAACATTGGACTCCTATTTTAGGGGCAAAGAGGCTCAAAGCATGGAGGAGGACTGTGAGGTCAGAACTCCTGCACCAAAAGCCCCAAATGAAAATACAACCTGGCTACAGGCCATAGAGGACCTTAAGAAGCAGATAAGAGAAGTGGGGAGAAAATTGGGAAGAGAAATGATAAAGATGCAAGAAAAGTATGAAATGACAGTCAACAGTCTGACTGAGGAAAACAACACCTTAAAAAATAGACTAACTCAAATGGCAAAGGAGGCCCAAAAGGGCAATGAGGAGAAGAACGCCTTAAAAAGTCGAATTTTCCAGATGGAAAAAGAATCTCAAAAGTTCACTGAGGAGATTCATTCCTTCAGAGTTAGACTGGAGCAAATGGAAGCTAGTGACTTTATGAGAAATCAAGATGCTGTTAAGCAGATCCAAACAAACGAAAGATTAGAAGGCAATGAAATATCTCATGGGAAAAACCACTGACCTGGAAAATAGATCCAGGAGAGACAATTTAAAAATTATTGGACTACCTGAAAGCCATGATCAAAGAAAGAACCTAGAAATCACCCTTCAAGAAATTCTCAAGGAAAATTGCTCTGATGTTTTAGACCCAGAGGGCAAAATAGAGGTTGAAAGAATCCACCAATCACCTCCTGAAAAAGATCCCAAAAAGAAAACTCCCAGGAATATTATAGCCAGGTTCCAGAATCCCAGATCAAGGAGAAAATACTACAAGCAGCCAGGAAGAAACAATTTCAATATTGTGGAAACACAATCAGAATAGCCCAGGACCTGGCAGCTTCTACACTGAGGGATCGAAGAGCATGGAATAAGATATTCCAGAGGGCAAAAGAGCTTGGATAGAAGCCAAGGGTCACCTACCCAGCAAAACTGAGTATCTTGTTTCAGGGGAAAATATGGTCATTCAGTGGAATAGAGGACTTTCAAGCATTCTTGATGAAAAAACCAGAGTTGAATAGAAAATTTGACATTCAGACACAAGAAGCAAGAGATGCTTGAGAAGGTAACCAGGGAAAAGAAATCAAAAGGAACTTATCAAAGTTGGACTATTTACATTCCTACATGGAAAAACAATAACTGTGTTTGATGAAACCTTTCTCATTATGAAAATAATTGAAGAAGGGTACATGGCATATGTTCACAGGTATACATGGGTAGAGGGCACAGGTTGAATTTGATGGGAAGGGATGATTATTATTTTTTTTGGAGGGCAGTTGGGGTTGGGTGACTTGCCCAGGTTCAAGTGGCTGGGTTTTTGTTTGTGTGTTGGGTGTCTGGGGCCAGATCCGAGCTCGGGTCCTTCTGGCTCCAGGGCTGGCTCTCTGCTTGCTGTGCCACCTAGCCGCCCTAAGGAAGGGATGATTCTTAAGGGGTGAAGTCAAGAGGTGAGAGAGGAAAGTGGCAAGAGGAGATGGAGAGAGACAGGGTAGGGCAAACTATCTCATGTAGAAGAGGCAAGGGGAAGTAGTTGCAGGGGAGGGAAGAACAGGAAGGCAAAAAGGCAAAAGCATATTCTCATTGAAGTTGGCTCAAGGAGAGAATCACATACATACTAAATGGAATATCTTACCCTCACTCACTCTCCTGAGTAGGGGAAAGGGGGATGAGAGAGGGGATAATGGAGGGGAGGGCATTCTGGGGAGAGGGGAGGTTAGAAGTACCCACTATCAAAGAGGGACAGGATCAAAGTAGGGAATGGACCAGGTGGGAGGTGAGACAGGTGGGAGGGAAATATAAGCAGTCTTTTACAATATATCTACTATGGTAATGTTTTGCATAGCTAAACATGTACAACACATACTGAACTGATTATCTTCTCAGAGGGAGTGGGTGACAAGGGAGGAAGGGAATGGATCTGAAAATTGAAGTTTTAAAATTAAATGTTTCATAAGATGTCCAGGCATTGGGGCTCAGAGATTCACCTTGCCCTAGTGGCAAAATCGAAGGGGATATGGGAGAAGATATGGGAGAGAGCAGATTGGATGAGGGGATATCTAGTGGGACTGCTATTCTGGGGGTGGTGGGTAGGGAAAAAATGGGGGAAAAATGTAACTCATAATCTGGTGGAAATGAATGACGTAAACCAGACGTTAATAAAGCATTTGTTTAATTAAAAAAATAATAATAATATAAAAGAAATTTTAAAAAATAGCACCATGCTTGTAAGGATCAAGTGAAATTATATTCATAAAGCACTTAGCACATACCAGATACTGTATAAATGCTTCTTCTCTTCCTTTCTCCTGCCCTTTCCCTTTCCCCTTCCTTCAAGGCTTTACAGGAAGTCCCATTTCCTCCAAGAATCTTCCCCCTTCTTACTCTCATTCTATTTTTGTTCTTGATTTTTGTTTTTGTTTTTGAGGGGCAATTGCGGTTAAATGACTTGCCCAAGTTCACATGGCTAGTAAGCGTAAATTGGCTGATGTCAGATTTGAACTCAGGTCTTCCTGACACCAGGGCTGGTGCTCATTGCTCCACCTAGCCGCCCCCTTATTCTCATTCTTAAAGTTGTCCTCCTACAAACTCTTATAGTGCTGATCAACTGCATGCTTCAATTAGACTTAACATGTGATGTCTTGTTTCATTATTTATCTTTTAAGGTAAATTTCTGACTTCCCAATTAGACTGGATAACCATTAAGCCTGGTATTATGTCTCCTTGTATCAACAATATCTGGAACATATCCTACTTGTTGTGGTTGCTTAATAGATATTTTGATGCTAATGATACTGAAATGCTGAACTCAGATAGGGATTGTCTCAGGAATCCTTACAGAGATGGTGGGATTCAGGTAATGGTTAGTAGCTTTCCTTTTTTTCCCATTTATTTATTTTAAATTTATATAAGAAAACAAGCATACCCAAAATGTAGTGTAATAAAAAGATGACTGTACTTTAAACTGCTACTCTATTATGCATAACTTGTTATTCTTTTAAAATATATAATAAAGTTATCATTCCAATACCCAGAATTCCACACATTCAGGGAATGAGAGAACCTTTGGCATAATGTTTATTAAGAGGGAAAAGGAAGAGAAAATGAGTTAGGACAGGTATTTTCCAAACTGTCACTTGACCATAAAGAAAGTTTACTTCCAAAGGATCTCTGATATCCTCAATGTGTGGAAACTCTCTTCACTCAATTTGCTCATTAATGACTTTGAAAACAAGTCCTAGGGAACTACTCAATGTATATAACATTTGCAGAACTTGTCCAGGAGAATTAGATTACAGAATCATAGATGTAGAGCCAGAAGGGAGGAGGTCAAAGGCCATCCAGTTCAGAGGTGTCAAAGGCCAAGTGTGGCCCAAATCAGATTAAAATGTACAGTAACTGGGAAATATTTAACAAAATAAATAAAAATACAACAAAACTAAGATAATGTTAACAGATGGTTTTCTGAAGTAATATGTGACTCTAGAGGGATGCTTACAGATTATTTTGGCCCTTCATTTCTATTTAAGTATAACATCACCTAATTAATCCAACCTCTTCATTTTTCATATGAGAAACCCAAGGTGGTTAAGCGACTTTCCCAAGGTCATCACACAAGGTTGTACCCTCCCACCCCTCAGCACAGTTAATAAATAAATAAAATAAAAATGCTTACTAATGCAAAAAAAAAAGATTGGTGTAAGATGAAGAAGAGGAAGAAAAGATCACTTAGTGAAATAGAATATTGGGAAAGATGGAAAATATAGAAGTTCTTAGAAAGAGAATAGAGACACAAGGGATATTATAAGTATAAGAAATAGGAAAGAAGATATTGAGCATTTAGAAGACACAGGAAGGATAAAAAGAAGAGATTAGAGAAAAGGACAAGACATTGGGGAGAGGAAGGGAAGTGAAGAGTTTTGAGCAGGATAAGAAAGAAAAGAGGGGTAATTTCAAGGACACTGAGCAAAGGGAAAATTTAGGGGGTACACAAAATTGATTGAGGAAAAAGATGACAAAAACAAGAAGTAAGAGGAATGGAAAGAGAGAAAAGACTAGAAAGAGGGAAAAAAGAATGTAGAAAGGGAAGGGAGGCCGGAGATATTGCAAATAGGAAGGAGAGAAAAGGAAATTAAATGGAGAGAGAAGAAATGTGAGAAATAGAGCAAGAAAAAAGAAAGAAGAGCATGGGGAATAGAAAATTACGTTGTAGAAAGGGGAGAGGAAATTACAAAGAGAGAGGAAAGGGAAAAGGGAAAAATGATTGGGGCGAGAGAAGAGATAAAGGAGAAAATGGAGAGAAAAAAGTGAGATGAGGGAAAGGAGAGATGAGAAAAAGTTGATAGAAAAGAGAGAAAGAAGAGAAAAAAAACTAGGGAGAATGGAGAGAGAGAGAGACATAGAAAGACTGGCACCATAAGGAAAGGTGATTGAGGAGAAATTAGAAAGAGAAAGACTGGGGAGTGGGAGCAAAGCATAGGAGAAGAGGAGAGTCAGCTGTACAATGATCACGTGCCTTATCTGACTCCTTTGCCTTGCTCTCAAACATAATTCTCTTGCCCTTAGTGCTTCATTCAGGTTTTCATATCTATCTGATACATACTCTCAGTTCATCTGACTGAATTAATCTTTTTTTGTTTTTGTTTTTGTTTTCTTTTCTTTTCTTTTTTTAAAATTAATTTATTAGTTTAGTTTCAGTTAACAAGATTCAATTCCATAGTTCCTTGATTTTCAAATTTCCTTTACTTCCCTCCCCCCTCCCCTCACGACAGCATATAGTACAGTATAGGGTCTGCAAATGCATTCATATTAAACATTATTCCAATTACAAAGGCATATTGTACTAGGTGAGATGAAAGATGGTAAGGAAGAAGTAAAACCAAACAACGAGAAGAACAAGATCATTTAGTTTGCTTCCATCAGGATTCAGGCTCAGTTCTTTCTAGTTATATCTCTGGATGGCGCATTTCTCACTTTGTTGAGTCATTCGGGATTAACTTATATCACTGCATTGCTGAAAATAGTCCAGTCTGTCATAGTTGGTCGTCACAGATATGGTATGTCTGTGATTGTATACAAATTTCTTCTGATTCTACTCTTCTAGCTCAGCATCAGTTTGTATAAGTCTCTCCAGGTAATTATGAAATCCGTCACCTCGTTTCTTATAGCACAATAAAATTCCATTACATTCATATAGCACAACTTGTTTAGCCATTCCCCAATTGATGGGCACCCCTTTAGTTTCCAATTCTTTGCAACCACAAAAAGGGCTGCTAAAAATATTTTTGTACATATGGGTCTTCCTCCCACTGCTATGATCTCTTTGGGATATAACCCTAGAAGTGGTATGGCTGGGTCAAAGGGTATGAAATTATTTATAATCCTTTGGGAATAATTCCAGATTGCTCTCCAGAATGGTTGGATAAGTTCACAACTCCACCAGCAATGTATTAGCGTTCCAATTTGCCCACATCCTCTCCAGCATTTGTCACTTTCTTGTTTTGTCATCTTAGCCAATCTGACTGGAGAGATGTGGTATCTCAGAGTTGTTTTGATTTGCATTTCTCTAATTAATAGTGATTTAGAGCATTTCTTCATATGCTTATAGATATCTTTAATTTCTTTCTCTGAAAACTGCCTGTTCATATCCTTTGACCATTTATCAATTGGGGAATGACTTGTATTCATATAGATTTGGCTCAATTCTCTGTAAATTTTAGAAATGAGTCCTTTATCAGAGACACAAGTTGTAAAAATTCTTTCCCAATTTCCCACCTCCCTCTTGATCTTGGTTACATTGGCTTTGTTTGTGCAGAAGCTTTTCAATTTAATGTAATCAAAATTATCCATTTTGCATTTTATAATGCTCTCTAATTCTTGTTTGGTCCTAAAATCTTCCCCTCTCCACAGATCTGTCAGGTAAACTATTCCTTGCTTTCCCAAATTGCTTACAGTATCATCCTTTACACCTAGATCATGCACCCATTTAGACTTAATTTTGGTATATGGTGTTAGATAGTGATCTATGCCCAGTTTCTGCCATACTGTATTCCAGTTTTCCCAGCAGTTTTTGTCAAATAGTGCATTCTTATCCCAAAAACTGGGGTCTTTGGGTTTATCGAACAATAGATTGCTATATTCATTAACTGCTGGGTCTCCTGCACCTAATCTATTCCATTGATCCACTACTCTACACCTCTGCCAGTACCAAGCAGTTTTGATGACTGCTGCTGTATAATACAGATTAAGATCTGGCATAGCTAGTCCACCTTCCCTAGCATTTCTTTTCATTAATTCCCTTGATATTCTAGACCGTTTGTTTTTCCAAATAAATTTTGTTATTATTTTGTCTAACTCTACAAAGTAGTTTTTTGGTAGATTGATTGGAATGGCACTAAATATATAATTTAGTTTGGGTAAAATTGTCATTTTTATTATATTAGCTCGACCCAGCCACGAGCAATTGATATTTTTCCAACTATTTAGATCTGTTTTTATTTGTGTGAGAAGTGTTTTGTAGTTGTGATCATATAGATTCTGGGTTTGTTTTGGCAAGTAGATTCCCAAATATTTTATAATGTCTACAGTGACTTTAAATGGGATTTCTTTCTATCTCTTGCTGTTGAGTTTTATTAGAGATGTACAGGAATGCTGAGGATTTATGTGGGTTTATTTTATATCCTGCAACTTTGCCAAATTTATTTATTGTCTCAAGTAATTTTTTACTTGATTCTCTAGGATTCTCTAAGTATATCATCATATCATCTGCAAAGAATGACAGCTTGGTCACTTCTTTGCCTAATTTGATTCCTTTGATTTCTTTTTCTTCTCTAATTGCTACTGCTAGTGTTTCTAGTACCAGATTGAATAAGAGGGGTGATAGTGGACACCCTTGTTTCACTCCTGATCTTATTGGAAAGGCTTCCAGTTTATCCCCATTGCATATAATACTTGTTGATGGTTTTAGATAGATGCTAGCAACTATTTTAAGGAAGGCTCCATTTATTCCTATACTTTCTAGTGTTTTTAATAGGAATGGATGTTGTACTTTGTCAAAAGCCTTTTCTGCATCTATTGAGATGATCATGTGGCTTTTGCTAGTTTTGTTGTTGATATGCTCAATTATATTGATGGTTTTCCTAATATTAAACCATCCTTGCATTCCTGGAATGAATCCTACCTGATTCAGGGTGTATTATTTTTGTGATAAGTTGTTGGAGTCTTTTGGCTAATATTTTATTTAGAATTTTTGCGTCTAAATTCATGAGGGAGATTGGTCTATAATTTTCTTTCTCTGTTTTATCTCTTCCTGATTTAGGAATCAGTACCATATTTGTGTCATAGAAAGAGTTTGGTAGGACTCCTTCTTCACTAATTTTCCCAAATAGTTTGTAGCGTATTGGAATCAATTGTTCTTTAAATGTTTGATAGAATTCACTAGTAAACCCATCTGGCCCTGGAGATTTTTTCCTAGGGAGTTCATTGATGGCTTGTTTGATTTCTTTTTCTGAGATGGGGTTATTTAGGTAATTCACTTCCTCTTCAGTTAATCTGGGCAACTTGTCATTTTGTAAATATCCATCCATTTCACTAAGATTGTCATATTTATGTGCATACAATTGGGAAAAATAATTCCTCATTATTTTTTTGATTTCCTCTTCATTGGAGGTAGATTCACCCTTTTTATTTTTGATACTCATAATTTGGTTTTCTTCTTTCTTTTTTTATCATATTGACTAAGGGTCTATCAATTTTGTTGATTTTTTCATAAAACCAGCTCTTAGTTTTATTTATTAATTCAATGGTTTTCTTAATTTCAATTTTATTAATCTCACCTTTGGTTTTCAATATTTCTAATTTAGTACTAAATTGGGGATTTTCAATTTGTTCTTTTTCTAGCTTTTTCAATTGCATGTCCAATTCATTGACCTCCCTTCTCTCTGCTTTAATTAAGTATGCACTCAGGGATATAAAACTTCCCCTGAGAACTGCCTTTAGTGCATCCACAAAATTTGGTATGTTGTTTCATTATTATCATTCTCTTGAATGAAATTATTGATTGTTTCTATAATTTCTTCTTTGACCCACCAATTTTTTAGGATTAAATTGTTTAATTTCCAATTAGTTTTTAGTCTATCTTTCCATGGCCCTTTATTGCATATAATTTTTATTGCATCATGATCTGAGAATGATGCGCTTACTATTTCTGCCTTTCTGCACTGGATTATGAGGTTTTTATGCCCTAGTACATGGTCTATTTTTGAGTATGTACCATGCACTGCTGAGAAGAAAGTAAATTCCTTTTTATCCCATTCAGTTTTCTCCAGAGATCCATCATATCTAGTCTCTCTAAGATTCTATTCACCTCCTTAACTTCTTTCTTGTTTATTTTGAGGTTAGATTTATCGAGTTCAGAGAGGGGAAGATTAAGGTCCCCCACTAGTATAGTTTTGCTATCTATTTCTTCCTCTAATTCCTTTAACTTCTCCTCTAGGAATTTGGATGCTATACCACTTGGTGCATATATATTAAGTAGTGATATTGCTTCATTCTCAATGACCTTTTAGTAGGATATAGTTTCCTTCCTTATCTCTTTTAATTAGATCTATTTTTGCTTTTGCTTTATCTGAGATAAGTATTGCTACCCCTGCTTTTTTTACTTTAGCTGAGGCATAATAAATTTTATCCAACCTTTTACCTTTACCCTGTGAGGTATCCCTTTGTTTCAAATGTGTTTCTTGAAGACAGCATATTGTAGGATTATGGTTTTTAATCCATTCTGCTATCCACCCTGTTTTATGGGAGAGTTCATCCCATTCACATTCACAGTAATAATGACTATCTGTCTCTTCCCTTCCATCCTATTCCCTCCCCTGTTTATATTTTTGTTTATTCCTTCTCCCTTCCCCTCCTTGAAGTTTTCCCTTTTGACCGCCCCCTCCCTCAGTGTTCCCACCCAGTGACCCCCCTTCTTAACCTACCCTCTCCCCTTACTACTATTTCCCTCCCTTATAATCCCTCCCTTTAGTCTCCTCCTTTTCACCCCCACTTACCCTCCCACTATCTATAGGACACAATAAATTTTTATACTTATCAGAGTAAATTACTCCCCGTTTGATTCCAAACCAATGAGAGTAAATTTCAAACAGTGCTCCTCTCCCTCCCTCCAATTCCTCTATTTAATGAATTTACGTGTCTATTCACGTTAGATTCTTAAACTTCACTGATTAATTTGATCCTTCTTTGAACCAGAACCAGTGAGAATAGTGTTTAAATGATATTCCTCTCCCTCTTACTTTCCCTTCTTCTATAGTGTGTTTTGATGCCTCTTCAGATGGCATATTTTACCTTTTCCTAGCTCATCCTTTCCTTTTTCCCATTACACTACCATTGATCCCCTTAATAGTCTTTTTTTTTTTAGACTCCATGTTAGTGCATTCATACCCACACCCTCTAAGTATAACCCTTTTGCAGGTCATGATAATCATAGAGATTTCAAATATTGACAGTTATCAGCTCCACATATAGGGATGTGAACATTTTACCCTTGTTGCATCCCAGGTAATGAGCTTGTGTTTGTGGGTGTGTGTGTGTGCACTTCTGCATGTGTGAGTCTATGTTACCCTTGTTTACCTTTTTATGTTCTTCTGGAGTCTTGTAATTGGAAATCAAATTTTCCATTGAGCTCTGGCTTTTTCATTAGGAAAGTCTGGAAGTCCCTTACTTCATTAAACGTCCATCTCCTTGCCTGAAAGATTATGCTCAGTTTTGCCGGGTAGTTAACCCTTGGTTGTAGTCCTAGCTCTCTTGCCCTACGAAATATCAAATTCCATTCCCTCCGCTCTTTTAATGTAGAAGCTGCTAGATCCTGTGTGATCCTAACTGTAGTTCCTCGATATTTGAATTGTTTCTTTTTGGCTGCTTGTAGAAATTTTTCTTTAATCTTATAATTCTGGAATTTGGCTACTATATTTCTTGGAGTTTTCAGTTTGTGATCTCTTTCAGGAGGAGTCCGGTGAATTCTATCAATAGCTATTTTATCTTCTGATTCCAGGACCTCAGGACAGTTTTCTTTGACAATCTCTTGGAGGATGCTGTCTAGACTGCTTTTCTCATCATGGCTTTCTGGTAGAACAATAATTCTTAGGTTGTCTCTCCTGGATCTGTTCTCTAGGTCAGTTATTTTTCCAGTGAGATATTTTACATTTTCTTGCAATTTTTCGATCATCTTGTTTTTTTCGATTGACTCCTGCTGTATCATAGAGTTCTGAGTTTCAGTTTGATTGTATCTAATTTTTAGTGAATTATGGTCTTCAGTGAGTTTTTGAAGTTCCTTTTTTAGGAGGTATTTTCTTTTTTCAAGTTGGTCATTGCCTCGCTGATTTGGTCTTTAAAATTTTTCTTAAGCTCCTCCAGGAATGCTATTTGGGCTTGAGACCAGATCATGTTTCCTTCTGTGGTCTCTGGTGTGGGCAGAGAGTCTATATTGTCCTGTGTGTTTTGTTGTTCTTGCCCTGCATAGTATGCTCGAATAGACTTCCTTGCCTTCCCCTTCTCCTTTTCAGCTTCCTTCCTTCCCATTGTGACTTCCTGTTTCTTAGTGTCTCAGGCTATGAGTTTGGGGCCTGATCCTTGACTTTGAATACCTCTGGGTGGCTAGTTTATGGCTAAGTCAGGGAAGTCAGTGAGGAATGTAGATGCGTAGGTGGGGATGAGTCTGACCACTTCAGATTTCTGCCTCTATACCCCTGGGCTATAAGTAGGCTTTTGTTGGTGAGGTGAGGTGGGGCTTGTTGGGTCCCTTCCCTCTCTTCTCTTCAGATTCCTGGCTGACTCAGTTACACCCTTTCTTGGAGATTCTCAAGCCTGAGGCTATTTCCATTAACTTGGGATTTCAATCTGGGTGGGAGACTTATCTTTGGGTTTTCTA
>WOXC01009356.1:600000-901295 GCA_011680675.1 Gymnobelideus leadbeateri | reverse complement strand
GTGGGTATCCAATTTGCCAGAGTGGGTGGAGGCTTTGCAGAGGCCACCCAACCTGCAGAAGTTGTGAAGACCCCACGTTTGGGCGGAAGCTCTCCTTTCTGGTGGCAGAGTCTTACTGTGGCAGCAAGTCCAAAAATCAAGTAATTAAGTGGCAACATGCCTAGGCAAAAGAAACAAAATATACAGAAAAATTCAACATTGGACTCCTATTTTAGGGGCAAAGAGGATCAAAGCATGGAGGAGGACTGTGAGGTCAGAACTCCTGCACCAAAAGCCCCAAATGAAAATACAAGCTGGCTACGGGCCATAGAGGACCTTAAGAAGCAGATAAGAGAAGTGGGGGAAAATTGGGAAGAGAAATGATAAAGATGCAAGAAAAGTATGAAATAACAGTCAACAGCCTGACTGAGGAAAATAACACCTTAAAAAATAGACTAACTCAAATGGCAAAGGAGGCCCAAAAGGGCAATGAGGAGAAGAATGCCTTAAAAAGTCGAATTTTCCAGATGGAAAAAGAATCTCAAAAGTTCACTGAGGAGATTCATTCTTTCAGAGTTAGACTGGAGCAAATGGAAGCTAATGACTTTATGAGAAATCAAGATGCTGTTAAGCAGATCCAAACAAATGAAAGAGTAGAAGGAAATGTGAAATATCTCATGGGAAAAACCTGTGGAAAATAGATCCAGGAGAGACAATTTAAAAATTATTGGACTACCTGAAAGCCATGATCAAAGAAAGAACCTAGAAATCATCCTTAAAGAAATTCTAAAGGAAAATTGCCCTGATGTTTTAGATCCAGAGGGGAGATAGAGGTTGAAAGAATTCACTGATCACCTCCTGGAAAAGATCCCAAAAAGAAAATCCTAGGAATGTTATAGCCAGGTTCCAGAATTCCCAGATCAAGGAGAAAATACTACAAGCAGCCAGGAAGAAACAATTTCAATATTGTGGAAACACAATCAGAATAGCCCAGGACCTGGCAGCTTCTACACTGAGGGATTGAAGGGCATGGAATATGATATTCCAGAGGGCAAAAGAGCTGGGAATGAACCCAAGGGTCACCTACCCAGCAAAACTGAGTATTTTGTTTCAGGGGAAAATATGGTCATTCAGTGGAATAGAGGACTTTCAAGCATTCTTGAGGAAAAAACCAGAGTTGAATAGAAAATTTGACATCCAGACACAAGAAGGAAGAGATGCCTGAGAAGGTAATCAGGGAAAAGAAATCAAAAGGAACTTATCAAAGTTGAACTATTTACATTCCTATATGGAAAAGCAATAACGGTGACTGATGATATCTTTCTCACTATGAAAATAATGGAAGAAGGGTGTATGGTCATATGAGTACATATGTGAATGTGTGTGTAGATGGTTGCAGTTATATATGGATAGAGGGCATAGGTTGAATTTGTTGGGAAGGGAGAATACTCAAGGGATGAAATTATGAGGTGAGAGAGGAAAGTGGCAAGAGGAGATGGGGAGAGACAGGGTAGGGTATAGGATAAACTATCTTATGTAGAAGAAGCAAAGGGAAGTGGTTGTAAGGGGGGGAAGAATAGGAAGGCAAAAAGGCAAAACCACATTCTCATTGAATTTGGTTCAGGGAGAGAATGACATACATGCTAAATGGGATATCTCAACCTACAGCAGAATAGGGGGAAGGGGGATGAGAGGAGGGAAGATGGATGGGAGGGCATCCTTGTGGGGAGGGGTGGTTGGAAGTACCCACTATAGAAGAAGGACAGGATCATGTGGGGAATGGACCAGGTTGGGGTGGGATGAGTGGGAGGGAATTGTAAGCAGCCTTGTACAATATATCTACTATGATAATGTTTTGCATAGCTAGATATGTACAACATATACTGAATTACTTATCTCCCCAGAGGGAATGGGTGACAAGGGAAGAAGGAAATGGATCTGAAAGTTGAGGTCTTAACATTAAATGTTTCAAATATATATAAATACTATTATTAATACTCTTTTGCTATAATTGGGAGATAAGATGTGCAGGCATTGGACACAAAGATTCACCTTCCTCTAATGGAAAAGTCGAAGGGGGTATGGGAGAAGGTATGGGAGAGAGCAGATTGGAGGAAGCGATATCTTGTGGGACTGCTATTCTGGGAGGTTGGGTAGGGGAATAATGGGGGAAATGATTGTAACTCAAAATCTGGCGGAAATGAATGATGTAAAACAGAAGTTAATAAAGCATTTGTTTAATAGGAAAAAAAACAAAACAAAAAAAAAGAAGCAGATAAGAGAAGTGGGGGAAAATTGGGAAGAGAAATGATAAAGACACAAGAAAAGTATGAAATGACAGTCAACAGCCTGACTGAGGAAAATAACACCTTAAAAAATAGACTAACTCAAATGGCAAAAGAGGCTGAGAAAGGCAATGAGGAGAAGAATGCCTTAAAAAGCCAAATTTGCCAGATGGAAAAAGAATCTCAAAAGCTCACTGAGGAGATTCATTCCTTCAGAGTTAGACTGGAGCAAATGGAAGCTAATGACTTTATGAGAAATCAAGATGCTGTTAAACAAATCCAAACAAATGAAAGAATAGAAGGCAATGTGAAATATCTCATGGGAAAAACCACTGACCTGGAAAATAGATCCAGGAGAGACAATTTAAAAGTTATTGGACTACCTGAAAGCCATGATCAAAGAAGAACCTAGAAATCACCCTTCAAGAAATTCTCAAGGAAAACTGCCCTGATGTTTTAGATCCAGAGGGCAAAATAGAGGTTGAAAGAATCCACCGATCACCTCCTGAAAAAGATCCCAAAAAGAAAACTCCCAGAAATATTATAGCCAGTTTCCAGAATCCCCAGATCAAGGAGAAAATACTACAAGCAGCCAGGAAGAAACAATTTCAATATTGTGGAAACACAATCAGAATAGCACAGGACCTGGCAGCTTCTACACTGAGGGATCGAAGGGCATGGAATATGATATTCCAGAGGGCAAAAGAGCTGGGATTGAAGCCAAGGGTCACCTACCCAGCAAAACTTAGTATCTTGTTTCAGGGGAAAATATGGTCATTCAGTGGAACAGAGGACTTTCAAGCACTCTTGAGGAAAAAACCAGAGTTGAATAGAAAATTTGACATCCAGACACAAGAAGCAAGAGATGCCTGAGAAGGTAATCAAGGAAAAGAAATCATAAGGAACTTATCAAAGTTGACCTATTTACATCCTACATGGAAAAACAATAACTGTGTCTGATGAAACCTTTCTCATTATGAAAATGATTGAAGAAGGGTATATGGGCATATGTTTACAAGTATATGTGGATAGAGGGCACAGGTTGAATTTGATGGGAAGGGATGATTCTTAAGGGGTGAAGTTAAGAGGTGAAAGAGGAAAGTGGCAAGAGGAGATGGGGAGAGACAGGGTAGGGTAAACTATCTCATGTACAAGAGGCAAGGGGAAGGAGTTGCAGGGGAGGGGAAGAACAGGAAGGCAATAAGGCAAAATCATATTCTCATTGAAGTTGGCTCAAGGAGAGAATCACATACATACTAAATGGGATATCTCACCCTGCAGGAGAGTAGGGGAAAGAGGGATGAGAGGAGGGATGATGGAGGGGGGAGGGGAGGTTGGAAGTACCCACTATCAAAGAGGGACAGGATCAAAGTAGGGAATGGACCAGGTGGGAGGTGAGATGGGTGGGAGGGAAATATAAGCAGTCTTTTATAATATATTTACTATGGTAATGTTTTGCATAGCTATACATGTACAACACATACTGAATTGCTTATCTTCTCAGAGGGAGTGGGTGACAAGGGAGGAAGGGAATGGATCTGAAAATCGAAGTTTTAAAATTAAATGTTTCATAAGATGTACAGGCATTGGGGCTCAGGGATTCACCTTGCCCTAATGGCAAAGTCGAAGGGGGTATGGGAGAAGATATGGGAGAGAACAGATTCGATGAGGGGATATCTAGTGGGACTGCTACTCTGGGGTGGTGGGTAGGGAAAAAATGGGGGAAAAATTGTAACTCAAAATCTGGTAGAAATGAATGATGTAAACCAGAAGTTAATAAAGCATTTGTTTAAAAAAAAAGAACATCTCTAATATACTTTCCCTTCTTTTCTTTGACACTGACCCTACTCTGGTACTGACCCTCATTACCTCACACCTGGACTATTGATGTAGCCTACTGGTTAGTCTTCTTGTATCAAGTTTCTCCCCATTCTAGTTCATCCTCCATTCAACTATCAAATTGATTTTCTTAAATTACAGATCTGATTATGTCACCTCCTCCACTTCTGTGACCAATTAACTTAGTTACCTATTATTTCCATGATCAAATATAAAATCCTTTGGCTTTTAAAGTCCACCATAACCAAACTCCTTCCTACCTTTTTAGTCCTACATTTTACTCCCTTTCCCATTGCCCTATGATACAGTGACCCTAGAATCCTGGCTGTTGTTTTGCACAAGATACTTCATCTCCTGACTTGGTGCCTCTTTTCTGAGTGTCCCCAACACCTGGCTTTCTCTGCCTTTTCATCTATGCCTCTTGGCTTCCCTGGCTTCCTTTAAATTATAGCTAAAATCCCCTCTTTAAGAAACCTTTCTCTGTCCCCTTTAATGTTAATTCTTTTCTCTTTGAAATTACCTCCAGTTTAGCCTTTGTACATCTTGTTTGCATATTGTTGTTTGCATGATATCTCTTTCATTAGAAGACTGGTTTGTTTTGTTTCATTTTGCTTTTGCATTTCTTTATATCCTCAGTACTTAGCACCTAGGCATATAGTGCTTAATAAATGTTTATGACTAACTACTTAAGGAAGGAATTTATCTCCCCTTTACATTGCAAGTCCTACTTCAGTGCTTTATACAGAATCTTTCTTTTAATGATATTATGGTGGTGGGATGAAGTCAATCTGTGAATTAACCAAATGCCAATGGAGAATGAATTGATGTTTCTGTTCATGAAGTTAAGCTTCTTATACATCTTCTTCTAGGTCTCTTTCCTCCCACAAGTGGACAAGCATACATCAGTGGCTATGAGATTTCACAGGATATGGTTCATATTCGGAAGAGTCTGGGTTTATGCCCACAGCATGATATCTTATTTGATGAAATGGAAGTTGCTGAGCACCTTTTTTTTTATGCTCAGGTGAGCTGAAGAGAACCATTTTTTATATTTCTGTTCAAGTACTTGATATCTAGTCCTCAGAATACTTTCTCTTTTTTTTTGCCTTTTGGAGAGCAATTGGGGTTAAGTAACTTGCCCAAGGTCACACGGCTAGGTTTTTGTTTGTGTGTGTTGAGTGTCTGAGGCCGGATCCAAACTCAGGTCCTTCTGACTCCAGGGCCGACACTCTACCCACTGCGCCACCTAGCCACCCCCTCAGAATACTTTCTAAAGAATTGGGAGATAGGTAAGAGGAGGGAGAAGGAATCCCAGCTTCTTCTTACTCAGTAATCTGTGTCTAGATTCAGATTTTTCCAGGCAAAAATATTTTCTTATATTTTACTTCTTAGGAAGCCTCTTTCTAACCAGTCTCCATCTTTTTGATTTCTTAGCTAAAAGGATTGCCTATGGAAAATTGCCCGGAGGAAGTCAATCATATCTTGGGCATTCTTAATATGGAACATAAACGCCATGCTCTTTCAAGGTCATTGAGTGGGGGAATGAAACGTAAGGTTTCCATTGGCATCGCACTCATAGCAGGCTCCAAGGTATAATAAAAAGGCAAGGTCAAGCTCCTTGCTATAGTCTGACTAGAAAAATCAAATAAGGTCTTATTGGCTTAATTCTCTAAAAGGGACCTCCCACATCATGCTCAGTGGGCAGGTATGTCAGTAATCTGATTGGTATAGGGTCCCCATTAGTTTATGGGGATCAAAGGACTCTCTAGCTGTAGAGTTAATGGGAAAGTGGTTCAGATTCTCTCCTACAATAAGGCACACCATCCAAAGGAAATAGAAGCTTTATTTAATAATTGATAATCAGATAAACATAGGAATAGAAGGACAGTGATTTTGATAACAACAACAATATAAAATAAGCAATACTATGCACATAAGCAGCAAAATACAGATAATAATAGAAATAGAAAACATCAGCATTTCGGGGAAGCACCAACTCCTGATCTCTCTGGCTGGGGAGCCCTGGGACAGCTGATTAGGGTTCCAGTGGGAAAGTCCCAGGCAGAGTATCCCCTCTAAGACTCCAAAGTCAGAGTATGTACAGTTCTTTAGTACTAGTTGGAACAAAGAAAGGCACCAAGCCAAGACAGAAATATGGAACATAGACCATACACCCCTGGATTTGGCCAAAACCCAAGGTGGATGTCAGTTCCTAGCCATATGAAGTGTGTTTTGTGAGAACTTGGCCTTGAACTTTCCCAAAACACACTTCTTTATCATAAAAAGGGGGAGCTTGGCCAAAGCTCCCAGTCACATGAATTTGCTGACTTTAGCTGCTTCCTTGCTCCAAGGATTCTCAGGATTAAAGTCAGGGTTTTTGGCAGTCCTCATGGGTCACACAGAGAAAATGGAAGAACTTCCAGTGTTGATTAATACGTGATTATTGATCATTGATCAATCATTAATCTTTCACTAGCTTAACTCTATCCTGGGCTTTCAGCTCACCTAAAAAAGTAAATGTTAAACAAGTACAATGTTTCTGAGTGGAATTCATCATACTCTTCTAGACCAGCATGATAGTACTTGTGTAGAGGAGGAAGCAGGGCTTCCCCCGTCTTGGTAAGTAATGAAATACCATTGAACTATTATTTTATTAATTATGGGAGTATTCTTTTGGGTCTGTAGGTAGTGTTGGTGGATGAGCCAACTTCTGGCATGGATCCAGTCTCACGGCACGCTACCTGGGATCTCCTTCAGCAGCAGAAGAATAACCGAACGATCATGCTGACTACTCACTTTATGGATGAGGCTGACCTATTGGGGGACCGCATTGCCATCATGGCGAAAGGGAAATTACAGTGCTGTGGCTCTTCACTTTTCCTCAAACGCAAATATGGTAAGGGGGACAAGGGAGAAAAACTGGGCAATTTTATTTTTCACTCCCCACTGGCTCACTCAAACCCTGTTTGTGGTGAAGGAAATTCTTTGCTATTCCCTTTCATACCATATCCTAGACATCCCTCCATTAAATTTACTTACTCTGGAATTAGATCCCTGGATCTGGATAGGAGACATGAAAATTCTTTACACAAATACCAGAGAGAATATATAAGATGATAGGTTCCATTATCTTCCCTCCCGGTCTTTATTATACACTGTGACATACTTTTTCTGGGTAGTGTTATTTACTTAGATAAGTTGGTTGAATACTTGTGAGAATGTTCTCCCATTTGTGGGACTTTTTTATTATGCTAATTTACAGAAATAAGACATCCCTGTCTAATCTGAACCTCGTTGTCCATAGTATCAACTGAAAAGATTTTTTAAGCAAAAGTATCCTGAGAAAATAAACTTTTATTCTGTTTCTCATTTTCACTATTCCCTAGCAGACACTCTCTGGAGCAGTGTCAAGGATATTCCCTGATTATCTCCTTACATTTGACTTTCTGTCTCCTCATTCTCATAAAAGTAGTCCAGTTGAAGCTACTGAAAGTCAGATGTGGCCTAGAAAGAGAAATGTGAAAAACCAAACTGTTTTATATGTTTTATTTCAGGTGCAGGATACCACATGGTCATAGTGAAGGGACCTACATGTAAAATGGAGGAAATTTCCCATCTGATTTTTTATCATGTACCAACTGCCATAGTGGAAAGTAATGTTGGGGCTGAATTATCATTTATCTTGCCCAAAGAGAACTCATACAAGTAAGGCCTCAGAGGGGAATTGGGCTAATGAGGTTTTTTTCTTTTTAGAATTTTATTTTATTATTAACTTAGCACCTATGACCACATCTATATAAAAAGAAAAGAAAAATGGGATTGCATATAAAATCATATATCTCTATTACATACAGCTTTCTTTAGTAATGTATTAATATATAATTTAACAGAGGGGCAGCTAGGTGGCACAGTGAATAGAGCACTAGACCTGGAGTCAGGAGGACCTGAGTTCAAATCTGATCTCAGACACTTAACACTTACTAGCCATGTGACCTTGGGCAAGTCACTTAACCCCAATTGCCCTGCCTTCCCCCTCCAAAAAAAAAAGCAAAAAAAAAATTGTTAACAGAGTAGTATCACCATTTCCTTGCTTTTCTCTTTCCATTTCTAAATTTATTTATACTCTCTTCTGTATATTTTTAGTGTTTCATCAATGTTCTTTTTTTCCTGTTTGCTTCCTTTTTGTTTATCACTATTGCTTCCTGATCTACCTCCCTTGACTTTCATTTCCCACCCCCCACCAAAGGCCACCCTTGCAACAAAAAAGTTCCGTCAAGCAAAATATATCCACATTTTGACAGTGTATGAAAATGTTTGTCTCATTTTTTGATCTGTAGCTTATTACCTCTCTGCCAAGAGATGGGAAGCTTTTTTCATTATCAGTCATCTATAATTGTGCCTAATTACTGCATTGGTTGTGTTCTTAAGTCCTTCAAAAATGTTTTCATTTATAATGTATATATTGTGTGTATATATATATATTTATATATATATACAATATATAATGTATAAATTGTATATATTTTTATATATACAATATATAATGTATAAATTGCTCTGTTTTTAGGTTTTATGTATTTTAATCAGTTCCCCATATATCTTATATATCAGACATTTACTAGATAATTTTGCTGTAAAGACTGTCCTCCAGTTTACAGTTTCTCTTCTTAACTACATTGATTTTGTAAAAAGCTTTTCAACTTTATGTAATCAAAATTGCCCATTTTATCCCAGTGATTATCTCTATCCCTTGTTTGGCCAAGAACATTTCCCTTATCCTATTATTCCAGATCCAGTTGTGAAAGGTATCTCTTTTCTGTCAAAGAAAGAATATTACTACTGTGTTCTATGTTTTAGGCACAAATCTACAGATTTGATTTTTATTTAATAATAATCGAATATCTAAGGTATTTCTAGCTTTGAGAGAAAGATGTCCAAACTGGCATAGTTTTCCCATCCTTCTAATATGACTCTACTCCAAGAAGATTTGTGGAAACATTTACATAAATTTTGAAAAAGAAAATGATATGTTAAAATGTACTTTGTGGTTAATATTACAAAATAGTTACGTTACAAAGTCACCATCCCATTCTTGCCTGGAACAATCTCCTCAAGAAATTGTAAAGCCAACCGTGAGAAGCTTTCCAGAGGACTGCTGCTGTGAACAACTTTCAAGGTTCTGATCACACAGTATAATGAACTCTCTATTTATTCAGTGACAAATTAAGGCAAAACATTCACAGAAAATCAAAGTACAACATTCACAATGTTATAACTTAACAACTTCTTATCACTAAAATGGCCACATAGTTTTTACCAAAGTGGTCACATAGTTTTAAGCAGAAGATAACATTCATTTAGTAACACAGTCATTTAGTAAGTTCTTAATTTAATCATCCTTAAGGAGACAAGCCTCCTTAATTGACACAAAGTCAAAGGTCAAAGTCCTCCATCTGTAGTTCACATTGTCTTGATCTCTTCAATCAAAAAGTCTCTTTCTTCTTAATTGGAGAAGCCCTTAACTCAGTCATTTAAATATAAAGGTCAGAGTTCTCCACCCCTAGGCCACAGTAAGTCATGATTTTCTCAGTTTGCATTAAATACCCAAGGAGAGGTCGTTTCATCTTGACTCAAGGCAGGCTCTCTCAGCTTCCATGGTTCTTCTTCCATGGTTCCAGGTCTTGCCTGAATCTATCCAGCTGCCACCTGGGTTGAAAGACAGACAGCTCTCAGTTCTTTGTCCAGTTTCTGGTGCAGTTCCTGTTCCATATTGAAGCTCACAGTGTCTGGTCGACCTCAAGTCCTTCACAGTTTCTGTTCCTGGGAAACAAAGCTTAACAAAGCCACAATAACATTGATACACATTGCTGGCATCCTCATCAGTTCACTTTCTGCCTGTAAAATCAAAATAGACTCAACAACAAGGTCTGAGACAAAGTAACATCAAAACAGACAGACAAAGTACTGGCTCTTCTTTTATCATTTCTAAGTTCTTCTCAATTCTCAGTTCAGTTCTCAGTTCTCTTCTCTTTCTCCAGCAGCAGCAGCCCAGCCTCCAGATGCTCGCTCCCAGCAGTTCTTTCCTCTCTAAACTTGGGTTTTTCCTTATATAAGGTATTAGCTCCTCCTTATTCTGCCCCTTCAGTTTATGTCAACAAGTCAATCTCACTGTGGGATTCACAAGTTCTGGGTCTTAATACTTGACAAAATCATGTACTTGGGACAAGGTGCTAAATACCTGTTTGATTGCAAATACAAGGGGCAGGGAAGATCTTCAAATTACCATTACCATTACAGGAATCAATGAGACTCCTAGGAAAAAAGCAAGGGCCCCTCCCTCTTCCCACTTTCAAACAATATCTTAATCCTTATGGGGAAGAATGGTTCATAAAACCAATACCTTAAGGGAATGAGCAGAGAGATTACCCTTAGATAGTCTAGTCCCTACTAGACTGGGGAAGGCAACAATATAAACAAGACTACAGCTACTCTTTGTTAAAAGATTGATTACTACCTTAAGCCAATTTTCATTTTTTAAAATAAATAACAGGCCTTTTTTTCCTCCACTTGCCAACCCTCTTTCCTGTGAGAATTTTTCCGGGAGTCTAGAAAGGGCTTTAGAGAAATTAAGCCTACAAGTCAAGTTAGTGAGCATTTATCAAGAACTTACTATGTGCAAGGTCCTTTGCTAAGCACTACAGATATAAAGAAAGGTAAAAAAATTTAAAAAATTAAAAAACAACAACAGTACCATCTGTCAAAGTACCCTTATGGGAATTTTTTATTTTCTTTTATTATTTAGAACTTAGGACAACTTTGTCCTGTAAATTTTGGTTAATATTAACCAAATTATATTTTGTTTTATGTATATATGTGTGTGTGTATAACCAAATATATACCACATTAATATTAACCAAATTAACCAAACATTAATATTGGGCACCTATGTGGCATGGTAGATAGAGTGGCAGCCCTGGAGTCAGGAAGACTCATCTTTCCTAGTTCAAATAGGGCCTCATACACTTACTAGCTGTTTACTTCAGTTCCTCATATATAAAATGAACCGGGGAAGGAAATGGCAAACTACTTCAGTATTTTTGCCAAGAAAACCCCAAATGATGTGACAGAGTCAGACAAGTTTGAAACCACTGAACAACTATCTCACCTGACTAAAACCTGTCCTATGAGATTAGAAAATTTAAGTCTTTAGACACTGCATAAATAAGAAATCAGAGGAAGAATCTCAACTGTCTCTTAGTCTGGTAGTCATTCACACATGCTGATGAATAAGCCACTTTGATTCAGATGTCTAAAGCAAGGGCTAGACTGAGAAACTATGGATTTTAACAGGCAGGACAACACATTTCCCCCCAAAAAAAACCTTGTGCCCTGTTTGTCTCAATAATTTGTGCCTTTTTTAACTTTATTTTTTACAGGCACATAAACAAGAAACTAGTGTGTGTTGTGGCCATTATCTCTGATTCAGCCCAGGTTCAACCCAGATGGGTTGGTTCTGACTGCTGGATAATGGGTCTTGGTTTAGTGGCTCTGATATGGTATAAAGCACTGCAGTGGGTTACTCAGAGACCCTTTCTGGTTTGATTCTGGTTCTAATTTGACCCTAGTAGGGTCCAGTGCTGTAAATTGTTCAATGGTCAAGTGATCCTCTTAAGAATGCACATCTGACATATGTCTCAGTTATATTGAGAATGGGGCCAGAAATCATCTGGGGATCTCATTCTTTCTATTTACTGCCTCAGTTATCTATTCTACAGTGTTGTTGTTGTCATCAACACCAAAGTTCAGACTGACATATAAAATTTATTTTGAGGAGTTCAGTAAATTGATTTTAATGAATTGGTTTGAGTTAATTTGGTTGAGCAAATTGGTTCTAGTTCATTTGATTTTGGTCAAATAGTTTCAGTGATTCTAATTTGGTAGAAAATTTTGGTTCCAAATCATTCTTCTTTTGGGTCCTCCTCCAAGATCAACCACCAGAAAGACTCTGTTGCTATTGTAACAGAAAGGCACCACCCATGAAGTAGGCCAACAGCTAAATCCCACATCCAGGGGAAGTCAACAGAGAGGCTCTACCTCTCAGTACAAGCCAGAAGAGTAGCATACCCCATAGTGAAAGCAAGCAGCTAAGCCTTGAAGCCCAGTGAAAGCCAGCAGTAAGACCCTTAGCCCTAGCACCAAAAACTTGGGACAGTGCAGGGCCAGAGCCCAGCACTCACATAAAAACACCAAGTCACAAGGCAAAAAAGTGAGGAAAAAAAGAGAACTTAAGTATAGAAAGTTATTATTGTAATAGGGAGGATCAAGGCATAAACTTAGAAGAGGACAATAGTGTCAAAATGGCTCTATGTGAAGCCTCAAAGAAAAATGTAATTTGGTCTCAGGCCCAAAAAGAACTCCTGGAAGATCTTTAAAAAGATTTTTAAACCAAATTAGAGAAGTGGAAGAAAAATTGGGAAAAGAAAGGAGAACAATGCAAGAGAATCATGAGAAATGAGTCAATAGCTTGGAAAAGATACAAAAATTCACTGAGGAAAATAACTCCCTAAAAATAGAATTGGTCAAACAGAAAAGCAAGTACAAAAAACTGACTGAAGAAAATAAGTCCTTAAAAATTACAATCAAGTGGAAGTGAATGCCTCAGTGAGACATCAAGATACAATAAAACAAAATCAAAAAAGTAAAAAAAAAAAAAAGAAAGAAAGAAGAACTTGTGAAATTTCTCATTGGAAAAACAGCTGACCCAGAAAATAGATTCAGGCAAAATACTATAAAAATTATTGGACTACCTGAAAGCCACGATAAAAAAAAGCCTGGACAATATCTTTCAAGAAATTATCAAACTGTCCTGATATTTTAGAACTAGGGGAGAAAATAAAAATTGAAAGAATCCACTGATCACTGCCTGAAAAAATTCCCAAAATGAAAACTCCCAGGAACATCATAGCCAAATTCCAGAGCTCACAAATCAAGGAGAAAGTATTGCAAGAAGCCAAAAAGAAACAATTCAGATATTGTTGATCTGTAGTCAGGATTACACAGGGTTTGGCAACTTCCACATTAAAGAACCCAAGGTCTTAGAATATTATATATTGTGGAAGGTAAAGGAGTTAGGATTATAACCAAGAATCATCTATCTAGCAAAACTGAATATAATCTTTCTGGAGGAAAATGGATATTTAATGAAATAGAGGACTTTCAAGCATTTATAATTAAAAGACAAAAGCTGAATAAAAAAATTGGTCTCAAAATACAAGTCTAAAAGGAAACATAAAAAGGTAAAAAAAAAAGAAACAAGAAAGGGAAAACATAAGAAATTCAATAAGGGTGAACTTTTTATTTCTATATGGCAAGATGATTTTTGTAACTCTTAAGAACTTTATCATTATAAGAACACTTAGAAGGAGTATATATAGACAGAGGGTGCAGATATAAGGTAATTTAGATTGGATCATACTCCTCCCCCCCAAAAAATAGAAGGGTGTGAAAGAAAATTGTAGTGGAAGAAGAAATGGAGAGAGATTGAATAAACTATCCCATATAAAAGCAGCATGTAAAAGCTATTATAACAGAGGGGAAGATGGGTAGGCTGGGGTGGTTGGCAAAGCTTAAACCTTACTTTCATCAGGTTGGATACAGAAATATAAATTATTCTATAAGGAAGTTAAAAAAAAAAGAACAGGGATAATAGAAGGAGGAGAGGGGACTGATGAAAGGAAGGGTAGATTGGTGAAGGCAGGGATCAGAAGCAAAACACTTGTGAGGACAGAAAGGGTGGGGAGTTAAACAGGGGGGAAAAACAAAGGGAAAAACCACATGGAGCATACACAGTTATAACTGTGAGTGTGTTTTACATGATAGCACATGTATAACCTATATCATATTGCCTACCATTTTAGGAAAAGAGGAGGGGACAGAGGGAGGGAAGAAGAATTTGGAAACCAAAACCTTTTAAATGGATTTGACATGTAATTGGGGAAAAAATAAAATACTATTAAAATAAAAAAAACAACCTATGAATGTGAGAGGGATGAACTCACCCATAAAACAGAAGCAGATAGCAGAATGGATTAAAAATCAAAATCTTACAATATGTTATTTACAAGAAACACATTGGGAGCAGAGAGATACAGGATAAGGGGCTAGAGCAAAAATTTATTATGCTTCAGCTAAATCAAAGAAAGCAGGGGTAGCAAACATGATCTCAGACAAAGCAAAGGCAAAAATAGAAATAATTTAAAAGAGATAAGGAAGAAAATTATATCTTGCTGAAAATTATCCACAGGCAATGAAGGCATATCAATAGTTAACATATATGCACCAAATGGTATAGCATCCAAAATTTTTTATGGCTTCCTGTTTTATTTTATTGTTGGTTTTTGTTTGTTTGTTTTTGTTTTGTTGCTTTTTGGATGGGGGAAGGTAGGGGAATTGGAGTTAAGTGACTTGCCCAAGGTCACACGACTAGTTTTTTGTGTGTTAAGTGTCTGAGGCTGGAATTGAACTCAGATCCTTCTAATTGCAGGGCTGGTGCTCTGTTCACTGCACAATATAGCCAAGCCTAGCATCTAAATTTTTGAAGAAGTTGAATGAGTTACAGGAGGAAATATTACTAGTGGGGGACCTCAACTTTTCCCTCTCAAAACTAGATAAATGTAATCAAAAAATAAATAAGAAAGAAACTGAGGAGGTGAATAAGATTCTGGAAAAGTTAGATATGGTAGATCTCTGAAGAAAAATGGGAATAAAAAGGAATATGCCTTTTTTCTTTTTTTTCTTTCTTTTTTTCTTTTACAAATGCTTTATTAACTTCTGGTTTACATCACTCATTTCTGCCAGATTTTGAGTTACATTTTTCCCCATTTTTCCCCTACCCACCACCCCAGAATAGCAGTCCCACAAGATATACCCTCATCCAATCTCCTCTCTCCAATATCTTCTCCCATATCCCCTTTGACTTTACCATTAGGGCAAGGTGAATCTCTGTGCCCCAATGCCTGCACATCTTATCTCCCAATTACATGCACAATAGTGTTAATAATAGTATTTATATATATTTGAAACATTTTGTTTCCTTTGCCTAGGCATGTTGCCACTTAATTACTTGACTTTTGGGCTTGTTGCCACAGTAGGACTCTGCCAGCAGACAGGGGAGCTTCCTTCCCAAATGCTGGGGTCTTCTCAACTGCTGGAGGTATTAGTTGGGTGTGAGCGAGAGCTCCGCAGAAGTGCTGTTTCTACTGTGCCATCTTGGCTCCACCCCCTTTTTAGGCCTTTTTTAGCATTTTTTTTCTGACTCTGCTTTCCCATTGGAAGAAAGTAGAAGTATTTGATAGGCCCAAGTATATTACTAGTAAGAGCAATCAGTTGGCAATAATCTCACATATGCCAAGAATATTTTGATACTTCATGCTTTTTAGAATAAACTTTGTTTTCAACATCTTTTAGTTCCTTTTGGAGGAAATTCTATCATTTTAATCTAAAAGCTAAAAGTTTAATAATTTTTGGATGGTAATATTACAAACAAGGTCATTTAGTTTTACTCATGTTATTAACTGAGGATCGAGGACAGAAAGGTTATTGGAAAGAGAAGGGTTTGCCACATTTTTTGTATTGTATCTTATCACCCTGCATGTCTTCATTACTTTTAGTTTTGTTGTCTTCATCCAAATTCCACATTTCTGATGCTTTTGGGTCCAGGGTTTTTTTTTCATTATGTAAAATATGTCTTATACCTCAGTATTCTAGATTTGGATGTTTTAAACTATATCTATTTGGGGATAACTAAATGTTCTTTTCATTTTCTTCAAATCATATGAGTCACAAATAGTATGTGATAAGATCTATATATATCCAGATAGCTAATAATGAATGAAAGCTTTGTCCTGATCATCTATTTTACAACCAAATTAGAGATCATGTACTTTTTTTTTAAACAAATGCTTTATTAACTTCTGTTTTACATCATTCATTTCCGCCAGATTTTGAGTTACAATCATTTTCCCCCCATTATTCCCCTACCCAACCTCCCAGAATAGCAGTCCCACAAGATATCGCTTCCTCCAATCTGCTCTCTCCCATACCTTCTCCCATACCCCCATCGACTTTCCATTAGAGGAAGATGAATCTTTGTGTCCCAATGCCTGCACATCTTATCTCCCAATTATAGGCAAAAGAGTATTAATAATAGTATTTATATATATATTTGAAACATTTAATGTTACGACCTTGAATTTCAGATCCATTTCCTTCCTCCCTTGTCACCCATTCCTTCTTGGGAGATAAGTAATTCAGTATATGTTGTACATGTCTAGCTATGCAAAACATTATCATAGTAGATATATTGTACAAGGCTGCTTATAATTCCCTCCCACTCATCCCACCCCCACCTGGTCCATTCCCTACATGATCCTGTCCCTCTTCTATAGTGGGTACTTCCAACCTCCCCTCACCCCAAGGATGCCCTCCCATCCATCATCCCTCCTCTCATCCCCCTTCCCCCTATCCTGCTGCAGGTTGAGATATCCCATTTAGTATGTATGTCATTTTCTCCCTGAACCAAATTCAATGTGAATGTGGTTTTGCCTTTTTAGCCTTCCTTATTCTCCCCCTCCTTTGCAACCACTTCCCCTACATGAGATAGTTTACCCTACCATGTCTCTCCCCATCTCCTCTTGCCACTTTCCTCTCTCACCTCATAATTTCATCCCTTGAGTGTTCTCCCTTCCCAACAAATTCAACCTATGCCCTCTATCCATATATAACTGTAACCACATACACACACATTCACATATGTATTCATATGACCACACCCCCTTCTTCCATTATTTTCATAGTGAGAAAGATATCATCAGTCACAGATATTGCTTTTCCATATAGGAATGTAAATAGTTCAACTTTGATAAGTTCCTTTTGATTTCTTTTCCCTGATTACCTTCTCAGGCATCTCTTACTTCTTGTGTCTGGATGTCAAATTTTCTATTCAATTCTGGTTTTTTCCTCAAGAACGCTTGAAAGTCCTCTATTCCACTGAATGACCATATTTTCCCCTGAAACAAAATACTCAGTTTTGCTGGGTAGGTGACCCGTGGGTTCATTCCCAGTTCTTTTGCCCTCTGGAATATCATATTCCATGCCCTTTGATCCCTCAGTGTAGAAGCTGCCAGGTCCTGGGCTATTCTGATTGTGTTTCCACAATATTGAAATTGTTTCTTCCTGGCTGCTTGGAGTATTTTCTCCTTGATCTGGGGATTCTGGAACCTGGCTATAATATTCCTGGGAGTTTTCTTTTTGGGATCTTTTTCAGGAGGTGATCAGTGGATTCTTTCAACCTCTATTTTGCCCTCTGGATCTAAAACATCAGGGCAGTTTTCCTTGAGAATTTCTTGAAGGGTGATTTCTAGGTTCTTTCCTTGATCATGGCTTTCAGGTAGTCCAATAATTTTTAAATTGTCTCTCCTGGATCTATTTTCCAGGTCAGTGGTTTTTCCCATGAGATATTTCACATTGCCTTCTAATCTTTCGTTTGTTTGGATCTGCTTAACAGCATCTTGATTTCTCATAAAGTCATTAGCTTCCATTTGCTCCAGTCTAACTCTGAAGGAATGAATCTCCTCAGTGAACTTTTGAGATTCTTTTTCCATCTGGCAAATTCGACTTTTTAAGGCATTCTTCTCCTCATTGCCCTTTTGGGCCTCCTTTGCCATTTGAGTTAGTCTATTTTTTAAGGTGTTGTTTTCCTCAGTCAGGCTGTTGACCCTCATTTCATACTTTTCCTGCATCCTTCTCATTTCTCTTTCCAATTTTTCCTCCACTTCTCTTATTTGATTTTTAAAGTCCTTCTTAAGGTCCTCTATGGCCTGCAACCCACTCATGTTTTCCCCTGGGGCTTTTGGAGCAGGACTTCTGACCTCACAGTCCTTTCCCGCTCTATGCCCCCAAAATAGGAGTCTAGGGTTGCATTTTTCTGTTTCCTTTGCCTTGGCATGTTGCCACTTAATTGCTTGACTTTTGGGCTTGTTGCCACACTATGGCTTTAAGGCCAGATAGAGGAATTTTCGTCCCGAACGTGTGGGGGGCAACTTCCGTTTCTGGCAAGCTGTAAACCCACCCACAACTTCCACCCTAGATCACAATCCAGATCCAGGGAGGTTAAAGCAAGAGCGATTACCCCCCAAGACTGATCGCTGGATCTCCCTACGATTTGTAGGCTGGGAGCCGGAGCTGCCTATGAAAACTACAAAATGGCGTGTCTCCTCAGTGGCTTCTAGCCCCCAGGGGAGGGAGCTGACGCATTCCCCAAATACAGGTCCCAAAGTCCATAGGACACTAACCTCTTACTTTGTCCTAGGCATGTCTATGTTGATAATTCTGGAGACGCCACAGCTCCTGGTGTTCTGGGGTTCCTCCACCCGGCTGCTGGCCCTGCCGCCCTGGGGCTAAAACCTTGGCTCACGCGGACCTGGGCTCGGCTTGTCTCCTGCGCTCTGCGCGCTGCCAGGTCCCAGACCACTGTGCTGGTCCTTCCTGCAGGGCTGCTGAGCTGTCCTCAGCGGGAGGTTAGCTTCTCTCTGTCGTTCTGTGGGTGCTGGGGCTCCAGAAGTTGTTCAGAGTCCTTTTTTACATAGTTTGTGGGGAATCGAGATCATGTACTTTTTATCTAAAGGAACAAACTTTATCTCTGAGATTTAGTTTCTCTCACTCATTATATATAATAAAAATCATTCAGATAATTGATACAAGATACATTACAAGTAATACACAACAGCATCTACAAACTACAAAACACTTGGAAAAAATAAAATTAGAAACAATAATGTTTTCCAAATGATACCCGGAATATAGTTTTCTACATATTGCACATTTCATCATGTAACTAAACATAGTCATGTTGTGGGGCAAGAAACTTGCCCCAGCCTGTCCTGATATGCAGTACATGAGGTAGAACTTGACATATTATGAATGAATAAGCCAGCTAGAAACTTCATACTATCTCCTTGCTTTCACCCTCCCCCTCAAACCACACTTTATTTATATTTCAAATTGCATAATTTATATAAAAATTGGTGTGTCCCACAGTAACAGAAGGTGGTACAAAATTTTTGTTTGCGTTTTAAATTCAGCGTCAAAAAATACATATAAAAAGAAAGTTCATATAGGGTGGAGTAGAAACAGCACTTCCATGGTGCTCTAGCCCACACCACTTCAAAATTTTGTAAAAGGGGACTCTGAACAACCTCTGGAGCTCTAGCACCCACAGAACAACACAGAGAAATTAACCTCCTGCTGAGGGCAGCCTGGCAGCCCAGCAGGGAGTGGCCAGTGAAGCAGCACTCTGGAAGCCGAGCCCAGGACTACATGAGTCAGAGGTTTTAGCCACAGGACAGCTGGACCAGCAGCTGGCTGGAGGGACCCCAGAACACCAGCAGCTGTGGCTTTTCCAGAATTACCAACACATAGATACCACGAGGTTAGTGCCCTATGGACTATGGGAACAGTATCTGGGAACATGTCAGGTTCTTCCCCTGGGGGTGAAAAGCCATTGAGGAGCTGCTGCACAGCCGCCATTTTGCAGCTTTGGTTGCAGCTTCAGCTCCTGGCATAGACTGTAGGGGGATCCAGCAATGAGTCTTGGGGGTAATCACTCTTGCTTTAACCTCCCTGGATCTGGATTGCAGTCTGGGGTGGAGGCCTTGGGGTGTGTGTCCAGCTTGCCAGAGTGTGTGTGGGCTTCAGGGAGGGCACCCAAATAATACCTTCAGAACTTGTGAAGACCCCAACATTTGGGATGGAAGCTCCCCTGTCTGGTGGCAGAGTCCTACTATGGCAACAAACCCGAAAATCAAGTAATTAAGTGGCAACATGCCTAGGCAAAGGAAACAAAATAAACAGAAAAATTCAACATTAGACTCCTATTTTGGGGGCAAAGAGGATCAAAGCATGGAATAGGAGGAGGACTGGGAGGTCAGAAATCCTGCACCAAAAGCTCCAAATGAAAATATGAGCGGGTTACAGGCTATAGAGGACCTTAAGAAGGATTTTAAAAACCAAATCAGAGAAGGGGAGGAAAAATTGGGAAGAGAAATGAGAAGGATGCAGGAAAAGTATGAAATGAGAGTCAACAGCCTGACTGAGGAAAATAACACCTTAAAAAATAGACTAACTCAAATGGCAAAGGAGGCCCAAAAGGGCAATGAGGAGAAGAATGCCTTAAAAAGTCGAATTTGCCAGATGGAAAAAGAATCTCAAAAGTTCACTGAGGAGATTCATTCCTTCAGAGTTAGACTGAGCAAATGGAAGCTAATGACTTTATGAGAAATCAAGATGCTGTTAAGCAGATCCAAACAAATGAAAGATTGGAAGGCAATGTGAAATATCTCATGGGAAAAACCACTGACCTGGAAAATAGATCCAGGAGAGACAATTTAAAAATTATTGGACTACCTGAAAGCCATGATCAAGGAAAGAACCTAGAAATCACCCTTCAAGAAATTCTCAAGGAAAACTGCCCGGATGTTTTAGATCCAGAGGGCAAAATAGAGGTTGAAAGAATCCACAGATCACCTCCTGAAAAAGATCCCAAAAAGAAAACTCCTAGGAATATTATAGCCAGGTTCTGGAATTCCCAGATCAAGGAGAGAATATTACAAGCAGCCAGGAAGAAACAATTTCAATATTGTGGAAACACAATCAGAATAGCCCAGGACCTGGCAGCTTCTACACTGAGGGATTGAAGGGCATTGAATATGATATTCCAGAGGGCAAAAGAGCTGGGAATGAACCCAAGGGTCACCTACCCAGCAAAACTGAGTATCTTGTTTCAGGGGAAAATATGGTCATTCAGTGGAATAGAGGACTTTCAAGCATTCTTGAGGAAAAAACCAGAGTTGAATAGAAAATGTGACATTCAGACACAAGAAGCAAGAGATGCTTGAGAAGGTAAATAGGGAAAAGAAATCATAAGGAACTTATCAAAGTTGAACTGTTTACATTCCTACATGGAAGAATAATAATTGTAACTTATGAAGCTTTTCTCAGTATGAGAATAATTGAAGGGAATATAAATGTATATATATATATATATATATATATGTATGCATACATATATATGTCTATATAGGAGAGTATATGGATATATATGAATATACATGTGAATGTGTATATATGTATAAAGGTATACATAGACAGAGGGCACAGGACCAATTGAATAGGAATGGATGATACTTAAAAGGTGAAATTGAGAGGTGAGAGAGGAATATAATGAGAGTAGATGGGGAGAGACAGAATAGGGGTAGATTATCTCATATAGAAGAGGTAAAGGAAAACTGTTACAATGAAGGGGAAGAACAGGAAGGCAAAAGGGAATGAGCCAACCTTACTCTTATTGAATTTGACTTAGGGAGGAAATGACATACACACTAAATAGGGTATCTCACCCTACAGGAAAGTACGGGGAAAGGGGATGATGGAGGAGAGGGCAGGTTGGCGGGGAGGGAAGTTGAAAGCATACACTTTTGAAAAGGGTCAGGGTCAAAGTAGAGAATAGAACAAGTGGGTGGTATAGGATTGAGGGAAATATAGTCAATCTTTCAAAATATATCCAGTATGGAAATGTTTTGCATAGCTACACATGTACAACCCGTATTGAATTGCTTATCTTCCCTGCAAGGGTGGGTAAGAAGGGAGGAAGGGAAAGAATCTGAAATTCAAAGTTTTAAAACCAAATGTTTTGAAAAAATATATATTAGTATAATTTTTTTCATGCAACTGGAAAATAAAATATACAGGCACTGGGACATAGAGATCCATCTTGCCCTATTGGAAAGTCAGAGGGAAGATGGGGGAGGATATAGGAGAGAGCAGATTGAGGGAGGGGATATTCAGTGGGATCGCTGTTTTGGGGTGGTAGGTAGGGGAAGAATGGGGAGAAAATTTGTAACTTAAAATCTTGTGGAAATGAATGATGCAAACTAAAAGTAAACATAAAATTTAATTAAAAAAACAACAAAGTACAATCATTTAGTCAATCACAGAATCCTTAATTCATTCACAAAGTACAAAAGTCAAAGTTCTCCATCCCTAGGTCACAGTAAATCATAATCTTCCCAGTCAGTACACAGTATCCAAATAAAGTCTTCTTTCAGCTTAACTCTAAGCTGGCTCTCAGCTTCCATGGCTCCAGCTCCAACTATCACCTGGATTCAAAGGCAGGCATCTCCCAGTTCCTTGTCTAGCTCCTTGTCCAGTTCTTCATCCAGTTCCCATTCCATATTGAAGTTCACAGTGTCTAATACACTTCAAGTCCTTCACAGTTCCTGTTTCTGGGAAGACAAAGCTTGACAGACCTACAGTAATATTCATGCACATTGCCTGCACCATCATCAATTCCCTATCTGCCTGTGAAATCAGACCCACCAACAAGGTCTGAGAACTCAACACAAATCATGAACATAGAAATCAACAGAGACCCACAAACAATGTCCAAGAGTTCAGCACAAATCATCAGTAAAGTCTGAGGACTTCCAAAACCCTTTTCCAAGACTTCTATAAAGAACCAGAAAATCCTCTTTCAGGGCTTCCAGTAAGGTCACAGGGCTTCTGTACAAAGTATCACAAACAAACATCAACAGAGCAGACAAACAGAGTGCTGAGATAAGACAAGTTTTCTCCTTCTTGATTCTGCCACCACAAGAGTCCTCTTCTCAGTTCTGCTGTCTCTAGCCAAGACCTCTCCTTATATATGGTCATAAGTTCCTCCCCTTCCTGTTGCAGGAGTTCTTGAGTTCTAGGGTTCACAAGTTGTGGGGTTCACACATGCTGTTTCTTAACAGACTTGATATAAGGCTCAAAAGAAACTTGAACTGAAACAAGGTGTTAATTCAATAGCTGAAACAAGGTGTGAACTACTTCTGTGCTTGCCATTACAGTAGATGAGGTGGGAGGAAGGATTGGAAAGAGGAGAGAAAAAGGAACCCTTGTTTTGGTGATGGGATGGGAATGGAGTTCCAGTGATGAATGCCCCTATTGATGATGAGAGAGAGTCTCTGAGGGGAAATGGAGGCCTTGTGCTGGGTATGATCTGGGGAATTTTGTGCTTGAAAACATCACCTGTATTGCTTCAGAAGGGGGGCAGAGAACTGGAGCAATTCTTTAGCCCAGGAAGCTTGGGTAATTAACAGGAAAGGCCTCTCTCTTACTTTGGGGGAAGGGAAGCAGTACAGGATGGGAGGGTCCCAGGAAGCCAGTGGCAAGCCTCCATTCAGCTAACCAGGGGGAGATCCTGAGCCCCAGAGTGGTGGAACAAGCAAGTGCCATCACCAGGACCTCTTTCCCCCCAATACAAGTGCCTAAGCACCATCAGTAAACACCAGCTCAGAAAACCACCACAAGCACAGGCATTCTCCAGTAGCCAAATCTCTTGGTGCTTCAGCACAACTCCAGGCTGGCAGACATCCTCCAGCATCCAAACATATGAGTACTTTAAAGAAACCAGGGTGAGCAGGCATCCCCCAGGGGCCAGGCTTCTCACCCCCATCCTGAAAGCTCTAGTGTTGCTGAACCCAACTCTTCACCAGGTAAGCTGCCAGATCCCTACAGCCTCCAGCTGCCAGCACCTATTGTCCCAGCACAGAAAGCCAATGACCAGGATCCAGGCTTCTAACAGAAGAAGCTTGGGTCAGTGCCCCCTGTGCTCCAGCAGGAAAGCTCAGCTTTAAAAGTCAGAAAATAGGCAAACACCATGAGCAAAAAGCAGAAACAGACAATGATCATAGATTTGTGTTATGGGGACAGGGAAGATCAAGGCAGAAATTCAGAATTCTGGAGGACAACTTTGTCAGTATACCAACATCTGAAACATCAAAGGGGAATATAAACTGGTCCCCTTCTTGGAACAGCTGAAGAAGGATTATTAAAGTCAAATAAGGGATATAGAAGAAAATCTGGGAAAAGAAATGAGAAGTATACAAGAGAGAGTCAGTAGCCTGGAAGAGGAAAGACAAACATTTGCTGTAGAAAACAAGTCCTTAAAAATACAGTTGGTCAAATGGGGAAAAAGCACATTGAAGAAAAAAGTCCTTTAAAAAATTGACTGAATGGGGAAAAAAAAGCACACTGAAGAAAATAATTCCTTAAAAAGTAGTATTGACCAAATGGAAAAGGATGCACAAAAACTCAGTGAAAAGAACTCCTTAAAAAGTAGAATTGACCAAATGGAAAAGGAAGAACAAAATCTAATAGAAGAAAACAATTCATTAAAATTAGAAATAGGCAAGTGGAAGCTAACAACTCGGGCAAACAGAAACAAAAGAATGAAAAAAATAGAAGTATAAAATACCTCATTGGTAAAACAATTGACCTGGAAAATAGACCCAGGAGAGATAATTTAAAAATTATTGGACTACCTGAAAGCCATGATCAAAGAAAGAACCTAGATATCATCCTCAAAGAAATTCTCAAGGAAAACTGCCCTGATGTTTTAGAACCAGAGGGCAGAATAAAGGTTGAAAGAATCCACCAATCACCTCTTGAAAAAGATCCCCAAAAGAAAACTCCTAGGAATTTTATAGCCAAGTGCCAGAATTCCCATATCAAGAGGAAAATATTCCAAGAAGGAAAGAATGAAACAATTTGAATATTGTAGAAATGCAATCAGGATAATACAGGATCTGGCAGCTTCTACACTGAGGGATAGAAGGGCTTGGAATATGATATTCCAGAGGAATTCCAAAGGAGCTGGGATTAAAACCAAGAATCACCTACCCAGCAAAACTGAATGTCATGTTTCAGGGGAAAATATGGTCATTCAATGAAATAGAGGACTTTCAAGAATTCTTTTTTTTAAATGCTTTATTAACTTCTGGTTTACTTCATTTCTGCCAAATTTTGGGTCACAAATTTTCTCCCTGTTTTTCCTCTACCCACCTCTGTAAAATAGCAGTCCCCCTGGATATCCCCTCCTCTTATTTCCCAATTACATGTAAAATAGTATTAATAATAGTGTATTATATATATATATGTATGTATGTATATATATATATATATATATATTTTTTAAACATTTGGTTTTAAAACTTTGAATTCCAGATTCATTCCCTTCCTCCCTTGTCACCCACCTCTACTGAGAAGATAAGCAGTTCAATATAGGTTGTACCTGTGTAGCTAATGCAAAACATTATCATAGTAGGTGTATTGTAGAAGACTGATGATATTTCCCTTCCTCGTATCCCACCTCCCACTTGTTCTATTCTCTACTTTGGTCCTTTCCCTTTTCAAAAGTGTGTGCTTCCAGTTTCCCTCCCCCTCAGCCTGCCCTTCCTTCCATCATCTCCCCTCTCATCCCCTTCCTCCCTATTCTCCTGTAGGGTGAGATACCCTATGTAGTGTGTATATCATTCCCTCCCTGAGCCAAATTCAATGAGAATAAGGTTGACCCATTTCCTTATGCCTTCCTGTTCTTCCCATCCATTGTATCCATTTTCCCTTGCCTCTTCTATATGAGATAGTTTACCCCATTCTGTCCCTCCCCATCTCCTCTCATTATATTCCTATCTCACCTCTTAATTTTATCTTTTAAGTATAATCCCTTCCTATTAAATTGGGCCTGTGTCCTCTATCTATGTCTACCTGTAAAACATATATCTACACATTCACATATGTATTCATACACCTATATACCCTCTGATAAAGACACACATATATTTCTGTTCCCTTTAACTATTTTCATACTGAGAGAAGTTTCATCAGTTACAATTATCATTTTTTCCATGTAGGAATGTAAATAGTTCAACTTTGATAAGTACCTTATGATTTCTTTTCCTTGTTTACCTTCTCATACTTCTTGTATCTGAATGTCACATTTTCTATTCAACTCTGGTCTTTTCTTTAAGAATACTTGAAAGTCGGGGCGGCTAGGTGGTGCAGTGAATAGAGCACCGGCCCTGGAGTCAGAAGGACCTGAGCTCGGAGCCGGCCTCAGACACTTAATCCACACAAACAAAAACCTAGCCGTGTAACCTTGGGCAAGTTACTTAACCCCAATTGCCCTAAAGGGGCGGCTAGGTGGCACAGTGAGTAAGAGCGCCAGCCTCGGAGTTGGGATGACCCGAGATCAGATCTGGCCTCAGAAAATGAGCACCCACGCATAAATAATGACTAGCCGTGTAACCTTGAGCAAGTTACTTATCCCCAGTTGCTTAAAAAAAAAAAAAGAATACTTGAAAGTCCTCTATTCCACTGAATGACCATATTTTCCCCTGAAACATGATACTCAGTTTTGCTGGGTAGGTGATACTTTGTGTTAATCCCAGCTCCTTTGACCTCTGGAATATCATATTCAAAGCCCTTCAATCCCTCAGTATAGAAGCTGCCAGATTCTGTGTTATCCTAATTGTGTTTCCACAATATTCAAATTGTTTCTTCCTGGCTGCTTGTAATGTTCTTTACTTGATCTGGGAATTCCAGAACCTGGCTATAATATTCCTAGGAGTTTTCTTTTTGGGATCTTTTTCAGGAGGGATTGGTGGATTCTTTCAACCTCTATTTTGCCTTCTGGGTCTAAAACATCAGGGCAGTTTTCCTTGAGAATTTCTTTGAGGATGATATCTAGGTTCTTTCTTTGATCATGGCTTTCAGGTAGTCCAATAATTTTTAAATTATCTCTCCTGGATCTATTTTCCAGGTCAGTAGTTTTTCCCATGAGATATTTTACATTGCCTTCTATTTTTTCATTCATTTGGATTTGTTTAACAGAATCTTGATTTCTCATAAGGTCACTAGCTTCCCTTTGCTCCATTCTAAATCTGAAGGAGTAATTCTCCTCAGTGAGCTTTTGAGACTTTTTTTCCATCTGACAAATTCGGCTTTTTAAGGCATTCCTCTCCTCATTGCCTTTTTGAGCCTTTTTTGCCATTTGAGTTATTCTGTTTTTTAAGGTGTTATTTTCCTCAGTTAGGCTATTGACTCTCATTTCATAATTTTCTTGCATTGTTTTCATTTCTTTTCCCAATTTTTCCTCCACTTCTCTTATCTGCTTCTTAAGGTCCTCTATGGCCTGTAACCATCTTGTATTTTCCTTTAAAGCTTTTGGTGCAGGAGTTCTGAATTCACTGTCTTCCTCCTGTTCCATCATTTGAGCCTTTTTGTCCCCAAAATAGGACTCTAATGTTGGATTCTTCTGTCTGTTTTGCTTTCTTTGCCTGGTCATGTTGCCACTTAATTACTTGACTTTTGGGCTTTTTGCCACAGTAGGAGTCTGCCACCAGACAGGGGAGCTTTTGTCCCAAATCCTGGGGTTTTCTATGCTGCCGGAGGTATTAATTGGGTGCCCTTTCTGAAGCCTCCACACGCTCTGGCAAGCTGGTCACACACTCCAGGACCTCCACCCTAGACCTCAATCCAGATCCAAGCAGGTTAAAGCAAGAATGCTTAGCCCTCAGACTGGTTGCTTGGTCTCCCTACAGTCTGCAGGCCAGGAGTTGAAGCTGCAACTTGGTGCCAGCTGCACCAAAGCATCTCAGTGGCTTCTTGCCCTGGGGGCAAAAGTCAATGCTCTCCCAACTAGTGGTCCCAAAGTCCATACTGCACTGACCTCTCACTTTGTCATTAGCATCTATGTGTTGATAATTCTGGAAATGGCCACAGCTGCTGGTATTCTGGAGTCCTTCCATCAGTGTGCTGCTCAGGCCTACCCTGGGGCTAAAACCTCTGACTCAGTTGGACCTAGGCTTGGCTCCCAGAGTGCTGCACTGGCTGCTCCCTGCTGGGCTTCCAGGCTGTCCTCCATGGGAGGTTAGCTTCTCTGTTTCATTTTGTGGTTTCTGTAGCTCCAAAGTTTGTTCAGAGTTCCCTTTTACATGGATTGGGGAAGGTGGAAGCTGGAACTGTGAGGAAGTCCTATTTCTACGCCACCATCTTGACTCTGCCTCCACTTTCAAGAATTCTTTTTTTTTTTTTGCTTTTTGGAGGGCAATCGGGGTTAAGTAACTTGCCCAAGGTCACATGGCTAGGTTTTTGTTTGTGTGGGTTAAGTGTCTGAAGCTGGATCTGAACTCAGGTCCTTCTGACTCCAGGGCCAGTGCTCTACTCACTGCACCACCTAGCCACCCCACTTTCAAGAATTCTTGATGACAAAACCAGAGTTGAATAGAAAATTTAACATTCAGACACAAGAAGCAAGAGAAGCATGAGAAGGTAAACAGGGGAAAAAAATCAGGAGGAACTTATCAAAGTTGAACTATTTACATTCCTACATGGAAAAACAATAATTGTAACTTATGAAACTTTTTTCAGTATGAGAATAGTTGAAGGGAATAGAAATGTATGGGGCGGCTAGGTGGCGCAGTGAGTAGAGTGCCGGCCCTGGAGTCAGAAGAACCTGAGTTCAGATCCGGCCTCAGACACTTAACCCACACAAACAAACAAAAAAAACCTAGCCATGTGACCTTGGGCAAGTTACTTAACCCCAATTACCCTAAAAAAGGAGCGGCTAGGTGGTACAGTGAGTAAGAGCGCCAGCCTTGGAGTTGGGATGACCCGAGACCGAATCCGGCCTCAGAAAAATGAGCACCCACACACAAATAATGACTAGCCGTGTAACCTTGAGCAAGTTACTTAACCCCAATTGCTTAAAAAAAAAAAAGAAATGTATATATACATGTATACATACATACATACATACACACACACACATATATATATGTCTATATGGGAGGGTATAGGGGCATATGAATATATGAGTGTGTATATATGTGTACAGGTATACATAGACAGAGAGCACAGGACCAGTTGAATAGGAAGGTATGATATTTAAAAGGTAAAATTGAGAAGTGAGGGAGGAATATAATGAGAGGAGATAAGGGAGAGATAGAATGGGGTAAATTATCTCATTTGTAAGAGGTAAGGGAAAACTGTTACAATGGAAGGGAAGAATAGGAAGGCAAAAGGGTATGGGTCAACCTTACTCTCATTGAATTTGGCTTAGGGAGGGAATGACATACACATTAAATAGGATATCTCACCCTACAGGAGAGTAGGGGGGAAGGGGATGAGAGGGGGGATGATGGAGGGGAGGGAAGTTAGAAGCACACACTTTCAGAAAGGGACAGGGTCAGTGTAGAGAATAGAAAAAGTGGGGGGCAGGATAGGTTGGAGGGAAAGCTTTCACAATATATCCACTATGTAAATGTTTTGCATAGCTACATGTGTACAACCTATATTGAATTGCCTGTCTTCTCAGTAAGGGTGGGTGACAAGGGAGGAAGGGAAAGAATCTGGAATTCAAAGTTTTAAAATCAAATGTTTAAAATATATACATATATATTTTTACATGTAACTTGTAAATAAGATATACAGACACTGGGATATAGAGATCCATCTTGCCCTACTGGAAAGTCAGAGGGGGAATGGGGAAGGATATAGGAGAGAGCAGATTGGGAGAGGGGGTATACACTGGGATCGCTGTTTTGGGATGGTGGGTTGGGGAAAGATGGGGAGAAAATTTGCAGCTCAAAATCTTGTGGAAATAAATGATGTAAGCTAAAAATAAACATAAAATTTAATTTAATAAATAAATATGACAGACCTCTGAAGAAAGCTGAATGGGAAGTGAAATGAAAATATCTTTTTCTCAGTGATACATGGTACCTACCCAAAAATTTATTATGTATTAGGACATAAAATCCTCTAAATCAAATGCAGAAAGGCAGAAATGTTAAATGCATCCTTTTCAAATCATAATGCAATTAAAATTACATTCAGTAAAAGGTCATGGATAGATTAAAAATTAATCAAATACTAAGTACCCTAATCCTAAAGAATGAATGTTAAAAATTGTCTTTGCATGTACTTGGAAAAAATAAAATATTTTTAAAAGCATCCTATATGATGAAGGTACACTAGGACCTTTTTCTCTTTTCCAGTAAATATGAGAGAAATGCAAGAATAGTCTCTCCTTCCACTATTATTTTATATACTTATGGAAATACTAGAAGTAGCCATAAGGAAAAAGAAATAAATTAAAGACATAAAGATAAATATGGAGGAAGTAAAATTACCCTTACTTGGTGATGGTATACCTGGAAAATCCTATCGCATTCCTAGGATTCAGCAAAGTTGCAAGTTATAAAATAAATCCTCAAAAAATCAAGAGGGAATCCAGTTGAGAAGACTTTTATCAGCAGTCTAAGTGTAAGGTGATAAAGAAGTAGGTTAAGATGGGCAGTACAAGTCGAGAAGAACAGAGATGAGTGGTATGGTGATGAATGTTCCCTTTGTGGGAACTGAGTGCATTTACCTAATGTTCTTGGTTCTCAGGAGATGCTACTGTGTTAAGACATTATCACTCATATTTCATCTTCTATTTACAAGTAAGAGGATTAGCTCATAGCACTCAGCATTATTTTCTAAGTGGTACCATCAAAGTTTAGGATTGTAGAAATTAGGATTGTAGAAATATTTTCAGTGGGTTGGTAGCTGCCTTAAGTTCTCAGGCCTTCTCTATGCCAAAATTTGAAGCATTATATTATCAGAGCACGAATAGCATGTCAGTATGATGATAACCCTATGGCCTTTGAAGAAGCAAAACAACAAATAAGACTCCTTTAACTCCAAAAAAGAAAACATTGAAAAGTCTTTTAAAGCGAGGGGGTTCTTTTCACTTTTTTTTTCTCTCTCTCTTATCTTTCCAGATTTGAATCTCTATTTGCTGAACTGGAAGAGAGACAGACAGAGCTGGGCATTGCCAGCTATGGTGCCTCAGTCACCACTATGGAAGAAGTCTTCCTTAAGTGAGTAAAGATACATAACAAAACTCTCAACTTTTTTTTTTTTTAACAAATATGCTATTAGGGGAAAGAGGGGCTAGTGTGAAAACTCACCAGTGGATTCACAGCAGAATTATTCTTCTAGAACATGAACTTTCCTTTGTACAAAGGTAATGAACAGGGAGAATTTAATTCAATTAAATACATTTAACGAACATATACTATGTACAAAATGGAAAGAGAAATAGGAATGAGATCTGGACCTGCGATTTTATTAGTAGAAGGAACTCCCAGGTGAGTTACCTGTCTTTTCCAATGCAGGTTGGTGCCTTATCTGTGTTGCCTAGGACACTAAGAGATTAAATGACTTGTCATATGCCATTTTATCAGAGGCAAAACTTAAACTCAGGTCTTCCTGATTTCAAGACCCTTTAAATCTGGCTGCTTCTGATTTGCAAAGACAATAAGATGTTCAATTCAGCAAACATTTGTTAAGCACCTTCTATGTATATTGTACATCAAAAAATAAAACATTATGTACTCCTTGCCCCCAAGTGGAGATAAAATATCAATTACAATATATTATGTGCCCCTTATAATATTAGAAATAAAAATCCCTAAACAAAGTATAATGTGATAAGTATTAAGAGAGGCATAAACAAAGTGATGTTGAGATTCAGAGGAAGAAAAATCTCTAGATGGGATGGAGGCTATTGGAGAAATCAAAGGTCCAAAGTAGTTCAGACTTTTAGGAAAGAGGGATATATCTATGCTGAGCTTACTTCTTAAAAGGAGGTTTTGGAGTTTGTGTCTCCACTCTCTAATCATAAGAGCAAAGGGTCGTGATGAGGTATCAGTACCAACGCTGGTTGAGTCTTGCAGGATACAAAGAGCAATGGTATGAAATAAGCCTAGATGGATAGATTGAGGCCAGATTGTAGATTGCTTTGAGTACCAGATTAAAGAATTTGAACTTTATTTAGTAGACATTGGGAAGCTATTTAAACTTTTTAAATAAGGAAAATGACTAAATTGTTCATTGGGAAAATTAATCTGTGGAGTTTTGTGTAGATTGAAGGGGAAAAAGAGAAATTAGTGTATTCACTTAAATGAGTATTATAATAAATCAGGGAAGAAGTAATGAGAGGGTGAGGATAATGGGAGAAGAGAGAAGGAGATGCCGCCATAAAAGAAACTATGGAGATAGAATTGAGCATTTTGCAGTTGATTGCAAGTATAGGGTAATTCAGAAGTCAACAAGTATTTATGAAGCCCTTAACATGAGCTAGATACTGTGCTAAATGCTGAGAACACAAAAGACAGCAGAAAAAAAAAGCAAAAACAAACAGACCAAAAAAGCCACCACAGTCTGTCTACAAGGAGCCCATATTTTAATGGAGAAGATAATTTGCAAATAATATACATAATAGGTGGGAGATAACTTAAGGGGAAAGGCAGTAGCCATGTAGAGAGCCTAGAAGGTTCTCCTGTAGAAGGTAGATTATAGCCTGAGGTAAGAGGGGAAAGTGTTTCAGACATAAAGGACAGTTAGTAAAAATGCAGTTTCAGGAGAAGAGGGGTCAGCGTGAGGAAAGGCAGAAAGACAGTTGTTGCCGGATCACAAAGTGTAAGAACATTGGAAAGGTAGGAAGGGGACAGGTTATGAAAGACTTTAAAAGCTAAGTAGATTATCTTTATATTGATCTTAGAGGCAATAAGGAATAACTGTTCCCTAACATAAAGGAATGGGGAAGATTTGACACCTGCACTTTGAAAAAATCACTTTTGGCGGCAGGATAGACTGGAATTTGGAGAAATTTGAGGAAAGGAAACCAATAAGAAGGCTGTTGTTATCTACAGTACAGGTGTGAGATGATGAGAGTGCTTGGATTGTGACAGGGTTAAAGGAGAGAAGGAAATCTATGAGGGTCATTGTGGAGGTTGAGATGACAGGATTTGGCAGCAGATTGAATATATGGAGTGAATGCAAGCAAGGAGCTGAGGATAACACCAAGGTCATGAGTCTGGGTGGCTGGGTGGTACCTTCATCAGTAAGAGGTTTGGAAGAAAGGAGTATTTGAGGGAGAGGGTAATGAGTTCTATTTTAAATGTGTTGAGTTTTAAGATGCCTACAGGACATCTAGTTCAAGATATCTAAAAAGGAAGTAAAAGAAGGTAGGACTGGATATAGATATCTCAGAATTACCTGCGTTGAGATGATAATTTAACCAGATAGGTTCAATTGATTCAATATGTAATTGAACTCAGGACTTGATGAGATCACCAAGTGGGAAAGTATGAAAGGGAAAAAGAAGAGATGCCAGCATAGAGCCTTGTGGTATACCCAAGTATGATCTGGGTGAAGATCTCAGAAAGCCTGGGAAGATGTGGTCACAGGCTTAGGGTAGAGCCAGGAAAGAGTCATGCCATAAAACCTAGAGAGGAATGACAGTCTAGGAGAATTCGGTGATTTGTAATGTCAAAGATTCCAGATAAAGATTAAGGCCAGAAAGGATGAGGATTGAGAAAAGGCTATTTGATTTGGCAATTAAGAGATCACTGATGACTTTGGAGAGAGCAGTTTCAATTGGATGATGAGGTTGGAAGGCAAATTGCAAAAGTTTTAGAATTGAGAGGAAGGAGAGAAAGTGGAGGCACTATTAGTATTTTTCAAGGAGTTTAGACACAAAAGAGAGGAGAGATGTGGAACAATAGGTACCAAGTTTGGTGTTATGTATCACCCCAAGATTTTAAACCCAAGTGACAGGGAGGGTGGTGGTACCTTTATTAGAATAAGGAAATTGGACAAAGAGCTGGTTTTGGAATGGTGATAACTCTGCTTTTGGATAAGTTGCATTATTTACATACAAGTGATAGTAAAAACCATTCTCATGGTTAGTTATTCAAGTTATCCAAACTTCATATAGAATGAAGAGGGTTAAGTCCTAGACCCAGGAAATATGCTCTTGGCAGGTAGAAGGAGAAAACTGAATCAACGATGATGAAAGAGGTGAAAAGAGAACCTGTGGAGTATAGTGTTATAGAACAATTAAGAAAAAGTGTCAGAAAAGTGTTTGTGGGTAAGCAGCATCAATATGTGAAAGACAGATTAAAGAATATGAGGACTGAGAAAAGGCCTTCGCATTTAGTTATTGGTCATTGGTAACCTTTGAGAATAAAAGCTAATATTAGCTTTTGGCTAATTAGCTTTAAGGTTTACAAAGTGCTTTATATATGTTATCTTATTTGATCATTACAACAACCCTGGGAGGTAGGTACTATTATTTTCCTCTTTTTACAGATGAAGAAACTAAGGCTGAGGGAGGTTAAGTAACATGCTCAGGGTCACACAGCTAGTAAATGTCTGAGGGAGGATTTGAACTCAAGTTCTCTTGACTCCAGGTCTGGTACCCTGGTACCACTGGGCTACTTAGCTACTACAAGCCATTATGATAAAGTGGTAGATGAAGCAATGATTGTAAACTACTCTTTCTGAAAGTTTTGTTATGAACACTGCTCCAGGAAGCAATTTCAGTGCTCATTGAGTTCCTCTTCCAGCTGACCTTTCCAGCTACCCTTCCTAGGAGCTTTTACCAAGTGACCAGTAGAATGCTGAACTGGCTTAATCTCACTTAGTAAAACTGACAGGATTTTTCAAAGAGAGAGTTGGGGAGCTTTTGTTGAAGACTTAAAAGTATGTGGAGTTCTAAATGTTCCTTGTTTGATACAAACTCACAAATCTATCGGAGAGGACATAAGTTAATAATGTAGTGCCTAACAAGAACTTTAAGATATATACAAGTATTTATATTCAGGGGATGAAGGTGTATTATAATCCCATAATTCTGAGAAAGTCTTGTTGAGCTAATTTAGTTGGAGTATTTCATGGACTGCCAGTCCCAAATCAAGCAAAAGAAGTAAAAAATAGGAAGATCAGTATCTGAATACCCCGAATACTCATCAGAAAACCTAGCTCTTCCTCCTTAATCCTTTATTTTGATAACAGTACTATCACCCTCCCTGTCACCTGGTTTTTAAAACCTTTGTGATACATAACCCCATCACTGCCTCCTATTGTTCCATAACTCTCATAAGGGAGGAAAATACAGTACCAGCGCAGGAGCAATTGGAGCCTCTGGAAAGGAGCCAGAGAGCTATAGTGTCTGATCTGGTTCCATAAGAGAAGTCAAGAAAAAAAAGTGAGCTCCTGAAAAAGTGTCCTGACATTTCTACCTTTAATTCTAGTCTCCTCAAGTCACACACCTTCCCTTGATTAGAAGTTAAATACCTGTTTCTGTGCATCCTCTGAGAGTAAGAGAAAAAACTGTACCTTCTGAGTTTCAAGTCTATGCCAAATTTAAGAGTGAATGAAGATACTGCCCCTTTTCAAGGATCCATCAGTGTTGCTCTTCACAGCAGAAAAATACTTCCTTGATCAAATCATGTAATTCATTACTGTCCTCTTTCCCAAGGGAAGGTGCTCCCTTAAAGCACATAGTAAAGCTTAGAAACACTATATAAACATGACCTATTGGAAGTGAATGGGGAGAAAGACAGTATAAAAAGAGAAATTAAATATGCAAATAAAAGTGTGATTTGTGGAATCAGGTCCCATTCAAAGAGTGTGTTAGCTTGACTGATTTTTTTTTTTGTTTGTTTTTTGGAGGGCAAGTGGGGTTAAGTGACATGCCCAAAGTCACATGGCTAGTAATTGTGTCAAGTGTCTGAGGCCAGATTTGAACTCAGGTCCTCCTGACTCCAGGGCCGGTGCTCCATTCACTGCACCACCTAGCCACCCCTTGACTGACTTTTTTGATCAATGTTTAGGTTCAAATAACAAGATATGGAAAATGTCTACACAAGAGAGATATACACACAGGATCAGGTGGGAATAAGACCCAGCCTTTCAATCCAACTATTACTCTTAAAAATGGCAACTTCATTCTGCCTGGCTTCAGCTCCTGGCACTATTAAATTATGCTGTGAGCTTCACTGACATTAATTGTGTATAACAGTAGGGAAGACACTGACCCATTATGCCAAGCCAATCCACTTTCCTTTATTGCCCCACTCCTCTTGTATTTTCATTAGGGCAAGAAGGAAGGTGATGAGAAAGTTTTACTATCTTAATGATTTTGAAAACCAGTATTCCTTCTACATATTACCCCTCCTCTATGAGAGTGCTGTAAATTCCCTTCTTTTTACAGTTCTCATATTTCAGTGACTCTTATTTTCTGAATTTATATTGTTTTATCTGCAAGTAAATGGCATGCCTTATACTTTTTTTATTTAGGGTTGGTAAATTGGTGGATTCTAGCATGGATCTTCAAGCAATCCAGCTCCCCTCTATGACAGACAAGAAAAATATAGAAGATGACAGTGAAATTCTTAGTGACTTAAATGAGTCAAATCTGAAAGCTCTATCTAAAAAGAAATCTCATATGGAATTAAATACTGGGGTGAGCAGCCTTATTTGGTATTATCAACCTGACAGAGTACAGTTAAAATACAAGAGGAATATTTTGGTTTAATTATTTAGACCCCAAAATTTTGAAATATCAGCTCTGGAAAATCTATCTAGGACCGGGTTGCTAATAATAATAGCTCCCATTTATGTGGGTGGCAGCTGATTGGTTCAGCGAATAGAGTGCTTAATAGACACTTACTAGCTTGATGACCCTGGGCAAGTCACTTAACCTCTGTTTGCTTCAGTTTCCTCAGCTGTAAAATGGGGACCCTGGAGAAAGTAATGGCAAACTATTCTAGTTTCTTGCCAAGAAAACACCACAAATGGGGTCACAAAGAGTCAGATACAACTAAATGACTTAATAGTAACATTTATGTGGTACTTTAAGGTTTACAAAACACATTTCCCACAATAACCTTATGAGGGAGGTAGGGCAAGTATCACTTATCTCCATGTAGCAGATGAAGAAATTAAGGTACAGAAAGATTACATGTCCTACCCAAGACCCACAACTGGGAAGTGTTGGATTCAGGATTCAGATACAGGTCCCTGTAATCTAAAGTTCAGACCTCTGGGGTGTTTTGTATAACAGAAATGGTAGATGAAGAAAGATTCCAGGCCATGGAAGATAATGGCAGAATTAATAACCCTGAAAACACTGGGAGAGTACAGCCATAATGTTTCTTTATTCATTAAATAAAATACTATTCAACTTGAAAATAAACACTGGCTCTCACAAATTTATGGAACATTATAGTGTTCTTGTTTGTTTGTTTGAGACAATGTGGTCAGATTGGTTTGACTTTTTAGAGAATAGAAACTGAAGTACTTAAGGACTCTATTGTAGGCTAATCAGAGAAGTCATCTTTTATAAAACTATTGGGTTTTAAAAATTTGGTCAAAATAACCCGACTAGTGATCTAATAACTAATAACAGGAAAACCTGCTTATTTTCCATTTATTAATGTCCAGACACCTTTCCTTGTCATTGAACCTCAGAATTCTGGCTCCATACTTCACAACATTCTTTATTGTGGTACTGTGCATTTCAATCAAATTGGTATCTTCACGTTTCCTAAGATCAACCTCATCTCTGTCAACAGCATTTCTCATCTGAAATTATTCCCTTCCTTTCTCACTAGCCAAATTTTACTCATTTTTCAAACCCTATCTTTTCCATGAAACCTCTCCTGACCATTTCAACCCATAACAGATGCTTTCCTCTGAATTCAGGGCACAAAAATACCAATTACTTGATATTTTATTATATATTGAATTATGATCTAAAATCACAGATTCTCAGGATTAGAAGGGACCTCAGAGGAAATGTAGACCAAGAGTAACGTACTTAAAATCTGTAATAAATGGTCATCTAGCCTTCGTTGAAGATTTCTACTGAAAGACCATCTTTTGTGTCGTTGATTTATTATTTTATCGTAGTAATGTTTAATTTATATTGTTATTTATTTTTAATATGCATCAATCTAGTCTTCCCAGATAGATTGTAAGCTCCCTGAAGGCAGGCACTATTCTTTCTCTCTACCATAATAACAACTCACACTTAACTAGTTCTTTAAGGTACTTTCCTCAAAATGACCACCTTGTGAAGTAATATGCAATTAGTCCCCATTTTACATACGAAGAAACGTGTTCTATGACTTGCTCATGGTCATTCAAAAAATATTAAAACCAGGATTCAAACACAAGTAAGGGGTTAGATTCAATTTAACATTCACATAAATATTTATTATGTTCATGGCCCTATAATAGGCACATAGGAGCATAAAGAGAAAAGAAAGAGCCCCTGCCCTTGAAGATCTTGCCGTCTACTGAAAAGACACAAAGTGTACACAAAGTAACATTTGTTGAATGCCTGGCTTTTACAAAACTTTGTGCTAAACTTTGGGGGTACAAAGACCAAAGCAAAAGTCCCTACCTTGAAGAGTTTACAATTTAATGACTTATGGTGTCTGTGTATGTATGTGTGCATATATATATATATATGTATATATGTATATATATACATATACATGTGTGTGAAAATAATAAAATATAAGCTCATTTGAGGAGATCACTAGCAATGGGATGGATTAGTCAAAGGTTCATCAGAGAGATGGGGGAAGAGAAAGGAAGAGGAAAGAAAGAAGTTAGTCTGTAGCATATACTAGTACATGTGCTATGTACTATAGTAGTATATAGTACTATGTGCCAGACACTGTGCTAAGCACTTTTAACAAATATTATCTCATTTGAAACTCACAATAACCCTTTGAATTAGGCCTTTCATTATCCCCATTTTACAGTTGAGGAAACTGAGGCAGCTTTTAAGTATCAGAGGACAGATTTGAACTCAGGTGTTCCTGCCCAGCATGCTGTCTACTGTGCCAATAGCTACCTCCTTTGAGTTCAGGTAGTACTTGAACTCAACCTTAAAGGAAAATAACAGATTGTGAGAACCCAAGTAGAGGAAGCAATGCATTTTGGGTGTGAGGAATAATTTGCATGATTGCAGAGTAGCTAGTAATCCAGATTATATGGAGTGTGAAGTCTGTGAAGATGTGAATGTGAAATAGGGTTGGAGAAATAGAATGGAACCTGATTATAGAGGACCCTAAAAGCCAAGCTTAAGGGTATTGTATTTTGTCCTAGATTCAATAGGAAATCATTTGAAAGTTTCTGAGCAGAATATTGACCTGGCCAGATTCACTCAAAAAGTTTGGGGTGTGTGGCAGTTAGATTAGGGAGAGTATCTGCTGGGTGCAGGGAGAACCATTAGGAGACTATTAGAGTGGTCTGGACAAGAAATTAATTGGAGTGATAACTGAGAGAGGAAAGTTGGAGCTAGAAGCAAGAGACATTATGGAGGTAGAATGAACAGAATTTGGGGATTCGTTGTATAGGACAGAGGAGGTAGAAGAGAGAAATAATCCAGAATGACTTGGAAGTCAGGAACCTGGGCAAATGGAGGGACCCTGGTGCCCTCAATAGGAAAGTCTGAAGGAGGAATACATTTAGCAGGAAGATGTCGTCCATTTTGGACGTCAGGTTTGAGATACTGGTGAAACATGCAGGTAGAGCTGTCCTTTCAGTAGTTGTCTATTTAGGACTAGAGTTCTGGTGAAGTTCAGTATTTTGCACATGGTAGTAACTCAATATAAATAATTAAATGATTATAATAAGTATATTATACATGATATACCATATATAGTATATTTATATTATAAAATTATTATTTTATTAAAACAAACAAAAGTGTATTTTGAAGTGTATTTAGTCTATAGGCATCTGTTCAGGGACATATACTTCATGTGTTCTCTTTCTTCCACCAAATTACATTCAGATCATATGCTTTAAAGAGTTTTGGCTGGATTTATATGTTTAAATCTGGGAACATTGTTATACTATGTCTTTTCTATTTTTATTATAGCTTTGTCTTCACTGCCAGCAGTTCTTTGCCATGTTAGTGAAGAAGGTTATGTATAGTTGGCGTGAATGGAAGATGATAACAGCACAGATTGTGGTGCCTCTGGCTATTACTTCTATAGCTCTTGTGTCCATCAACTATTCTCCTAAGATTGAAGATGCACCTGCTCTAAAATTGTCCTTAAATGCATACCATAAAATAACTGTGCCTTACAATTTCTCTGGAACTTCTGCTCTGGATCCAAACCTCGAAAAAATATTTCTTCAAATGCTGATTAGTATTGGACATAGAGCCATGCCAGTGCCAGGTAAGAGTCATACAGAAAAGTATTGTTTGATTATGAAGCCTTGTCAATAGGTCTTTTACAAGGAAATAGGTCATCTCTGTATGTTGTTATCTTATACTAACAAAATCATATGGAATAACCTACCTTACATTACTATATTACATTCTGTGTATGTTTGTCTGTCTGCCTCTGGATCACTGGTACAATGGATACTTGTCTTATCCATATATTCTTTTTTTTTTTAGTTAATCCTTTTTTATTTTATTTTTAATTAAATTGATTTGTTTATTTACTTTTAGTTTGCAGCATTCAGTTCCACAGTCCCTGAGTTTCAAGTTTTCTCCCCCTCCCTCTTCTCTGCATGCCCTTGAATATAGGATCTACAAATGTCTTCACATTAATCATTAGTCAGGTTATAAAGAAGGATTATAACAGATGGAATGATAATTGGGAAAGAGGAAACAAAACAAAACAAGAAAAAGAAACACAGGAAGTAATTTGTTTCAATCTGCTTTCAGACTCTGCATCTCTTTCTCTGGATGTGGATATCTCTTTCGATCATGAGTCTTTTGGAGTTGTCTTATAACCTTACATTGCTGAGAGGGGCCCAGTCTATTGAAGTTAGTCATCACACATATGTGGTGTCTGTGGTTGTGTACAGATTTCTCCTGGTTCTGCTCTTCTCACTCAGCATCAGTTTATATAAGTCTCTCCAGGTTATTATGAAGTCTGTCTGCTCCTCATTTCTTATAGCACAGTACTATTCCATTACATTCATATACCACAAATTGTTCAGTCATTCCCCAATTGATGGGCATCCCCTTGATTTCCAATTCTTTGCCACCACAAAAAGAACCACTATAAATATTTTTCTACACCCAGGTCCTCCTTCCACATCTCTGATCTCTTTGGGATATAACCCTAGAAGTGGTATTGCTGGGTCAAAGGGTATGCACTGTTTTATAGCCCTTTGGGCATAATTCCAGATTGCCCTCCAGAATGGCTGGATCAGTTCACAACTCCACCAACAATGCATTAGTGTTCCAATTTTTCCACATCCACTCCAGCATTTACCATTTTCCTGTTTTGTCATCTTAGCCAATCTGGCCAATGAGATGTGGTACCTCAGAGTTATTTTGATTTGCATTTCTCTAATCAACAGTGATTTAGAACATTTTTTCATATGCTTATAGATATCTTTAATTTCATCTTCTGAGAACTGCCTTTTTGTATCCTTTGACCATTAATTAATTGGGGAGTGGCTTGTCCATATATTCTAAGAAAATCAGAGGGAAAGACCCCTTGAGGAGAGAAAGGTTCACTAACCTGTTTTTCTATGGATGGGAAAAGGATCTGGCAAACTAGCTTGAGATGATTTGGTTGTTAAAGCGTAGTAGTTGTTGATAAAGAAATCAGTCCCATAAAAAAACTAAGCTCTCTTTGAGAGCTTAATTCTGAGATTCCCTGTTTCTCCACTCTCAAGAAATGATGCCCTTGGGGGCGGCTATGTGGCGCAGTGAGTAGAGCGTTGGCACTGGAGTCAGAAGGACCTGAGTTTGGATCTGGCCTCAGACACTCAACGCACACACAAACAAAAAATCTAGCCATGTGACCTTGGGCAATTTACTTAAACCCAATTGCCCTCCAAAAGGTAAAAAAAAAAATGATGCCCTGGAAAGTGTTTGGTCTTCCCCTGTTACTTATCTTTCATCCCAATGGACAATCTCAGCACTTGCTGACCTTCAGCTTTTTCATGTTATAGTAGTTCATTTAGTAAGATTCAGTGAGCATAAGTGACTTTTTAAAAGCAACTAACATATTTGCAACCACATTTTTATAAGGTGGCTCACCTTTCTTTCCAACTTTAACTTACCTTATTTCCTCTTATATATTCTTGAAGACTTAAGGAATCCCAGACACTATACAGAGCTCCTCAGAGTAGAAGATTCTGTACAAGCATCTTAGCTTAGAGTACTATATCCTGTCACCAAACAAGAGTAATCATGGTTTCTCAAACATGCCATACACATTTTCACCTTTGGGCCTTTATCCTGAAATATCATGCTCCATCCACTCTTGAAAGGCTACCTATTCTTATAGTCCCTGCTGAAATTCCACAAAACTTTCCTTTCTATCTAGAAGTGATCTCTCTGTCCTCTGAACCAACATAGCAAAATTTTTTTCAATCTTCTAACGCAGTTATACTTAATTTTGTCATTTTTTATTTGAGTGTATGTCTTATATATGTGCTACTAGTATGTTAACTATGTGTCCATGAAGAGCAGGGACCAATGTCTGAAAACTCTTACACATCTCAGCATCCAAGTATATGGCTCAACGTATCATAAGCACTCAAAAATGGATTTTTTAAATTAACAGGATCTTCAAACTGACAGAAAATATAAAATCAGATTTCAGCAAGTCAAAAGAAATCTTCCCCTTCTCCGATACTTTTTACCCTTGAATGAAATATAAGTATAAGAGACCATAATTTAATTTGGTTGGAACTTTTAAGTATGTGAAAAGGTAAGAAGCAAAATAAGATTGGACAGGTAGGTTGAAGCCAGATCATAGAAAATTCTAAATGCCAGGATGAGGGAAGTTATAAATTGCCCTTGAGGCAATCAGGACTCACTATTTTGAGTATGGAAGTGATATGTTTAGACCTGTTCCTTAGGAAGATTATTTTGACAGATATAAATAGATTAGAACTAGATCCATGCTGGCCATATATTGACTTAGAAAACCACAAATTAACATTATGTTGTATTGTATTTTTATTTATTTTGTTCAACTTTTTCCCGTTTCATTTTGATCTGGTTTGGGTCATATTCAGCAGTTTTACAGGCCCTGAGGCTAAGAGTTTTAACACCTCTGGGTGAGAGGAAAGAAAAATTTGGAAACAGGTAGATTAACTAGGAGGCTATTGGAATAATCCAGGTAAGACTTGATAGGGGCCCCGGTTAGAATGGTAGCCATGTGAATGGAGAGAAGGGAATGATTATGAGAGAAAGAATCAATAGGACTTAGCAAGTGTTGGCATATAGGAAATTAAAATCAAAGATGATTAAAAGTTAGAAACATGAATAACTGAGAATATGATAGTACTCAACAAAAATAAGTAAATTGAATTTGGATGAGAAGACAGTAAGTTCCATTTTTGACACATTCAGTTTGCAGTACCAATGTAGATATATCTAATAGTCATTTCTTTGTGTGAGACTGGAGTTTTGTAGTAAGTTAGTATAAAGCCAAGCACAAGTAGCTTTCCAAAGGACTGATGCTGTGAACAGCTTCAAGGTTCTGATTACATAGTATAGTGAACTCTCTACTCAGCAGTAAATTAAAGGAAAACAGTCACAAAAGTACAGCATTCACAATTTATCACTAAAATGTCCACATAGTTTTCACCAAAGTGGTCATATAGTTTTAAGTAAAAGATATCATTCAGTAAGAACTTAGCTCAGTCATCCTTAAGGAGGCAATCATTCAGTAAGTCCTTTACTCAGCCATCCTTAAGGAGTCTTGCCCCTTAATGGACACAAAGTACAAAAGGTCAAAGTTCTTCATCCCTAGGTTACATTGTCTTAATCTTTCAGTCAAAAAGTCTTCTTTCTTCTTAACTGGAGATTAGTTTCCAATCATCCTTAATTCAATCATCCTGAAGAGTACCCATCCAACTTTCACCTGGGTTCAAAGGCAGGCAGCTCCCAACTCCTCATCCAGCTCCTTGTCCAGTTCTTATTCCATGTTGAAGCTCACAGTGTCCAAACCACCTTCACAGCTTCTGTTTCTGGGAAGACAAAGCTTAACAAAGCCATAATAACATTCATTCACATTGCTGGCACCATCATCAATTCACTATCTGCCTGTGAAATCAACACAGACCCACCAACAAGGTCTGAGGAATCAACACAAGTCATCAGTATAGTCTCAGGACCTCTGAAAACATCAGTAAGACCCTCTTCCAGGACTCCTGTAAACATACAACAAGAAAATCCTCTTTCAGGGCTTTTGAACCAGCAATAAGGTCCTAGGGCTTCTGTAATAACAGCAACATCCTCTATCAGCAGATGAATCTGACAAAGTAACATCAAAACAGACAGGTAAAGTACGAGCACCACAGGCATGCTTCCTCCCACTTCTCAGTTCTGCTCTCTCCAGTCTGGGCCTGTCCTTATATATGGTCATTAGCTCCTCCCCTTCCTGTTGCATCAGTAACAGGGGTTCACAAGTTCTGTTTCTTAACAAAAGACTTGATATAATCATGAACTGAAACAAGGTGCTAAATAATTAAATAGCTGAAACAATGTATTAACTACTTCTTTGCTTGCCATTACAGTTAGGAGCTAGGTATACACATTCATGGGTTGTCTATATAGTACTGATGCTTGAATCCATAGGAACAAATTGGATCACCAAAGGATCTAATTGAGAAGTGAGAGCTGTATGATAATGAAGCATGGCATGGTTGAGAGAATGTCAAACTTGGAGTCAGGAAAATCTGGGTACAGGTCTCATCTCTGATACTTAATTACTGTTTAACCCTGAGCAAAACACTTAACCTATCTGACCCTCATTCCCTCATATATTAAATGAAGGATTTGGACTAAATGACCTCTGAGATCCCTTGCAGCTCCAAATCCTATGAAAGGAGAATAAGAGGAATAGACAGATGACTAGGAGAACCAGAATAAAGCAAGGTCACAGAAGACAAGAGAGTAGAAATTATCCAAGAGGTAGATGTGATCAACACTGTCAGTTGCAGATAAGTCAAGGAGAATGAAGGCTGAGAAAAAGTTACTAGAATTAGCAGTTAAGAAATCATTGCTAATGTTTGAAAGAGCAGCTTTTTTTTTTAAAGCAATTGTGTTTAAGTAACTTGCTCAAGGTTACACAGCCAGTCATTATTTATGGGTGGGTGCTCATTTTCTGAGGCCAGATCTGATCCCAGGTCATCCAGACTCTGGGTCGACGCTCTTACTCACTGCGCCACGTAGCCACCCCAAGAGCAGCTTTAAAAATTTTTTTATTTATTTATTTTTAGTTAACAAGATTCAATTCCATAGTTCCTTGAGTTTCAAATTTCCTCTCCCTCCCTCCCCCCAACTCCCACCACAGCATATAGTCCAGTATAGGATCTGCCAATACTTTCATATTAGACATTAGTCAAGTTACAAAGGCATATTGTACTAGGTGGGATGAAAAATGGAATGTAGAGGCGGCTAGGTGGCGCAGTGAGTAGAGCATCGGCCCTGGAGTCAGAAGGACCTGAGTTCAGATCCGACCTCAGACACTTAACGCACACACAAACAAAAACCTAGCCATGTGACCTTGGCAAATTGCTTAACCCCAATTGCCCTCCAAAAAGCAAAAAAAAAAAAAATAGATGAAAAATGGAATGGAATATTATTGTACTATAAGGAGAAATAAAACCAAACAATGAAAAGAGAAAGATCAGTTAGTTTGCTTTTATCAGGATTCAAGCTCAGTTCTTTCTAGTTACTTCTCTGGATGTCACATCTCTCTCCTTCATGAGTCTTTCGAGATTGTCTTATATCACTGCATTGCTGAAGAGTCCAGTCTGTCATAGTTGGTCATCACACATATGTTGTGTCTGTGATTGTACACAAATTTCTCCTGGTTCTACTCTTCTCACTCAGCATCTCACTAAGCCTCTCGAGGTAAATAGGAAAACTGTCTCCTCCTCGTTTCTTATTTTTTAATGGTAAAGTCAAAAGCCATATTTTTAACCTTTTTTCTCCTGAACTTAACAAAAAAATGAGTGTTTCTACATGAAGTATATAACAGAAATAAAAGATTGTTTTATTTATAGTTTAAATCTCTATTAGATATAGCTTGTTTTTCCTGTTAAGCATTAAATTCAACATGAAACTTTCAAAGGTCCCCTCCTTTTATCTTTCCTTCAGTCATTTCTGTTAACTTCTGTGCAATTTTAGGAAGTGTTCCAATGACTTTCTTTTCTTTCCTTTTGTTTTTTAGCAACCCTATTGCCAATCTCTTTTCCTTCCTATTTCTCCCCCACCCCACTTTGGTAGGTTGGGAGAAGAAAACAAAAACCCTGTAATAGTTATGCATAGTCAAGCAAAACAACTTCTCACATGGACTTTATCTAAAAAAAAAGTATGTCTTATCCTATCCCTTGAGTCCATCACCTCTTGGTCAATCTTCTAGAGTCATAGTTGGTCATTCCTCTTTCAAATTTGCTTTTCTTTACAATGTTATTGTTACTTTGTGAAAATCGTCCTAGTTTTTCTTACTTCATAGTCTATCAATTCATATGTATCCCAGGTGTCTCTGAAATCTTACTTTTTGTCATTTTCTTTGGCACAATAATATTCCCTTACATTTGTATACCATTATTTACCAGTTAATGGGTATGCCCTGTATTTCCAGTTCTTTGATACAACAAAAATAGGTACTATTTTTTTGTACTTTCGGATCTTTTTCTTCTTTTTTTATCCCTTTGGGCATAGCCCTAATAGTGATTTCATGTCACTTGGTTAAATTGTATAGACTTTTTAGTGACTTTGGGGACATAGTTACAAATTGCTTTCCAGAATGATCAAAAGCCATATTTCAAGGGACTGAAGTAAATGAATGAATGGATAATGAAGAAATGAAAGTCAATAAGTAAAGTTGCTACTTCCAAAGAGTTTTTGGTAGTAAAATGGAGGAAGTATCTAAGATGGTATTTTAAGTACATGGCAGGGTCAAATGAAAGGTTTTGTTTGTTTGTTTTTTAAGGGATGGGAGAATATGTTTGTAGGCAATAGGAAGAAGGCTATAGATAAGGAGATGATCATTTTCTCTTATTCCTCTTTTTCAATAGGAGGAATCTGAATCTAAAGCAGTCTGAAGGAAGTGAAAAGGGAGAGAATCAAAGGCAAAAATAGAGGGCAAGATCATCCACTGAGAGAATGGGGGATGGCCAGTTGAACACACAAGTGAAATAAGTAAAACTCTTAGCTGTCCTTCATTAGTTCTGATCACCTGTCCAAGAGGAACTATGTCCTTGGGTGATTATTGATACATTTTCAGTGACCTCTAATGTCCTTTCTCACTCTAAATCTATGATGTTATGATTGTGATACAATAATGAGGGTTCAGCTGAAATTTCATAACCTGAATTTGTAGTGGACTTAGTCAAAACTGTTGCACAAAATCTTTGAGCAGGTTTTAACAGCTCATGAGAATAAACAAAGAAAGTAGATTCAGGGAGCAATCCAGAGCTGAGGATTAGTAGAGCATGAAGATAGGAGAAAGAGGTGGAGGTGATGAACACTGTCAGTTGCAGATAGGTCAAGGCGAATGAATGCTGAGAAAAAGTTATTACAATTAACAGTTAAGAAATCACTGCTAATGTTTGAAAGAGCAGCTTTTTTAATGGTAAGGTCAAAAGCCATAATTTTTTTTACTTTTTTTCTCCTGAACTTAAAAAAATGAGCATTTCTACATGAAGTATATAACAGAAATAAAAGATTGTTGGTTAAAAAAAAGTAACAATAACATTATAAAGAAAAGCAAATATGAAAGAGGAATTATGCATAAAGGTGGAGAAAATTCCTTAAGTAAACTGATTAGCTCTGGTGTCAAAATTGTGAAGGAAGGAAAACAGGTTAAAGCAAAGGTGTTGGACTAGGGAAAGATTCCATTTAAATTAATGACAGCTTCCTTGTGTCCAAAGAAAAACAACCCTCTTCTCTGCCTTAATTGTATAAAGGAAATCTAAACTTTGCTGCTTAGCCCTGAAATGCACATTCACACTTATTTATTGATTCTGCTATTTGAGGGGAAAGCACAACTTTTAGCTAAAAATAAACATGAATTTAATTCCTACCTTGAGAATTCAGTCATAGGGAGTTGTAAAATCTTCTCCATTTTCAGTGATCATTTTAAAAAATATTTTTCTATAACTAAAAAACTTCTGCACAAATAAAATTTATCTACCTATGATAGGAAGGGAAGTAGTTAAGTGAGGAGAAAAATCCATCACATTTTTCTGGTAAAGGTTTGATACCCAAGTTATTTTAAAATTTTACATATATATCTAAAACCAAAAGCCATTCCTCAGTAGATAAGTGATCAAAGGACATAAACAAATAATTCTCAAAAGAAGAATTGTAAAGTATTCACCATATGAAAGAATGCTCCAAAGCATTCTTTAATGGAAATTGCAAGAATCCTGAGATTTTAATTCACACTCTGAAAATTGGTAAAATGATAATGCTGGAGGCTTTATAAGCAAATGGTCACCCTAGAGCATTATAGATATGTGTGCACCCCAAAACTGTGTGCAACAGAAATCCTTACCCAAATAATACTCAGAGGTTCCTAAAAGTAAGAAGCAGAAAAGAATGGTTTATTTATGATCTCAAGAAAGGGACACTCTCGGGGCGGCTAGGTGGTGCAGTGAGTAGAGCATTGGCCCTGAAGTCAAAAGGACCTGAATTCAGATCCAACCTCAGACACTTAAAGCACACACAAACAAAAACCTAGCCGTGTGACTTGGGCAAGTTACTTAACCCCAATTGCCCTCCAAAAAGCAAAAAAAAAAAAAAAAAAAAGGGACACTCTCCTGACAAATGATCAGGGAGAAGAAGCAATTTACAAAAGGAAATGATGAAGTTATAAAGCCCTAATGCAGAATTCTCCCCCACCCCCTTCCTGACACTTTTCTTCCATTGGAAGTTAGGTATACAATCTAAAGGCGGCAATCTACCTCAAGTACCAGAACAAGGAAACAGTAGATCACCCAATGTATGTTTGAGAAAGCACTTCTGTCCTTGTTTGGCATATCTTGTGCTGAGGTGGCACTGGGGAGGGTATCCATTGCTCTAAGTCCCAGATTCCTGCAAGGTCAGGTGACCTCTAAACTTAGACCTAGTGGATGCTGAAGCCATTCTAGATTTGATTTTTCAGAATAGGGAAACTTCACTGCAAATTATCCCTCACAGATGGAACTGTGAAAGCATAGTTTTGGAAACGATTTTTGGAAAATAGTATAGAATTATACAAAGTGACTAAAATGTTCATACACTTTAAACCATACTAGGTTAAAACCTAAAGCCATTGATAAGAAAATAGTCCCCATATAGTATTTCAAAATATTTTCTATAGCAGCTCTTTTTAATATAGCAAAGAATTCGTAACAAATCCAATTGATCAGGGAATAGCTAATCAAATTATGGTATGTGGATGTCATAGAATATTAATATGGTGCTTAAAATGACAAATGTGATGACTATGGAGAAGTATGGAAAGATCTACATGAACTGATAGAATAAAATAAGGAAAGTCAAGAAAATAACCTTCACAATGACTAAAACAACATTTAATGGAAAAGAAACCACAAAAAAATCAAGTGTTATCAAAAAACCCCAGAGCAAACATGGCCCAAAAGAAGAGATATAAAAAGATACCCCTATCACACCCATCTGTAGGAAGTTCACAAATGTGATACCATTGGGGACCCCAAAATATCAACATGCTGAGTCCTGCCTGAGTGAATTCAACTAAGCCTTCTTTCAGCCAAAGAAAAACAAAGTTTATTAAAGATCCACCATATTGGGTAGACTCTTAAGAAACATAAGCATTTGTGATACTTGTATTGACAAGTAGGCCAGATTGAATCTCAGGTAAATTGAATCTGAGCCCCTTCATAGAGGCAAGATGGATCTTATATACAGAAAGACTGTGGGAGGGATCTAGGAGTGGTCTAGTAGTCTGTGGTGACCAGAAGAGATCTTAGGAGGATCTTGATGAAATTTGGGTGACTGGAGGTCAGGCTCCAGGAACCTAGAGAGTAGAATTAAGGGTGGGAAGCAGCTGAAGGCAATCCAGAGGTAACAGACAGTGGAGAACTAGGCTAGGTTAAGGGTAACAGAGATTTGGGAATAGGGATAATGGAAGGTTTATGGCCTCAGATGAATGCCAGATCAAGTGGGAAGATTCAAGGAGAGTTCAAGGGGGTTTCCAGAGCCTATACCCCACCAATACGATATTTTCAGACTTTTGGTGTATTGATCAGTTATTTTAGTTTTTTCATCTTTTTTATTTTCTTCTCTAATGCGAGCAAGACCCAAGTAATAATTTTAAAATGGACCTTTTATTAAAACGCTATGTTAGCTGATCAGGCCACATGGCAGGCTGAGCAGTTACCACCACATGTCCCAGGTACAGCAATAGCAGTAGCAACAGCCAGCAATAGTCCTGATCTGGGGCAGAACTTCAGCTTATAAAGGGGGGCCTTACATAAGCAGTGATTGGTCAGTACACACCTTGAAATTCCCATGTCTGACCCAGAAGCCTGCTCACTTCTATGCAGGTGAGCTGACTGGAAAGGGCAGAGACCCAGTGGGGGAGGGTGGAGCTGATCTGGCAGTCTGCTCACTTCCTTGAGGGGGGGGCGGGAGGTAGGGGGAAGATGGGGAAAACCAGGCACAACATTCCCCACTTCTTTTGTGGGTGTGTCAAACCCTTGACACCCTGGCAGAATCATACAAGACAGTAAGCTTTGTTTCCAAGGGCTGGTAGTGGGGATCCATAACAATTAGCAATTTAATAGTTAATAGGGACTTCCTACAATCAAGGCCATAGTCACAAGAAGAGGAGGGGGCATTTTCGGCTTTTCTCCCACGCTCAGTGCCAGGTTTTGCTGCTTAAGTCGCATCCCTGAAACAAGATGGTGAAGGTCGGAGTCAACGGATTTGGCCGTATTGGGCGCCTGGTGACCAGGGCTGCATTCACCTCAGGTGGAGTAGACATTGTGGCCATCAATGACCCCTTCATTGACCTCAACTACATGGTTTATATGTTTCAATATGATTCCACTCATGGCAAATTCAAGGGCACTTTCAAGGCTGAGAATGGGAAGCTGGTGATCAATGGAAAAGCCATTACCATCTTCCGGGAACGGGATCCCACCAGTATTAAATGGGGAGATGCTGGAGCCGAGTATGTTGTAGAGTCCACTGGAGTCTTTACCACCATGGAAAAGGCTGGGGCTCATTTGAAGGGTGGAGCCAAGAGGGTCATCATCTCTGCCCCTTCTGCTGATGCTCCAATGTTCGTGATGGGAGTGAACCATGAGAAATTTGATAATTCCCTTAAGATTGTCAGTAATGCTTCCTGCACCACCAACTGCTTGGCCCCCTTGGCCAAGGTCATTCATGACAACTTTGGCATTGTGGAAGGACTCATGACTACAGTCCATGCCATTACTGCTACCCAGAAGACAGTAGATGGCCCCTCTGGTAAGCCGTGGCATGATGAGCGTGGTGCTGCCCAAAACATCATCCCTGCTTCCACTGGCACTGCTAAGGCTGTAGGAAAGGTTATACCTGAGCTGAATGGGAATCTCACAGGCATGGCCTTCCGTGTTCCTACTCCCAATGTATCTGTTGTGGATCTGACCTGCCACCTGGAGAAACCTGCCAAATATGATGATATCAAGAAAGTGGTGAAGCAAGCATCAGAGGGACCCTTGAAGGGCATCTTGGGCTACACAGAGGACCAGGTTGTATCCTGTGATTTCAACAGCAACACTCATTCTTCTACCTTTGATGCTGGCGCTGGTATTGCTCTCAACGACCATTTTGTCAAACTCATTTCCTGGTATGACAATTAGTATGGTTATAGCAACCGTGTAGTAGACCTCATGGTCTACGTGGCCTCCAAGGAGTAAAGTGGAAAGCCATGGATCTTCATCCCCAGCCAAAAAGAGGAGATCCACCACTGGGGAGCCCACATTCCTAACCTGTATGTCCCATTCACATCCTTGTTCTAAAGCACCCCTATAGTAGGGGAAAGAAGCCTAGAGTCCTGTATTGTGTACCATTAATAAAGTCACCACATTCAGTGAAAAAAAAAAAAGAGAGAAGAAGAAGAAGAAGGGGCTACATTTTTCCATCAGTCCTCTAGTTGAATTTCTCCAGGAAAGAAGCTGTCCCAATAGAGGTCAGGTCCAGATTCTTGGGAAAGCTGCATCTGATGTCGTCTTTTTCAGATTCCAAGGCTCAGGGGGTAATCCTTAGATGACTAGAGTTTAAATGTACAATAGGAGAGCTCCCAGAAACACGATTTTACATATAAAGGTCCAGTTTTCTAGCCATGCAAGACAAGGTTCAAACAAATGGTTCAGTTTTCTTAGCCACATAGGGCTAGGCTCAGTTAATACAATGAGGTTTTTCTCACAATTTTACAAAATGACATAATTACATTAAGTCAGGTACATGTCACCAAGATAACCAAGGAAACTTACATACAAACTATATAAAAATCATAATTAACATACAATTCCTTGTATTCCAATGACCTATTTCATTTAAGCAACACTTTTAAATCCCAGATGCCTCATGTAGTTACAGAATTTAAAAAAGAGTTTTGCTTCTCCATTTCAGATCTAGAGGTGACCAGATAATTTTGACTTAATATAAATTAGTACAATTACTTAAGATTAGTTCCATATTTTGAAACTACAGAGAATTTTCAGTTTATTTATTCTTTGTTATTTCTACCTTTTCTAAATCTTGTACCAGGTATAGGAATCCTTTAAAGTATGAAAAACCTTTTTTTAAAAAATTGATTTCAGGGGAGGCTAGGTGGCGCAGTGAGTAGAACATTGGCCCTGGAGTCAGAAGGACCTGAGTTCAGATCCCGCCTCAGACACTTAACGTACACACAAACAAAAACCTAGCCCTGTGACTTTGGGCAAGTTACTTAACCCCAATTGCCCTCCAAAAAGCAAAATAAACAAACAAACAAATAAATAATAAAAAAATAAAAATTGATTTCATCTGCCCTTTGTAAAATTATCAGACAGATGCATTAATAAATTAACATTAGCTTCAACCTTACCACTATCTTATATAATCCTTGTGTTAAAATCCAAAAATTCATACCTCTGATCTTACTATCATCTCCTCCTTTGAAGGATGTTATCTCTATATTTATTCATTTATTTGTCCCTGAATATTACTTCTTAGTGAATTTGCTAAAGAATAAAAAGAGGGACGTCATAAATCTTGCCAGAAGGAAAACGTCCTTAGCCTTGTTTGATTCCAGGCAGGAGTCATCACCACTAGTCATTTAGATAGTCACCAGGTGCTAAAAGCAAGGCTTAGGCATAAATAGGCAGGAGGTTTCCTTTTCAGAAAGAAAAGGCACAATTGGGAAATAAAGTCAGAGAGATCCCACCTGGGCAGTGTCCCAGGTTGTCCCCAGACTTTTCCAAGCACAGACATCCACCTTGAACAGTTCACAGCCTGCAGCCTCTGCCATCCCATTATCAGCTTTAATGATGACTCCTGTAATCAAGGCTTTAGAGAAATAGTAAAATTTATAGTTCCCCAAATCATTAAATAGCAAATAAATATGGACTAGTGTCCTTCAGATAGGGCCATCTAAAATTTGATTGAGCTATTAATTATAAACTCAAGTTACAAACCTTTCTGCCTTCCCAAAACTTCCTCATGCTCTCTCAACATACTTCTAAAACTATCTGGAAACAGGAGAGGCTGGATGAACCCCATTTTTCCCAAATCTTCCTATCTGCTTTGTTCAGCTTTTCATAAATAGACTTTAAAGACAGTTTGAATTAACCTGGTGTTAAAAATGGTATCTTTCTTTTCTCTCAACTAAAGTATCTCTGATTAAACTAAATATCAGGCACCCAAGTGCCCCATCATTCCAAGCAACCGATCATTCCCCCTTTAAACAGCTGAGACCCAAAATCATTTGGGTAGATCTGTCTCTGTTTCATAGGGGGCTGGGTCTGTATTCATTCAGGAAGAAAGAGATAATTCAGAAATTGAATCCTTAACATACATTCAATTACAAATGTTAACTTTTGCTTAGAGCATGAAATGACTACAAATTCAGATCAAAACAGCCAGATCTCTTCTGCTTTTACAATCTCATTAAAACTTGATGAAGAAAGTTAGTTGAAAACTGTTAAAATGATCTTAAGCAGTTTGCATAACTTTTTGCACATGTTCTAATTCTAGATGAGAAATAATTAGATTTTCCACTATGCTTACAAAAACTCACATCTTTTACTGACTACGTGCTCTGATCATAGGAAATTTGCTATCTGATCATAGGAAATTTGCTAAAGAGGGAAAAAATCATCTTAAAAAGCAAATTTCACCAATCACAGTTTAGAGCATTTTTTATGGACTGCAATCCAATAAATATTTACCTGGTCTCATAAATACTTAATTTGATCCCAAATCCCAGGGTCCCATCTAGAAACTTCAGAAAATTCACAGTAAGTTTGAATATTACAAAATCTATACATAATTGATAAAATGACCAGACATCTTAGTAATTTCCAAATTGTTCTGCACAGAAAATCGTTCATCCCATAACCACTGACACAATGCTCACACCTGAGAAAGGTTTCAGTTAAGGTTGACAAACATAAAGCATTTAACTTTGGCTTACACAGTTCATGTTCAAATAGATATTTTTAATACCAAGCACTGTGCCAAGCACCTTTACAATTATATTAGTCCCATAAATTGGGGTTTTGGTGTGGATTCTTCCACCATACCCTTACTGGGACAGCAAACTAAAAAAAATAAAACTCTGTGGGGCCATAGAGTGAATCAATTTTTTTTTTTTGCTTTTTGGAGGGCTGTTGGGGTTAAGTAACTTGCCCAAGGTCACACAGCTAGGTTTTTTGTTTGTGTGTGTTAAGTGTCTGAGGCTGGATCCGAACTCAGATCCTTCTGACTCCAGGGCCAGCACTCTACTCACTGCGCCACCTAGCCACCCCGTGAATCAACTTCTTAAATGTTGAATTAACAATATATACCTTTTTGATCATATAACCATACATTTCTGAGTTCTAATAACCTTGGCCTTCAAAAATGAAATATTATATACAAATTTAAACCTTCAAATATGGGAATTCCCAAAACTAATTTGGTGTAAAAATGCTCCTAGTATAAATTTCCCAAGATGTATGTATATTCACATACATCCAAGTCAACATATATATATATATATCTTTAGATGACTTAACAGCTTCAGAATAGTAATAAAAAGTAGTTTTTAACATCAGAGTTCATAATTTTTCCAAATTACATAATTTAGAAATGTACAATGTCCCAAACGTTATGTATTTAAAACATGCTTCTATCCCATGTTACCCACATTAGGTAAATTCATTCCAAACCACTTTACACAGGAGATAAATTATAACTCCATAACTTTAAACCACTACATACATTTTCTTAATAGGCAAAACTTTAAATGAAATATCAGCATTATTATTACCTGTTTGTAACCCTAATATAAGTTTAAATTAACAAAATTTATAACATAAAAACCCAATCCACATGCAATACATAATTCAGATTTTTTTAAAAATAGCTGTAAAACTATTCCTACTTCAAAAATGTTTCTTAAGTTCACTTAGCTAAATAGACTTTTAGAAACACAATATAGTCTCAGAAAGATGGTAACAAAATAACAATGAGTATCAAATGACATCAAATGACTTAATAATTGACCTTATCAATTCTGGCATGGATTCAAAGTTAGAGAGATACCAACATATGCCAGTCATTATATTTTACAATCACTATACAATTCTGATTACAAGTATTTCACAAACACTATTAATTTTCCTTTTACAAATTCAAGGAACAAGTCAAACTGAGATAGCAAAAAACTTGTTGTTGTTTTTTTTTTTAAGCAGTCCCAATATCCTATTTCCAACTTCTTGATGATTAATTCTTAGAATTTGCAAAGATATTTTGTTTGTCTGTTTTTCTAACTTCCATTATAATTCCAGGCTGACCAGGACTATAAAGAAATTGTAAATTTCCCAATTTAAAATTTCAAAATATTACAACAACAGGGAGAATTTTGGTGGAGCTTTTGAAAGTGAGCTTTGAATCTGCCAATTTCAAAGCTCCACACTTAATTGGCTTTAATTGGTCAGGCAGGAGATCTAGCCTGCCTGTTTTTTCTTATTGGAGGAGAGGGTTTCCCAAAGAGGGGCCCAGCTCCCCACCTTCCCCAATGCTCACGAGGAGGGCTCTGCAGGACCTTCACCTTCTCTTGCCTGAGCAAGCTGAAGCTCAGGGTGGGGGTTGGTTAGTCCCGCCCTTAGCCTGACCCAGGAGCCAGGCTGACCAGCCCCTCCTCCCCAGCCAAGGCCATGTGCCATGTGGCCGCCCAGCAGACATGCAGAAGAGCCATGTGGCCTCCCCACCCAGGCTCTATAAGGCCAATTAGGCTGGGTTAATGGATTCCCTGAGGGGAAGGATGGCTGAAGCAGAAGAGGGTTCTTCTGGGGGCTGATAGTTTGCCCCAGTCCAGATGGGAGTGACAAAAAGAGACTCAGGGAGGTTGGAAGCCCCAAGGAGTTAGGAGAAGAGGTGGGGTGGGGGGAGGATCAAGGGTTGTAAGGTGGTGGGAAATTATGCTCCTTACTATGATAAACAAATACATCTTCCCAGTGGAAATCAGAAAAGCTCCCTTGGAGGTACTTGTCTGATAGCCACTTGAATACCTGCTCTGCAGAACAAAAACAGGGAGGCTTTAAACAAATGAGCTCAAGACAAAACTTTACAAACACTCAGACAAATTATAGTCCTTATCCACTTGTTTGTCTTCCACAGATTCTGAACAGGAAGCAAATGGGTTCAAGTGAATAGGACACAGATAACACAGAAACAGACAAATTTTAATCCATATTCAGCTTGTTTGCCACCCACAGATTCTGAACAGGAAGCAAATGGGCAAAAGCGAATAAAGGACACATATATACAGATATTAACCATATAACCAGATCAGTTACAGGACGATGTCTCGAGCTTTGCCCAGGGGAGAAGTGCCCACTGAACAAATGGCTACGTCTAGCCCTTCCCCCTCCAGAACAGCACAGAGCCAGATCAGTTAATGGCAAGAGGCCTGATGTCTCAAGCTTTGCCCAGGGGAGAGATGTCCACTGAACAGATGGCTACATCTAGCCCTCCCCCTCCAGAACAGAACAGATTTTTAATCAGAACAGAATTTTACTCACCTCCAAACTGGAGGTCTTGGATCCACAAAAGACCAAATGTGGGTAGGGGATGGCAGAGCTGATCTGGCAGTCTGCTCAATTCCTTGGGGTGGGGGGGGGGGTTGATGGGAAAAACCAGGCACAACAGTTATATTGGATAACTCTCTTGGAAGCAAGGAGGGAGGAAATTATGATGATTTTTTAAGTTGTATTTTTAAAAAAGACTTTCTCCTCGGGATAGCAGGACTGTAACCCTAGATATCTATTCTCTGTTTAATTTGTTTCCTTTGCCTTGGCATGTTGCCACTTAATTATTTGACTTTTGGGCTTGTTGCCACAGTATGGCCTGGCGCCAGACAAGAACTTTCACCCCAAACATGTTGGGGGGGCCAACTTCCGTTTCTGGCAAGCTGGAAACCCACCCACGACCTCCACCCCAAATCACAATCCAGATCCAGGGAGGTTAAAGCAAGAGCGATTACCCCCCAAGACTGATCGCTGGATCTCCCTACAGTTCGCAGGCCAGGAGCTGGAGCTGCCTCTGAAAACTGCAAAATGGTGTGTCTCCTCAGAGGCTTCTAGCCCCCAGGGGAGGAAGCCGATGCGTTCCCCAGATACTGGTCCCAAAGTCCATAGGGCACTAATCTCTCACTTTGTCCTAGGCATGTCTATGTTGATAATTCTGGAGTCACCACAGCTGCTGGTATTCTGGGGTCCCTCCAGCTGGCCGCTGGCCCTGCTGCCCTGGGGCTAAAACCACAACTCAGGCCGGCTCAGTTCGGCTCCCCATGCACTGTGCATTGCACTGCCTGTGCTGTGCTGGTCCTTCCTGCAGGGCTGCTGGGCTGTCCTCAGCGGGCGGTTAGCTTCTCTGTGTTGTTCTGTGGGTGCTGGGGCTCCAGAAGTTGTTCAGAGTCCCTTTTTACATAGTTTGGAGGTGATCTGGGGGAAGAGTGGCTTGGACACGCTATTTCTACTCCGCCATCTTGACCCCTAGACATCTATTCTCATGAGTAAATTCTCTCATCTAATGGACTTTTAGGACATTGCTACTGATGGGGTATAGGCTCTGGGAACCCCCTTGAACTCTCCTTGAATCTTTCCACTTGATCTGGTGTTTGTTTGTTCAAGGCCATAAGCCTACCATTATCAGTAGGCCCAAATCTTTGTTACCCTTAACCTAGCCATTGTCTGTTATTTCCAGGTAGCCTTCAACTATTTCCTACCCTTAATCCCATTCTCTTGGTTCCTGGAGTCTGACCTCTAGTCACCCCAGCTACTGGCCACTCCCTTCAAGACCCTCATCTAGTCACCCCAGACTACTCACCTGAGATCACCCACACAGTCTTTCTGTATGTAAGATCCATGATGCCTCCATAAAGGTGTTCAGATTCATTCTGGCCTACACAAATACTCAGATTCTGTAAGAATCTACCCAATATGGCAAATCTTTAATAAACTTTGTTTTTCTTTGGCTGAAAGAAGTCTTGGGTTATATTCATTTGGGCAGGACCCAGCATATTGGTATTTTGGGGTCCTGAGCACCCCTAAACCTCAACACTACAAATCATCATTTTTTCAACTCCTGACATAAATATAAATCTAGTTAATCTCTAAGTTGAAACGTTCTATGTTCAAAATGGAATTTTAGAAGGAACTAAAGCATTAATCAAGTAATCATTATTCAGTGGTAGGGTATTCACTAAAGCAGTACTACAGTCAAGGTTGTCAAATTGTGATCTGTTTGGAAACTATAGCAGCTGACTCATCAGCCATTTAGGCAACTAGAAGTCAGCTTACTATATCTTTTCATCTAGTATTAGATAAAGCAAACCACAATTTGCATTCTTGTAGTCTACTTAGGTATGAAAAAGTGAATATATGTCAGCTTAATAATTCAAGACTCCAAAGATACTTCCACTCTGAAATTATGCTGAGCACTCTCCAGCCAAAGGGCACATTTTAATAAAATGATAGCTACTTTCCTTTCCATCACCTCTTTTCTTTTTTAAAATTTTAGACTTAAATACTAAAACTTAAATACACAATAAGAAAAGAAAAAGAAAAAGAAACATGTGCACAGCAGAACATAAGAGAGGATTCAGGATATACATCAATAAATTTTCATTTCAGGAAAGCCTATATAACAAGTACTACACATTGTATTGAGAGCTGTCCATCTTTTCTTTGCTTTCTTGTAAGTTTTCTTTTGTTCTCTGCTATTCACTTTTTACTTTGTGCTTTTCCTCCTTCCTCCCCAACCCCAAGAAGTTTACAATTAAGCATGGCTGTGTATATATATATATGTGTGTGTGTGTGTGTGTGTGTGTGTGTGTGTGTGTGTACATATATAGACATACATACAAAAACATATGCATACACATAACCTTACATACAAATACTTATGTATACATATACTTATATGTCTATAATCATACTCATACATAGACATATACATTCATATGCATCTATGTAAGACCATACTTATTTGTATTCTGTTTCTCAGAGGGTGGATAACCTCTTCACCTAACTGTTTTCTAAATATATCTCTCTGCATCTTGGTCCTTTTCTTCTTTACTAATAAATACCTGTGGTATTTTGTGACTTTACTGGGTTTTTTTCTCCAAGCATGAAAGCATAAGTACTGTCTACCTTGGGTTCTGTAAACTTGGCATTTTTGTAAGATTATTCCAATATGATTCTTGCCATTTTGTTAAATACATTATAACTAGTTAAAATTTTTCTCATACACAATAAGCCATTCTGTGTTTTTACATGTAAAAGAAATATAGATGAGAATACTGAACCAAAAGTCAGGAGACGTAGGTTCTAGTGACAATTCTGCTACTAATTCATTATGTGACTTTGGTCAAATCACTTGGGCCATATTAAAGATGTAAAAACTAATTTCTTTATCTGTAAAATGAGAGGACTATATTATACAATTTGTATGATCCCTTTTAGCTTTGAAATTTTATAGTTCTTTTAATATGATCCTTTATGACAGTAATCTCCAAAGTTGTGTTGAAAAGGTGTTCCATTGGGGCATGAGGAGAAAATATTAGAACTTCTATTTACATTTATTTTTATCTTTGTAAACAGTATGCTCTGGCTCATTCTACCAGAGCCAAGGTTTATGGGTATCTTTTTTTCTTTTGCCAATAGTTTTAGCATGCAATGATTGTTTCCCTCCAGTGTTTGGTTTCAATAACTAACTTCCCAGTTCCATTTAAGAATTTGACATTAATTAGCTTTTATAAAAAAATATTTACTTTGGCGATATCCCAAGGACAGAAGTACAAACATTTTCCCCCAACACCTTGGAGGCGTAATCTCTCCAATCCCAAGCCAGTCTCTGAAGAGAGTGGATTCACTATTAAAATAGTTTTTACATAGCACTGGTCCCACCAAGTTTTCTTCCATAGGCAGCATCCATTGGTAATGGATGAGTCTTCATATCACCTACCTCTGAACTGGGTACCAAAGGTTACTACCAATGACAACACCTTGCTCTTCGTGGCACTGATGTTTAGCTGTCTACAAGTCTTGGATGCTGAGGTTCTAGAAGGTCTAGATGCCTGGAAACGCAAACATTCACTCTCCTGACCTTTAAAAACTTTCAAGATTATAGTCTCTAATCCCTTAACCTGTAATTCAAAAGAACAAATGCAGAGGCCAATGACCAAGGCCCACTTCACAGAGCCAAAGATCAGCATCAATGGAGAGGAACAAAGACTTCTCTCTTTACATCACTTTCTATTAATGAAGGAATTAAACCAAGAGCAAAGCAACTAAATAGGGGGGAAATCTTAGTATCAAATATCTGGTAAGGGTTTAGTATCCAAATTACATAAACAATGGTCTTCTGAGTCATATGAGCAACAAGATAGAGGACTAAACATTTTCTCTAATTCCTATGACCTCTTAATCTTTCTTTTTTTTAACAAATGCTTTTACTAACTTCTGGTTTACATCATTCATTTCCACCAGATTTTGAGTTACAATTTTTCCCCATTTTTCCCCTACCCACCACCCCAGAATATCAGTCCCACAAGATATCCCCTCATACAATCTGCTCTTTCCCATATCTTCTCCCATACCCCCTTCGACTTTACCATTAGGGCAAGGTGAATCTCTGTGCCCCAATGCCTGCACATCTTATCTTTCAATTACATGCAAAATGGTATTAATAGTAGTATTTATATTTATTTGAAACAGTTAATTTTAAAACTTTGAATTTCAGATCCATTCCCTTCCTCCCTTGTCACCCACTCCCTCTGGGAAGATAAGCAATTCAGTATGTGTTGTACATGTATAGCTATGCAAAACATTACCATAGTAGATATATTGTAAAAGACTGCTTGTATTTCCCTCCCACCCACCCCACTCCCCACCTGGTCTATTCCCTACTTTAATTCTGTCCCTCTTCGAAAGTGGATACTTCCAACATCCCCTCCCCCCAGAATGCCCTCCCCTCCATCATCCCCCCTCTCATCCCCCTTCCCCCTCCTCTCCTGCAGAGTGAGATATCCCATTTAGTATGTATGTCATTCTCTCCCCGAGCCAAATTCAATGAGAATATGGTTTTGCCTTCATGTTCTTCCTCTCCCCTGCAACCACTTCCCCTTGCTTCTTCTACATGAGATAGTTTACCCTACCTTGTCTCTCCCCATCTCCTCTTGCCACTTTCCTCTCTCACCTCTTAACTTCACCCCTTAAATATCATCCCTTCCCATTAAATTCAACCTGTGCCCTCTATCCATGTATACCTGTAAACATATATACACACATTCACATATGTATTCATATGCCCATATACCCTTCTTCAATTATTTTCATACTGAGAAAGGTTTCATCAGTCACAATTATTGTTTTTCCATGCAGGAATGTAAATAGTTCAACTTTGATAAGTTCCTTTTGATTTCTTTTCCCTGATTACCTTCTCAAGCATCTCTTGCTTCTTGTGTCTGAATGTGAAATTTTCTATTCAGCTCTGGTTTTTTCCTCAAGAATGCTTGAAAGTCCTCTATTCCACTGAATGATCATATTTTCCCTTGAAACAGAATACTGTTTTGCTGGGTATGTGATTCTTGGTTTTAATCCCAGGTCTTTTGCCCTCTGGAGTATCATATTCCATACCCTTCAGTCCCTCAGTGTAGAAGCTGCCAGGTCCTGTGCTATTCTGATTGTGTTTCCACAATATTGAAATTCTTTCTTCCTAGCTGCTTGTAGTATTTTCTCCTTGATCTGGGAATTCTGGAACATGGCTATAATATTCCTAGGAGTTTTCTTTTTGGGATCTTTTTCAGGAGGTGATCTGTGGATTCTTTCAACCTCTATTTTGCCCTCTGGGTCTAAAACATCAGGGCAATTTTCCTTGAGAATTTCTTGAAGGGTGATTTCTAGGTTCTTTCTTTGATCATGGCTTTCAGGTAGTCCAATAATTTTTAAATTGTCTCTCCTGGATCTATTTTCCAGGTCAGTGGTTTTTCCCATGAGATCTTTCACATTGCCTTCTATTCTTTCATTTGTTTGGATCTGTTTAACAGCATCTTGATTTCTCATAGAGTCACTAGCTTCCATTTGCTCCAGTCTAACTCTGAAGGAATGAATCTCCTCAGTGAGCTTTTGAGATTCTTTTTTCCATCTGGCAAATTTGGCTTTTTAAGGCATTCTTCTCCTCATTGCCTTTCTGAGCCTCTTTTGCCATTTGAGTTAGTCTATTTTTTAAGGTGTTATTTTCCTCAGTCAGGCTGTTGACTCTCATTTCATACTTTTCCTGCATCCTTCTCATTTCTCTTCCCAATTTTTCCTCCCCTTCTCTGATTTGGTTTTTAAAATCCTTCTTAAGGTCCTCTATGGCCTGCAACCCACTCATATTTTCATTTGGAGCTTTTGGTGCAGGATTTCTGACCTCCCAGTCCTCCTCCTGTTCCATGCTTCGATACCCTTTGCCCCCAAAATAGGAGTCTAATGTTGAATTTTTCTGTTTATTTTGTTTCCTTTGCCTATGCATGTTGCCACTTAATTACTTGATTTTTGGGCTTGTTGCCACAGTAGGACTCTGCCACCAGACAGGGGGGCTTCCATCCCAAACGGGGTCTTCACAACTTCTGGAGGTATTATTTGGGTGGCCTCTGTGAAGCTTCCACATGCTCTGACAAGCTGGATACCCACCCCAAGACCTCCACCCCAGACCACAATCCAGATCCAGGGAGGTTAAAGCAAGAGTGATTACCCCCAAAGAGTGATCACTGTATCTCCCTACTATTAGCAGACCAGGAACTGAAGCTGCAGCTGAAGCTGTAAAATGGCCTCTGTGCCATGTCTCCTTATCCACTTCTCACCCACAGGGGAAGAAGGCTGACATGTTCCCCAAATACTGGTCCCAAAGTCCATAGGGCACTAACTTCTCACTTTGTCCTAGGCATGTCTGTGTTAATAATTCTGGAATCGCCACAGCTGCTGGTGTTCTGGGGTCCCTCTAGCCGGCTGCTGGCTGGTTCGCCCTGGGGCTAAAACCACAGCTTACATGGGCCTGGACTTGTCTCCCAGAGCACTGCACTGTTGGCTCCCAGCATTGTGCTGACTGCTCCCTGCAGGGCTGCTGGGCTTTCCTCAGTGGGAGGTTAGCTTCTCTGTGTCGTTCTGTAGGTGCTGGAGCTCCAGAAGTTTTTCAGAGTCCCCTTTTACATGATTTTAAAGTGGTGTGGGAGAGAACACCTTGGAAGTGCTGTTTCTACTCCACCATCTTGGCTCCACCCCCGACCTCTTAATCTTTCGAAAACAGCAGTTATGTGCCAAATGTAATGCAACTTCAGCTTGTCTACATGGTCTAAGATACCTAGAATCCAAAGGAATATTAAAAAAAAAGAATTCATACTTACTGATCCAGAGCTCACTCAGCACCCCTCCCCTAAAAACCATCAAGCTGGCACTAGTAGACACAAGGACCCACTACAGGCTTACAACGAGACCCATCCTCACACTGTAATCTCGCCCCCTTTCCATGCTATGAAGATTTCAGCTACAGGCTGTGGAATTTGCCTTAGTTGCAACAAACAGCCCGGCAACAACAGCTCTTCAAGAAAAAAAACCTACCATAGACCAAAACCCTCTAGTACCAGTGCTACAAAGCTCTGAATTCTCAGGACCAGAGTGGAAATCTTAGCACTGATAGGGTTGGACCCACAACCCCATTATACCAGCAAAGCCAGTGCCAGGGTAGATAACCCTGTAGCATCAGCAAAGGAAAGCTCCAAACTCCCGGTACTGTGTTAAAGAAATAAGAATCACAGAGAGTGGGACTGAACACTGTGTGCAGGGTTTGGATGGGGGAAGATAAAGAGGGTTGCAGCACTTCACCAAGCCTGAGGGAAAGAGTGCAGTATCTAGCCAGGTCCAGTTCTGCCAACCAAAAGTCACTTGGAGTAGAGACCTTGGCTAGTGGACCATGAATTGCCCAGCATCAGGGGTGGCCAGATGGTACAGTGAATAGAGCACTGGCCCTGGAATCAGAAGGACCTGAGTTCAAATTCAGCACCAGACACTTAATACACAACTAGCTGTGTGACCTTGGGCAAGTCACTTAACTCCAATTGCCCTACCTTGCCCCCTCCAAAAAAAAAAAAAGGCAAAAATAAATTTTTAAAAAATGAATTGCCTAGCATAGGAGGAAACTGAAACACTTTGAGATCCAGACCCCAGGGAAACCACTATCAGAGGGGAGGGAATCAGAAAGTGAGTGATAGGGAAAAATAAAGGAGGGAAAGACTGATATTACCAAAGATCACAGAAAGAAGAAAATTCAAAGACCTCATATTAAATAAATCAATAGGAAAAACAGTAACAATGGATAGAAATATGGCTTCCAGATCTATTAACTATCTGGTATTGGTTGAAGAATATATCAGTGGAACAGACTTAGACAAGGGAGATGTAGAAACAATAGAACTCAATAGACTAATGTTTGATAAAGTGGAAAATATGAATTACTTGGGGGGGTGGAGCTCTTTATTTGATAATAACTGCTGGAAAAATAATATAGTAGCCTGGTAGAAATTAAGCTTAATTCAACACCTTATGACATAATTCTAAATGGATAGACAATGTTAATAGTAAAGATCATATGATTAAAAATTAGAAGGAAAACAGGCTATATACATCTTACAGCTATGGGAAGAAGAGATATTCTTAACCAAATAAAAGATAGAAGTAATTATAAAAGATAAAATAGATAATTTTGATTACTTGAAACTAAAAAGCTTCTGCATGGACAATATTAATGCATCTAAGATAATAATCTAAGTGATCAGATTGGAGGGGGATCTCTGAGAAGAGTTTGGTATTCAAGATATGTAAACAATTAATAAATCTATGTACAAATATATTTAAGATGCAGTGGGATTGATGTTTTGGGGTGGTGGGTAGGGGAAAAATGGGGAGAAAATTTGTAACTCAAAATCTTGTGGAAATGAATGATGTAAACTAAAAAATAATAATAATTTTTAAAAACCAAATATATTTAAGACTAATAGACATTCCCCCAATAAAAAAAATGGTCAAAGGATATAAACAGTTCTCAAATGAATGGCAAAATATTCACAATTACATTAAAAATACTTTGATCGGGGCGGCTAGGTGGCACAGTGAGTAGAGCACCAGCCCTGGAGTCAGAAGGACCTGAGTTCGGATCTAGCCTCAGACACTTAACACACACAAACAAAAAAACCTAGCCGTGTGACCTTGGGCAAGTTACTTAACCCCAATCGCCCTCCCCCCCAAAAAAATACTTTACATCACAAAAAATAAGAGAAATGCAAAGCAAAAACAACCCTGAGATTTTACCTCACATCCTACAAATTGGCAAAAATTACAAAAAATGATAGCAGTGTTTGAGGGATTGTAAAAGGATAAGCACACTAATACATTATCAGTGGATCTGTGAAATTATGCAACCATTTTGGAATGCAATTTGGAACTATGCAAATAAAGTGACTAAAAATGACCCTTGGAATCAGAGACTCCATATTGAATTTATACCCCAAGGAAAGCACCAATAAGAAAGACCCCATATACTCCAAAATATTTATAGCAACATATCAGATTGCTTACCATCTCAGGGAGGAGGGAAGGAAGGGAGAGAGGAAGAGAATTTGAAACTCAAAAATTTAAAAAGCAAATGTTAAAATAGTTTTTACATATAGTTAGGGAAGAATACAATATTATCTTTAAAAATGAGAAAACCCAGGCTATAGGATTATAATAGCTCTAGTCTTGTCAGATTAAATAAGATATTGAGTCTGAAAAGTGGGAAATGGAATTACAGAATTTTAGCATTAAAAGGGTACCAGCAATCTTATCTAACCAAATGGTCATCTAAACTATACTTAAAGAACTCTAATGAATTACAGAACATTGTCATCAATAACAGCCCATGCTACTTTGAATAGCCCTAATTACTAGACATTTTTTCCTTTCATCAACCCCTAATTTTCCTCTTCATAATCATCAGCAAGTTTTACTCCTGGTTTTACCTTAGGAGGCATAACAAATAAAATCCCTTTTAAATGCAACGTCCCATCAAATACTCTGTCCTAGACCCTCTTTTCTTCTCCCACTATTCTATTTCACTTGGTGATCTCATCAGCTCCAGTGATTTCAATGATCTTTATGTAGATGGATTTCAGATCCACTTCTTCCCTAACTTCTCTCCTAATCTCCAGTCTCGATCTCCAACTGCATATTGGTCATCTTAGACTGAATGTCCAGCAAACATCTTAAACCCAAAATGTCCAAAACTCGTTGTCTTTCCCCACAAACTCTTCCACCCTCCAAAACTTCCCTATTACTATTAAGAGCACCATCACTTTCCACCTCATCCAACCTCTCAACCTAGGTGTCATCCTCAACTTCTTGCTCTCTCACCCCACATGCTCAATCTGCTACCAAGTTCTGTTGATTCTGCTTTCACAACATTTCTCACATACACCCCTTTCTCTTCTCCAACACTGCTATATCCTTGGTGCAGGTCCACATCGTCTGATACCCAGACTATTGCAGTACAACTTACTGGTTAGTCTCCCACTCTTTGGAGGGGGGAAGGCAGGGCAATTGGGGTTAAGTGACTTGCCCAAGGTCACATGGCTATAAGTGTTAAGAGTCTAAGGCCAGATTTGAACGCAGGTCCTCCTGACTTCAGGGCCAGTGCTCTATTCACTGTACCACCTAGCCGCCCCTTAGTCTCCTACTCTTAATACATACTTATTAACTGACAAAAAATGAAAACCAGTGGAGGAAAAAATTAATCTGCACACTAAAATTTAGTGTGAAATTCAGCTGTACTTCTCAAATCTCAGGAGCATTTATGGATGAAACTGAAAGCCATGTAAAATCAAGTCTTTAAGCCTTTAATAAGTGCCTACTATGTGCAAAACACTGTTGTTATTGTTGTTGTGTTTGTCATTCATTTTTGAAGAGGACTGTGACACCAGGGAAATAATGACATGACTTGCAATTGACTTTGATCTGAGTGAGGAAGGGCTGTGCAAGGTTACCAGCCTCACTTTCTTCTCCAGAGTCATCTGGGTCCAGTGACCAGATATTCATCAGGATGACTGGAGATGGCCCAGGATGCAATGGGAGACCCTGCCCCTTTTAGGCTAAGATCTTTTCAGATTCTCACTTTAAGTGTCCATTTAGTGAATAGGCCTCTTAAAGTAATGAATCAAGGGATGGCCCCTTTAATTAAAAAAAAATTCAAACTGGGAGGGGAAAACCCTCTGTCATTCTGGAGCTCATAGATTGGACTACAATAGGTCCCTGCCCAAGCACCACTTAATGGCTATAATTTGGGCTCTACTGGCTCAGAGTGAATGTCAATAGTGAAACATTGTACTGAACACGGAGGATACAAAGGCAAAATTCTGCTACTCTCAACAAGTTCAAAGTCTTAATTGGGGAAACTACATAAAAATAACTATATACAAACAAGATATATATAAAGTGGAGATAATCAACAGAGGGAAGGCACTAATATTAAGGGGGATGATAAAAGGATTCTTGCAGAAGGTGGGAGTTACCTGGAACTTGAAGGAATTCAGGGAAGCCAGGAGCCAGATGAAGATAGAGAGGGAAAGGCAATGAAAATGACTGGAGTCTGGAGATGAAGTGTGTTCTTCAAGGAACAGCAAGAAGCCAAATGACACTACAACATAGTACATGGGGGTGAGTAGAGTGTAATCAACTGGAAAGATAGAAAGGGGTCAGGTTATGAAGGGCTTTGAATTTGAAACAAAGGATTTCATATTTGATTCTGGAGGTGATAGGGATTCCCTAGAGTTTATTGAGCAGGGAATGGCATGATCAGCCTTGCACTTTGGCAAGATTAATTTGGCAGCTGAGTGTAGGAGTGGGGAAAGACTTATGGTAGGGAGACCAACAAGCAGGCTATTGCAGTATTTCAGGTATGAGATGTCAACCTGTTTCAAAGGTTTAGTTAAAGGAGACAAATAGTAATATAAAATCACAACATCTATTTGTTATTCCATTAAGGCTAGCTTTACTACTTGTACATGGAGTGTAGGACAAGAGTCCTGACTGAGGAACAAAAAGAAGAGACAGATTAAGTACATTTTAGGACCATCCCAATACAGGGTGGCTGAGGCACACAAACTTATGATCCCCATAATGGCTTAATCATTGTATGAGAAAGGAATTTTCTTAATTGAATAAATGGTAAATACAATAAAACAAGAGAATTAACTAAGTGTCAATTGAAATTATGATCCAGAATATCTGTGTTTTCTTTACCATTAACATTCCATATAATATGGTATATGCCCAGAAAATCTTAAGATAAGGAAAAGTCCCATTACTCAAGTTAATGCCGTGAGTTGAGGGTCTCATACTTAAGAGCCATAAAGTAGGCCTCTTCTGATTTGTTGACATAAGAGGTGCTCTCTGAGTGAGCTCAGAGAGCAAGACAAAGCTGGGTCTGTTTGGGATTTATGATCTCAGGGTGCCTGTTTTAAATCCTACTCCCAACCTTGTCTAGTCTCTAGAGTTGCTTAGATAGAAAGAGAGCCTTTTTTGTAAAATGAGGCAGAGCAGTCTATTTGATTAATTCAGACTTTGGCCAAAATATGATATTAAATGATTACCAGAGATGATGAGGGCCTGAAACAATGGTGGTGGCAGTGTCGGAGAGGAGAGTATGCTCAGGAGATGTTACAGAGGTAAAACTGACAGGGCTGTCCTATAGATTTAGATATGGGGTTGAGAGAGAGTGAAAAATTAAGGATAGCACATAGCTTGGGAGAGTGGGAGAATGCTGGTAGTCCTCACAGTAACAGGTAATTTGAGAATGGAGGGTTTGGCAAGAAAGATGAGTTCAGATTTAGACAAATGAGTTTAAGATGTCTATGGGATATTTAATTCATGATATCTAATAAAGAGTTGGAAATGAGAATCTGGAGGTCAGGAGAGAAGTGAGGTTTGTGTAAACAGATGTGAGAATCATCAGCACAGAGATAATAAATTCACAGGAGCTAATGAGATCATCAAGTGAAATAACTATAAAGGCAAAAGAAAAGAGGGCCGAGGACAAAGCCTTGGGGTGACAACCATTTCTAATGTGTGTGATCTGGATGAAGATCTAACAAATAAAACTGAGAAGGAGCAGTCAGGTAAGTAAACCAGAAGAGAGTAATGTCATAAAAACCTAGAGAAGAGAGAATCAAGGAAAAGAGGGTGATTATCACTGTCAGAGGCTACCAAGAGGATAAGAAAGATAGATTGGGGAAAATACCATTACTTTGACAATTAAAGAATCTCTGGTAACTTTGAAGATAGTATTTCAGCTGGATGATGAGATTAGAAGCTAGAATGCAGAGAGTTAAGGAGAAAATTAGAGGACAAAAAGTATAGGCTTAGATTGTAGATAGCCTTCTCAAGGAGTTTAGCCATAAAATGAAGGAGAGATATGAGACAATAGCTAGTAGAGATAGCTGGTTCAAGAGAGGGTTTAAGATATGGGCATATTTGTAGACAATAGGGAAGAAGTCAAGAGTTACCTAGTTCAGAAAGCAGGGATAAGAGGACCCATAAGATATTTGTGGTAGGATGAAACAGTTTATAAAAACTTCTGTGATGAGTAGAATTGATGAGTGAATCAATTAGGGAGGAATAAAAGGCTTGCTTTGCTATATTGAGGATCCGATTGTGATTATGATAACAAATTTGTAGCAAATCCAACTAGTACAGTTTCGTGAGTTTTTCTGGCTTCTGAAAGCAGCATGTAAATAGAAGCAAAGGGAGAGGATAATGGAAGTGATTCAAGGCTGAGGTTGGCAAAACAAAAACATTGATAGGAAGAGGAAACATTTCACCAAGTGGTCAAGATAGGGAAAGAGAGTATAGCTAATGCAAGTGTTCCTTTCATTGAGCATCTTGACTCCTACTTTTCTGAGAAAATTGTAACTGAGAACTCCCTGTTCTCTATAGTTCTACACCTCAAATTCCTTCAACATCATGCATAGTTTTCTTTTCCTTCACTCTGAAGAAGTATCCTTTCTCCTTACCAAGGCCAACCTCTCTACTTATGAACTTCATCCCACCTCCAGGATCTTACATTTTTAATCATCCCTCCCTCCTCACTTCCATCTCCCTTTCTATTTGCCTTCCCCCCTCCCACCTTAATATTGATGGGATTTAAGATTTTCCCTGTCCACTAATAGGCCTCATGTGGAGCCCATTAGGGGAAGCTTGCTTAGGGGAGGCTTGCTTGTAGGAAGACTTTGACACCTTTGCTAATTTTTGATTAGGCACTGAATCACAGGGTGGTGATGCCTTCTGGCTCTGAGAAATGTACATATACTCTGAGTTGGTATTTTGTTTGGGGGGCTCACTTATGAGAAGTGGATTTTGTGAGAAGGATATTGTGATTCCCTGGTTGAGATTCTAAGTGGCCATATGTTCAGAGTTCCCCAACTGCTCTGATGTACAGCTCTCTCAATCCAGGGATGTATGTAAAGTGTATAGTTGATTCAGGAAGTCAGAGCCCTGTCTGTTGGTCTTTATTTTTCTGATTGTATTTTCCTCTGTATTTTCTCTGAAGTTCAGAGTGCTGACTTTTCCCCCCACCCCCGCCAAACTATTGAATGTAATTTAAAAAGATTTGACCCTTTTAACATCTATCTTTCCTAGTAAAGCAGATCTAAGAACCTGTGCTAGCAGCCATCCTGGGGATGTCAGTGTGTTTGCTACTACATCCCCTCTTCTCATCCTTCTAGCTATCCTTTGGATCCTTCCATGCTTCCTAAAAATATGCCCAGATCTCCTCTTTCTTTGAAAGAAAAATGATTTGCTTGAATCTGAAAAAGTCATGTACACTTGTTTCCTCTATTCCTCATTCCACTTTCACTTCTCAACCTTTTATAATCTAGTTTCCAAACTTATCGCCCACCTGAAATATTACCATCATCCTCTTAACTGGATATCCATGTTATTTCCATATTCAAGAAGCTCTATTGCCTCACTCTTGCATCTTTTCTGTTTGGCATTTAAATCCCTTCACAATTTGGTTTCCATCTACCTTTCTAAGCTTATTATTATTCATTACTCCCCTTGATATATTCTACATTCCTGCCAAATTGACCTGAGAGACTGAATGAAATAAATTTAAATAATAAACTCAGCAAAGTAGCAGGTTGTAAAATAACCCAACATATATCATTGGCTTTTCTGTATATCACCAACAAAACCCAACAAAGAAGAGTTGGAAAGAGAAAATTCCATTCAAAGCGACTACAGAATATGTAAAATATTTAGGAATAAGGGTTAAAGACACAAAATTATATGAATACTGCTGCCAAATACCTTAATATTTGGAGAAATATGAATTGCTTATGGTTGAGCAGTACAATGTAATAAAAATGATAAGGTTCAGTGCCATACCAATTAAACTACCAAATTATTATTTTATGTACTAGAACATATAATAACATTTAATTTGGAGAAATAAAGGATCAAGTGTCTTCAGAAAAATAATCCCCCCCCCCAAAAAAAAATAAGTAGGGAAGAAGGGCCATGCCATTCCCAAATCTCAAACTATTTTATAAAGAAATAATCATCAAAACTATTTGGTACTATTTAGGAAATAGAAAATTTGATCTGTGTAATAAATTAAGTACACAAGTTTGTGAAGCAAATAAACACAATAACAGAATATTTGATAAAAACCAAAGACCCCAATTTTCAGAGTAACTCACTAGTTGACAAAAATTACTTGAAAAAAATGGAAAACAGTCTTGCGGAAATTAGATTTAGACAATTTTGAACTACATACTACATTAAGCTCTGAATACATACATGACTTTCTATAAAATATCGCAACATAAACAAAGGGTTTAGAGAAGGCATTAGCTTTTTTTTTTTTTAAGCAATTGGGGTAAAGTAACTTGCTCAAGGTTACACAGCTAGTTATTTATGTGTGGGTGCTAAGTAACTAAGTCTGGAACCTATCCTGGGTCCTCCCGACTCTGGGGAGGGCGCTCTTACTCACTGTGCCACCTAGTCACCCCTAGGCATTAGCTTTTGAATTGCTATATAGGGAAAGAGTTCCTGACCAAGCATAGAATTGAGGGGGTTGCAGAAGAAAAAGAAAACAGACAATTTTCATTACTCAAAAAAAGCTTTTGCACAAACAAAATGTAGTTATAATTTAAAAGAAAAACTGAGGAAAAAATCTTGGCAGCAAATTTCTCTGTTAAGTCTAATATCTAAGAGAGTGGATTCAGATATATAAGAACAAAAGCAATATAAATAGGCAGTTCTCAGAAAAAGAAAAACAAATTGCCAACAAACATGAGAAAAAATGTTCCAAGTCACTGAAAATAAGAGAAATGTAAATTAAAACAACTCTCAGGTTCCATTTCACACACACCAACTCTTTTAGTGCCTTAGGAAGTAGTTGATCTGGACCAGATGATTTTTAAGGAACAGCTAATTACTCTTATTGTCCCCTTACTCATCTTGGGTATAATCTCTATATTGACCATTTTTCCCCTTTCTAATTCAAGAACCATTTTTCTTGACAGACGAGACAAAATGAAAATGAAGCAGTTCTCCCTTCTCTCTTACCAATTATCCTTGTAGGAGGTAAGACCTGTGCCTAACATTGTAGCATGTCAAGGGTCATGAGAAGCCAGTGTTGGAGAGTCACCTTACCAACAGTGTCCAACATAATGTTTTACTATTGCTCAGTTGATGGATTCCTTTGTTTCCAGTACCAGTCAGGTAAAAATGTGTATTGTCTAAATGAATGATTTTGCTTTCTTTTCCTAGAAAACATGGAAGATCAGCTGCTTTCGCTTGCAAGCAAGAGGAAGGGCTTTAATGATCACTGCCTTGTAGCGATTTCCTTCAAACAACATGGAAATCACACATTAATCACCACTTTCTTCAACAATCAGGCATACCATACACCTGTCACGGCATTGACAATGTTAGACAATATTCTATTCAAGTTACTTTCTGGCCCACAAGCTTCCATTACTATCTCCAATCATCCTCAGCCTCGAAGTGCCATCCAAGCTGCAAAGGAGCAGTACTTTTGGTATGTGTAGCTTCCCTTTTCCTGGGGTTTTCAAACCCCTTTCCTTTGAGGTTTTCAAACTTCAGTACTTTACCATATGCAGCTATTTTAAAAAATTCTGTTTACATGTTATGTCCTGGAACATGGCTGTTAATAAGAAATTCTTTTTTCCCCTACTAATCAAGGATATGGTGTCTCTTCTCTATCTATCCTGTCTCTTGCAGGGGTTATAAGGGATTTGACATTGCTATCAACATGTTGTATGGCATGGGCTCATTGGCCAGTACATTTTCTATCATGGCAGTTAGTGAAAGAGTCATAAAGGCAAAGCACATCCAGTTTGTCAGTGGAGTCTATGTTATTCATTTCTGGCTGTCTTCTCTGTTGTGGGATCTCATTATCTTCTTCATTCCCTGTTTGCTGCAGATGGTGAGTAATATATACCATTGGGCTGGTTTCTTCTGCATATCACAAGTTTTACCTTTGGTCAATAATATCTAGAACCTGATTCAGCAGTCTCAGTTTCTGAGGCTAATGAATACGGTTTAGGTGTTCTTTTTTTGCCTTTCCTCAGTAATAGGAAGTTCATTTCCTTGGAGTTCACAGAAACAGAAGTGGTCTTATCTAGAACTAGATCGCCATATGTATTTTTCCCCCTGCTGCCCCAAGCTTTAGGGAATTGATCTCTCATTTTCTATTCTGGGTTAATTTCTTTTTTTCTTTGATTACCTCTTCTTCTCTAAACACTGTGTCTCTGTGCTTCAGGGGGTGTTCAAAATCTTTGATGTAAAAGCTTTCACTGAGGACAACCACCCTGCTGATGCATTGCTGATATTAATGTTCTACGGCTGGTCCATCATTCCACTCATGTACCTAATGAGCTTCCTCTTCAAGTCAGGTTCCGCTGCCTTCATAAAACTCATCACATTCAACTTTTTCTCAGGCATCATCACCTTAATCATCCTCTATGTCACAAGCATTAAGGGTGAGGGCATCAGCATTTACTTCCTCCCCACAAACACATACTGAAGCCTTTCTCAGGGGTAAGAAGGAGCAAGTAAATAATAACCAGCTCATTAAGGGAACATCACTGAACAAACAAGTCTCTTAACATCAAATAAAGTCTATGCTTCACAAAAGTTAGAACACAGGACTAAACCAAACCTGCTAATGTTGATTTAGGAGTGCAGGCTATTGTCATACATACAAGCAACTCCTTCATACTGAAATCACATTCCCCAGGCACATCACCTTTAGAATGCATTTTGAGGTCAATATTTGGAGATTGGATTGGCAGCTCTCCCTTAGAATTTTATTATGCAAATAAGAAAACTCTCAGAAAAACTAGGAGTATACCTAATATAGTGCAAGGGCTGAAAATAATTCCTGGTTTGAAAGCCAAGATTAGAGAGAACAATGAAATTTGAAGATTTGAGACTGAGAGGATAATGTTAACAGTGATAGACACAAGGAAGTCAGAAGGAAAAACAGGTTTTGAGGGAGAAATGGTGATGTCATTTCTTTTACATGATGGATTTGATATGCCAGGAAAACATCAAAGAAGAAATATGCAACAGGTCTAGGGATTGAAACAGGTCAGGACTGGAGATGCAAATTGTATTGTCACCTTCATGGAGGTGGTGCTTGAAGCTATGAGATTAAATCGTATTTCAAAGTATAAAGAAGATGGCTTAGGGGATGAGGGGAGAAAGAGGAACCAGTGGAGGAGGAGGGAGATGGGAAGAGATCCAGTTGAAGTCAGGTCACAGTAGGAAGGGGTTTCAAGGAGAAAGTAGTCAATTATCACAATTTACACAAAGAATCAAGAACTACAACATGATCTAATCTATATTATTTTCCTTCATAGCATTAAAATTGAAAGAACTCTCTAAATTTCTGGATAAATTATTCCTCATGCTGCCCAACCACTGCTTAGGAATGTGCCTCAGCAGCTTCTACAACAACTTTGAGACCAGGAAGTACTGCACCTCCTCTGCTACTGCAGCCATGCATTGTAAAGCGGCCAGTAAGTATCTGTCCAGCCCCCATCCCAACTCAGAGCTAATGGGAGCAATCCTTTCTTCTTACTGCTTATTGAGGAAAAGAGTTTGAAGGTCCAGATAGAGTCATCAAGGACTGCTGTCAGCTTAGAAGCAACTTTATAATGGGGGAAAATTTTGTGAAGCACATTGGGCCCTATGAGAAAACACAAGGTAAATTCATAGTGGTCATAGTGGTCAAAGGCTCATGGAGCAACTTAATTCAACATTTATTAAACAACTTTGCACAAGGCAATGTACCCTCCTGGATATTGAGAAGAAAGTTTTCTAAAAATCAAAGCATATTAACTCCTTCAGGCTTCTAGGACTGCATTTTTGAACAATGATAAATTTGCCAGTGTGCTCGTTGTCCAAAAGACTTAACGGGAGACAGGCAGATACCATGTCTTTTTCTCTTAATATCTTGCAAACTAAGCAGAAGGGAAAATAGTAAGAATGTTAATGGATTTTTGCTGTTGGCGCTGCCCAAGAGTAGTAGTTGGGTGTTACAGTTGCCACATCTGCATTCTCACTCATAAACACTCTAATAGTCCTAGAGATCCTGCTTTATTTACTATTATGCTGGTAGCTTGGAAATATTGTTAATGATAGTACTATTTAGCTTTAATATTAACCTTGGGAAGTCTTCAGTTCATATTTTTAGCTTTAGGATACTATGAAAGAGTAGAATGCAAAAAACCTTGCTATGAACAAGACTCATATTGTAATGATGGAAGAGATGAAGGAAGTTTGGGTATCCTTTCCTTTCAAAAACCTAATATTGACTTTGTTGTACATAGTCTAAAACCCTTCTCTAAACATTTACCTCTTCCATGGACCTACCCCAGCATCACTGTATTGAATGTTCCCTACATATCAGGGAGAATGAGGATGGCATAGAGGTGAATTAATATTGCTGCAGTGAATGACTGGCCTTGCTTTCTCAAAGTTGTTTAAGTTCCTCTTTGGGAAATGACATGGGAGTATTTCTTAAGTACAGTAACTAAACATGGTGAAAGAACCTCACGGTTTTAAAATGAATGTAATTCCTTTCAATGTCCCCAGATATAAAGTATGAAGATAATTTTTATGCGTGGGAAACTCCAGGAATTGGAAGGTTTATGACCTCATTGATTGTCTCTGGCTTTTTTTTCCTCATCCTGCTTTTATTCATTGAGGCCAACATTCTCTGGAGACTGAAAATACTTACAAGTCACCTCCTTGGGGGTTGGAAGTGGGTGAGTAACTAAATATGAAATTTAGAGGTGAACTAATAAAGTTTCTTTCCTGTTCAACTTTAGGCCAAATAAAGAAGCTACTTCCACATTCTCCTTTTCCTGAAGGGGAAGAAACCCACTCTTGGCTCACTATATTGCATTTGGGGACCATTTGGTTTAAACCCTTTTTGATAAATTAAACTGAAAAATTGTAAGAACATTAAAATGATGCTTGGTCATAGATACAACCTCCAATTTCATTTTCTATCCTCATATATATCCTCATATATAGTCATATAGAGCATCATATATAGTCATGGAGCATCATATGCAAGGACTAGGAAGCAGACCAGTGTAGCCAGATGGGAGAGGAGCTGGAGAGGAGCAAACTGGAAAGGTCTTTTGGCAGCAGTGAAGGCAGATGCAGACCCCACATCCTGTTAGGTTCTTACTCTGCTGCTTTAGGGAGCTTATATTAATCAAAACATGAGGAGCACCACCACAGTCAAAGTGCCCATTTCAACAGAGGTTCCATTCTCTGCCTTAATTTAAGCAATTAAAACAATTACCTATTAAAGCTTAAAATCACACTAAAACTTTCAGGACACACTATATTTATTTATCTCTAGTCAACCTCTGGGGTTGAGGCAAAATACAAGTTATCAAAAATATTTAGGTAAAGAAGTTAGCAAAAAAAAATGGTTAGTATCTAATAACCATCAGGTACCAGGAAGGAAAAACAGAGAAAGACCTGATCTTTTCTTTGAACTTCCCTCAGTCTTTGAGGAGATGGTATGTCAAGTGTTCTCAGTTGGAGCCTTCTATACCAAGGTTCCTCTGGGGCTAGTTGTCCTCTGTACTGCCCCCGCCCCAAGTTTCTCCCCCTTCTCTGCCTCAGCTCTCCAGGTCCTGAATCCTTCCTTTCTACAATGTCTACATCTCCCTCTCCCTCTCTTTCCTCTTCTGTCCTTGTGTCCCTCACAGGAACCTGATTAGAATGGCACTCTAGGTGGCCAGGCCTTCACATGCTCAGGCACAAAACTGCTTTTTTAGAGAAGGCTTAGAGTGTGATCAGGTTTCTGCAGCCAATATCTATAACATTCTATAACATTACTCCCTTTCATCCAGTGGCTTTCAAGGATTTCTAAATTGATTGAGGATTTTTCCCGCTTAATATAAAGCATAGTAATGATAATTCAGTAGAGATTCTTAAGCCACATTTACATCTCTAATTGATTTATGGATTGTTCTCAGCTGACATTTATCAGAGCATAATAATATCACTTTAAGTATAGTAGCGTAAGAGCAGAAGGAGAAGAATAGCAACACTTAGGACAGACAGCTTTTTCAAGAAGTTTATCCAAAAACAGCAGAGATTCAGGACTATAGTCGTGAGGGATGATTGGATCAAGTGAAGAATTTTTAAGGGTAGAAAAGACATGAGTGTATTTGTAGACAGGAAGATAGAAGCCATTGTTTGGGAAAGACTGAAGATAATGGGGGAAAAAGAGATGATAATGGGGGTAATCTGCTGAAGAGGAGGAAGGTGATGGGGTCAAGGATATATGTAGAGGGGTTGGTCTCGGCTTATCTGAGACAAAGTGAAGGAGAAGATAGTGAGAGAAAATATCTCAGTGATGTGAGATGAAGGTGGGGGGGGAAGCTATCATAGAATGGCCTTTGGTTATATGCAAGTTCCCCAGCAGAGAGATATTCATAAGATATGTGTGGAACACAAAATCATGTCTTCCCCTCAGCTTACTATGTCAGAAAAACATATGTGATTCATAGAATCATGGAACATCCGAGCTGGGAACAGAGTTTAGAGAGATCAGCTAGTCCAGTCTCCCACTATATGCAGGAATTCTCTTATAACATACTTGACAAGGGGACAGCCTGAATATTTCCAATGATGTAAAATTCACTAAGTCATAGAGCAATCCATTACATGTTTGGATAGATCCATTTGTTAGAATTTCCTTTCTTGTAATGAACAGATATTTGTCTGTCATTCCTTCTCATTGGTACTAGTTCTGCCTCCAGAAAGGAGAAGAATAACTAATCCTATCACAATGATGCATAATCTCGATCAACCTTCTGGTTTTCCTGTAGGGAACAGTGGATCTCTATGCCTCTGTAGCAGCAAGCACCCCAGCATCCCCAGAGTGGCTGCCAACACAGGTTCTTAGATATGCTTTTGTAAAGGAAAGCAACTAAAAATCAGTTAACAAGCTCACTTTAATCAATCAAACATATATTACCTATTTCAGGGGGGAAAGGTCAGCACCCCAAACTTCAGAGTATACAGACAGATCAAACAGGCTTCCAAATTGTCCAACCATTATCAATACCAAAATCACAGTTACCAGAGAGGGAAGCATCAACATCTGGGTTTTCAAAGTCGGGGGGCTCTCAACGGCTGCCCAGAGTGTCATCTGGTCAAATCACACAACACTTCTCAAAGTGAGCCCCAAAATAAAGCCCCCCATCAGGGTTTATATAGCCTTCTCCTGGCTCAGAGAATATAACAACCTTCTTGACCCACTGCCCAATCACAAAGTATCAAGGTGTGGGCTTTCCTAAAAAACAAGCCTCTCACCACAGACTCCAGGAGCACTTAACCTAGGGGCAGGGAAGATCTTTAAATTTGCATTTCCATTACAGACTCACTGTCTGTATATCTTATTTCCCAGTTACATGTAAAATAATATTAATAATAGTATATATACATATTTTTTAAATATTTGAATGCCAAATTCTTTCCCTTCCTCCCTTGTCACCCACCCCCTTACTGCAAAGATAAGCAATTCAATATAAGTTGTACAGCTGTAGCTATGCAAAACATTTCCATATACACTGAGGAATGGAAGGGCCTGGAATATGATATTCCAGAGGTCAAAGGACCTGGGATTAAAACCAAGAATCACCTACCCAGCAAAACTAAGTATCATGTTTCAGGGGAAAATATGATCATTCTGTGGAATAGAGGACTTTCAAGTATTCTTGAAGAAAAAACCAGAGTTGAATAGAAAATTTGACATTCAAATACAAGAAGCAAGAGAAGCATGAGAAGGTAAACAGGGAAAAGAAATCATAAGGAACTTGTCAAAGTTGAACTATTTACATTCCTACATGGAAAAATGATAATTGTAACTGATGAAACTTTTCTCAGTATGAAAATAGTTGAAGGGAATAAATAAATAAATAAACAAACATATATATATATATATATATATATATATATATATATAGTCTATATCAGAGGGTTTATGGGCATATGAATACATATGTGAATGTCTGTAAATATGTTTACAGGTATACATAGATAGAGGGCACAGGACCAATCTAATAGGAAGGGATGATACTTAAAAGGTGAAATTAAGAGGTCAGAGAGGAATATAATGAGAGGAGATGGGGAGATATAAAATGGGGTAAACTATCTCATATAAAAGAGGCAAGGGAAAATGGTTACAATGGAGGGGAAGAACAGGAAGGCAAAAGGAAATGGGTCAACCTTATTTGAGTTGAATTTGGCTCAGGGAGGGAATGACATACACACTAAATAGGGTATCTCACCCTACAGGAGAGTAGTGGAGAAGGGGATGAGAGGGGAGGTGATGGAAGGGAAGGCAGGCTGGAGGGGAGGGAAGTTGGAAGCACCCACTTTTATAAAGGGACAGGACCAAAGTAGAGAATAGAACAAGTGGAAGGTGGGATAGGAGGGAGGGAAATATAATCAGTCTTTTACAATGTATCTATTATGGTAATGTTTTGCATTAGCTACACAAGTACAACCTATATTGAATTTCTTATCTTCCCAGTAAGGGTGGGTGACAAGGAAGGAAGGGAATGAATCTGGAATTCAAAGTTTTAAAACTAAATGTTTAAAATATAGATATAGATATAAATTATTATTATTATTAATTCTATTTTACATGTAACTGGGAAATAAGATATACAGGCACTGAGGCATAGAGATCCACCATGTCCTACTGATAAAGTCAAAGGGGGTACAGGGGAAGATATGGGAGAGAGCAGATTGGAGGAGGGGATATCCTGTGGGACTGCTATTTTTGGGGTGGTGGGTAGGGGGAAAATGAGGAGAAAATTTGTAACTCAAAATATGGTGGAAATAAATGATGTTAACCAGAAGTTAGTAAAGCATTTGGAAAAAAATTTCCATAGTGAATATATTGTGAAAGACTGAGTATATTTCCCTCCATCCTATCCCACCCCCAACATGTTCTGTTCTATACTTTGATCCTGTCCCTTTTCAAAATTGGGTGCTTCCAACTTCCCTACCCCCAAGCCTTCCCTCCCTTCTGTCATACCCACTCTCATCCCCTTCCCCCCTACTCTACTGTAGGATGAGATACCCTATTTAGTGTGTATGTCATTCCCTCCCTAAGCCAAATTCAATTCGAATAAGGTTGACTCATTCCCTTTTGCCTTCCTGTTTCCTCCATTGTAACAGTTCTGCCTTGCCTCTTCTATATGAAATAATTTACCCTATTCTGTCTCTCCCCATCTCCTCTCATTATGTTCCTCTCTCACCTCTCAATCTCACCTTTTAAATATCATCCCTTCCTATTCAATTGATCTTGTGCCCTCTCTCTGTGTATACCTGTACATATATATGTATATATGTATATATATATACACACACACTCATATATGTATTCATATGCCCATATGCCCTCCTAATAGACATATATATGTATGTATGTATGTATGTATGTATGTATGTGTAGATATATATATGTATATATATATATATATATATATATATATATATATATATATATATATATAAACATTCCTATTCCCACCAACTATTCTCATACTGAGAAAAGTTTTATAAGTTACAATTATCATTTTTCCATGTAGGAATGTATAGTTCAACTTTGATAAGCCCCTTATGATTTCTTTTCCCTGTTTACATTCTCATGCTTCTCTTGCTTCCTGTATCTTAATGACAAATTTTCTATTCAACTCTGGTTTTTTCATCAAGAATGCTTGAAAGTCCTCTATTTCATTGAATGTCCATATTTTCCCCTGATACATGATACTCAGTTTTGCTGGGTAGGTGACCCTTGGGTTCATTCCCAGCTCTTTTGCCCTCTGGAATATCATATTCCAAGCCCTTCAATCCCTCAGTGTTGAAGCTGCCAGGTCCTGTGCTATTCTGATTGTGCTTCCACAATATTGAAATTGTTTCTTCCTGGCTGCTTGTAGTATTTTCTCCTTGATCTGGGGATTCTGGAACCTGGCTATAATATTCCTGGGAGTTTTCTTTTTGGGATCTTTTTCAGGAGGTGATCTATGGATTCTTTCAACCTCTATTTTGCCATCTGGGTCTAAAACATCAGGGCAATTTTCTTTGAGAATTTCTTGAAGGATAATTTCTAGATTCTTTTTTTGATCATGGCTTTCAGGTAGTCCAATAATATTTAAATTATCTCCCCTGGATCTATTTTCCAGGTCAATGGTTTTTCCAATGAGATATTTCACATTGCCTTCTATTTTTTCATTTATTTGGATCTGTTTAATAGTATCTTGTTTCCTCATAAAGTCACTAGCTTCCATTTGCTCCAAATTAATTCTGATGGAATGATTCTCTTCAGTGAGCTTTTGAAATTATTTTTCCATCTGGAAAATTAGTCTTTTTAAGGCATTCTTCTCTTCATTGGCTTTTAGGGCCTCTTTTGCCATTTGAGTTAGTATATTTTTAAGGTATTATTTTCTTCAGTGAGGTTATTGACTCTCTTTTCATGATTTTCTTGCATCATTCTCATTTGTCTTCCCAATTTTTCCTCCACTTCTCCTACTTGATTTTCAAAATCCTTCTTGAGCTCCTCCATGGCCTGTAACCATTTCGTATTTTTATTGGAAGCTTTTGGTGCAGGAGTTCTGACTTTGTTGTCTTCCTCCTGTTCCATGCTTTGATCCTTTTTGTCCTCAAAAAAAAGGAATCTAAAGTTGGATTGTTGTGCTTGCTTTGCTTCCTTTTCTTTCTCATGTTGCCACTAAATTACTTGACTTTTGAGCTCTTTGCCACAGTAGAACTCTGCTTCCAGAGGGGAGAGCTTTGTCTCAAATTGCTGGGGTTCCACAGATGCCAGAGCTATTAGGAGGGTCTCTGCAGCCCACACAAACTCTGGCTCACTGGTCATACACCTCAGGACCACCACACAAGGCCACAATCTAGATCCCAGCAGGTTAAAGGAAGAGCTATTACCCTCTGAATGGTCACTTGTCCCCACCCCCCATGATCTGCAGGCTAGGAGCTCTGAAGCAGTCATGTAGAGGCAGCTTAAGGGCCAGTGAACCTCTGCCACTTCTAGCTCTGGGTGCAGGGGCCAGACCCATTCCTTTGCCCCACCTTGTTCCAACAGAGTTCTACATTGACTTCTTACTTTTTCTTTGGCATCTATGGATTGATAATTCTGGAAACCTCCACAGCTGCTGGTGATCCACTCTCCCAAAATCCACTGAAGTCCCTGGTAGGGGCCACCCTGGGGCTAAAACGATGGGCCCACATAGGGCTAGGCTCTGTTCCCAGTGTGCTGTGATGAACCCTTTCTGTCTACCCACTCTCCTGGGCTGCCTTCAGTGGGAGATTCGTTTCTCTCTGTCACTTTGTGGGCTCTGTAGCTCTAAAGTTTGTTTAGATTCATTTTTATAGGTATTTGAGGTGGTTATGAGGGGTGTGCACGGAGTTTCCCTGCTTTCATGCCACCATCTTGGCTCTGCCCCACATTTAATTTATTTTAATTTTTTTTTTAACTTTTAACTCTTACTTTACTACTTCTATCAATTCTAGTTAAATGTGTACCCAAACTCTGTTTTTCACTGAGGTTTTGTCTGTAGATATTTTGGGAGTCATTCTCTTCTGAGTTTATGTCTTGAGTGTCCCTATCACCATAATAATTTTTTATAGTGAGATTTTTTTTTCATTCTTCGAGTCTACTTCCTGACTTCAGACTTAATGTTAGTGCTAGGATCTACACATTTATGAAGAAATATCTGGTCTGACCTTGTGTCATCTCAGATCCTGTGGCTGCTTTCTTATTTTGTTATATTAGTTATATATAATTAGTATTAGTTATATATAATTAGTATTGTTAGAGTTTTGTGTTATTCCAGAATCTCAAGGCTCAGGTTGGAAAGTAGTAAACTTTCAGGTCTCACAAAATGGTCTGATCCAGGGAAAGTCTGATAACTGCCCCCTGCATCTCTACGCTCCACCCCACCCCTCCTGCCCCACTCTGAGTCTAAGCTTTGTAAGTTCCAGACACTAGGTATTATTTAAATGTTAGTTATTATTATTAAGGACTCATAGTCTAATTGAAGGAGAAAACATTAAAACAAATATGTACAAACAGGATCTATATAAGGCATATTAGAGATAATCAACAAGGAAGGCCCTGGTACTTAGGGGGATCAGGAAAGACTTAAATATTACTTTTTGAGCAATTAAACCAAACAACACCTGCAGTAAAATTTTATTTACTTTCCATTTTATTTCCATTTTCTTTTACTGCCTTAAATAAACTTGAAACTTTTGTCTGAATGGCTGTTCTACTAAAGAGAAATGTGTTTTTATTGCAATCATTAATCCATGGTGCTAAAAGACACTTCATTTCTATCACTGTGATATTTCTATTCCTTGTAGTTGTTTGCAAAGCACAAAAGTATGCTGTAAATTTGACTTTTTCTTTTATTTCACTTTCCAATATTACATACCATAGATTCAGGCATTCCAAAATCTTGTCCTATTTTAGAGTTGCTTTGATCAACTTCATGCTATTCAATTACATTAAATTTTTGTTCTAATGTAATAACAAACTTCTTCTTTTTTACACTGGAAGTGTTTCCATCTGAAGTATTCTTCCTTTTGTCTATTTTGGTAAGGTTTTTTTTTTCAAAGTAATAGACATAACTATTGGTAATATGATATGTGACAGCATATGATATCCACAGGCAATGATAAACAAGTGTAAACTGACAACATAGCAGTTTGTTAAAACCCCTAACTTGTGTCTCATTAATTAAATTTTTGCTCACACTAAATGCAACTTGATATCATTTTATACTTAACACTAAACCAAATTTCACATTATTTGAATTCACATTAATTGTGACCTAGTTCTATGTGAATGTAATGGAATGTTATTGTACCCTAAGAAATAATGAAATGGACGGTTTCAAAGGAAACTTTGAAATCCTGTATGAACTAAATACAGAGTAAAGCAAGCAGAATTTGGAGAACAATGTTTTCAATGGCAACAACATAATTGAGGGGAAAAAAAACTTTGAAAGATTTTAGAACTCTGATCAGTGCAATGATATACTTGATGGTTCAGAAGACTGAAGATGTAATTCGCCATTCATATACTACCAAAAAGGTGATGGCCTTAAAATAATGCAGAGTGAGATATACATTTTGGGCATGGCCAATGTGGAATTTTGTTTTGCTACACTATGCATATTTAATATGAGGGTATTATTTTTAAAAAAAGAAAAATGATTGTGCAATGGAGAGGGAGAGATAATAAATGTTTGTAAAATGTTTTTTAAAAAAACATGGGAAAACTTATATGAACCGAATCAAAGTAATCAGAATCAGAAAAACACTATATATTCACTCCAATAATGTAAACAAAAAGAACCCTAAAATGAAGCTGAATGCTAAGTAATTGTGACGATAGATCTTGATGAGGAAGCAGTTCCCTCCTTTTGGTAGGGATGGGAAGCTGTGAGTGCCAAATGGTGTCCACTTTGTCAGATGAGGTTACTGTGCCCTATTTTTCTTCATTACAAAGGAAAGCACAGCCAGAAATGAATATAATGTAAAACAAAAAACATCAAATCTTATTGCTTAAAAACATTTTAAAATGGGTTCAACTAGATGATCTCTAAGGTTTCTCCCAGCTCTAAATGCTATGCTGTCTGAACTCTAACTAAATGACTATGTATATACCTTATCTAAACATAGCTAGTAATACACTAGCTATATTGGAGCTGTGAATTGGCCCAACCATTCTGGAAAACAGTTTTAATTATGTGAGAAAGATCATTAAATTATTCATACCCTTTGTCCCAGAGTTCCTTGTTGCTGTTGTTGTTGTTGTTGAGTTATTTTCAGTCATGTCTGACTCTTAAATGACCCCTTTTTGTGTTTTCTTGGCAAAGATACTAGAGTGGTTTGTAATTTCCTTTTCCAGCTCATTTTACAGTGAGAAGACTGAGGAAAACAGAGTTAAGTGACTTCCCAAGGGTCACACAGCTATTAAGTGTCTGAGGCCAGATTTGAACTCAGGAAGATGTCTTCCTAACTAGGTGAAATTCACAGCAAGGTATATTACTACTACAAGTTAGGAAATGGAACAAGCTTCATGGAATACCAAGTTGAACTAAATGACCTTTAAAGTTCCTTCCACCTCTAAGTCTCTGTGACTCTAATGATAAAAAGAGGGAATCACAGAAGTATTGACCCAGAAGCCTCTTTGATCAGCAAGGTCTCCATATTCCACTCATAAGTTAGTATCTGTTGACTAGTCACAATATAACCATTGTTTTTATAAAAATTAAGTCAGCTGAATAGAACTCTGTTTGCTATAGAACTCTGCTATGGCCAAGCAGGAGAGAAGCCCTTTCTCTGTATATCCAAGGAAATAGTTAAAACTACTTGTTCTAAAATTTGGCACTTTGAAGTTTTGGTCTAGTGCATTCGGTCTTGGAAATAGACAGTTCTGTTGCTTTTCTAAAAGGTTCTCAGTGTTCACAGGATTCCACATGAAGTTTGTTTCTGGAATTTCCTGACTGTCTGTATCACAGGCCAGGGAAAGACAAGGATGCATGTGAGAACAATAGTTTGAAGCAGGGCATCTCACAAAGATCCTTCCCAGTGCCTGTTTATTTAGTATCTCTGAGGATCTAATTCATTTCTGTTGCCTCTTAAGTCCTTACTTTCCAAAATTTCAAAATCATCTCCTTCAACCCAAGTAGGGTTCCTGAAAGGTGTTCACATCTGTAATCATTATCTCTGGAACATAGGCACAAGTGCATAGCAAAGAATCAGCCCTTCCCAAAGATGAAGACGTGGAAAATGAAAGCAAGAAAATTGAGGAATCCCTTCCAGAGCTTTTGCTGAGTACTCCGCTGGTTGTTACACAACTCACAAAGGTATAGATGAAAGCCAGTTACCTTTCTCAACAGAGAACTATCAAATATATGTACTAATATATTTACTACATTGCCTCATCTCTGGGATCTATATGTATTTTCCCTTAATTGTTGAAATATAAGGCAGTGACCTAAGATCATTTTTTTTTGCTTTTTTTTTTGGAGGGGGAAAGGCAGGGCAATTGGGGTTAAGCCCAAGGTCACACAGCTAGTAAGTGGAAAGCATCTGAGGCCAGATTTGAACTTAGGTCCTCCTGACTCCAGGGCCAGTGCTCTATTCACTGTGCCAACTAGCCACCCCCTAAGATAAATTTCTTTTGTGAAATAGGAAGATACTATGAAAAAAAAAACAGGAGTTTCTTTTTAATTGTGGATAAATGTTAGTTGAGTTTTTTAGGGACTAACAGACCTGCGACCAGTTCTTTTGTAAGTCTTTCTATCTCCCACAGCATCTGTGTGCAAGAAAGAAAATGGAAAGTAAAAGTGGAAATTGATGTTACCACTCCAAGGAATAAAAAATGAATAAAAGATTTCAAGGCTCTCAAGACAAAAAAAGAAAGTTTAATTGTTAAGAGAGCCAAAATGGGATTTAAAAGAGATTAAGCTCTGTTTGCCTCCTGGCAAATACCAGAAAGTATTTAAGACATCTTATGTTTCTACTCCTGTAGTTAAAAAAGATAAAAACTCTTAGAGCCCCCATAGGGCCATATGTCTGCTATCAGGGACAAGAGGAAAAGAGAAACTAGGAGACGGTGCTTTTATCCATGGGGGAACTAAGAAGGAGAAACACCCCAATCAGAAGCAATAGGCAATAACATCTGGACGGAAGCATATGAGCCAGTTCCTGGGGCCCATGGAAGAAAGAGGTTGTGCTAGTCAGGTCTTAGATTTTAAGAAACAATGGCAAAGCCTCACAGTAAGTTGATATAGCTATAAGGTTTTATTGAATAATATATAAAGCACATGAACATAGTCATTGAAGAAGGGCACAAGAAGATAGACATACATATCTACTTGACTATCCACAGTTGGTCTCTATCTTTGTAGAAATGAAGCAAAATATAAAACTATTCTCTGAAGGAAGGCTCTCCAGATATACAGCCTGACCACTAGCCAGCCCACTAATCTAGAGGCACGGCGGTTCTATGCTGACTTAGACAGAAAGAGTTGGGGCCTCTTACAATATACCAGTCATGTGTGGGTAGGGGGGGGTTATATAGTTGAACTCAAGAGGTTGGCAGAATTCCATTTGAGTCAGGGAATGGATGACTATTCACTTCTGTGTAGCCATCATTCATTCTAGATGTCATTTGCTACATGTTTAGAAGGGACCTGCATCTAGGCAGGGGTTCTTAACATTTTTTGTGTCAGTGATCCCTTTGGGAATCTAGTGAAGCCTATGGACTCTTTCTCAGAATCATGTTTTTAAATTCATAGAATATATACATATATATATATGTATGTATGTATGTATGTATGTATGTTAAAAAAACAAGTTCACAGACCCCAGGCTATCAGTCCTGACTCAGTGCTGATAAGTGTTTGTGGGTCAGCAAGAAGCCCTAAGTATTAACTGAGCTAGAAGGACACAACAGCTACTCAGCTGCTCTGGGAGATGGGAATAGTTATTACTTAAGGGTCTGTGGCTTTGATTTTACCAGTTCATAAGCAGTAATTTTGTCAAATGTGTGGGTTTTCTTTTGGATAAACTCAGGTATATGGCAGTAGAGCACCCATCCTGGCTGTAAATAGGATCTCCCTAACTGTCCAGAAAGGGGAGTGCTTTGGATTGCTTGGCTTCAATGGAGCAGGGAAAACCACTGCCTTCAAAATGCTGACTGGGGATGAAGTTATCACCTCTGGGAAAGCCTATGTTGATGGCTACAACATCAAAACCCACATTAAAAAGGTAGGATGCTGACTGGAGCCATGGGGGTCTGCTACCTTGAGAAGTAGTATTTATATAAAAGGGAGAAATGAAAGGAAGGTACTACAAGCAATGAGATCATTCTGAGGGACAATAGCCATCCCTTAGGCAACATATATTAGGGCAAGTAATAAGCTAGTGGTGTTGAAAGATGATGAAGTATAAGTACTCTCAAAGTTCAAGTGGAGGATGTTTTCAGTAACTTCCTGGAATATTAGAGCAAAATAATAAGAGAGTCCCCAACCTGGGCTCCTAACTACAGTACAAGTGGAGAAACTGATACATTCTTCATTCCCTTGAGAATGGCAAAGAGGACTCCCTCAGGTCTCTCCAAGACTACAGACTCACTAGTCTACACCCAGCCTCATTAGCTTTCTAACCTCTTGGTCAGATATTTGGCATCCAGGCAACCCTTATTGCCTCTATTAACTGCTGAAGGTATTTGAATAGATCAGTGTTGTGTTGTGTTGTGTTGTGTTTATACCAGGTGGGCACTCAAAATCCAAAATACTAGTACTCCTGTCCAAAAGTATATCAAGTCTTACCCCAGGTCTTCTTGGTTCTGTTGTCTATCTCAGGATTGCCCTGAAATGTCGACCCATGAGGAAATAAAATGTTTTTATTGTATCAGAGGAAAAGTGATGGTATACCAGCACAGATGGTATACTGTGCTGGAAGGGCAAAAGACCTGAATTCTGGACTTGATTCCACCATAGATGCCACCTTGAGGAAAATCAGTTCACCTATCTGGACCTCTACCATTCCTGATCTATAAAATAAATATAGCATCAGATAATTTCTGAAATCTCTTCAAGATCCAACAGTCTGTGATTCTATGATCTGCTACAGAAGTTAGTCCATGAGTATGAAGCATGAAGTCCATGTTGGGCCAAATACAGCCTTTGTTACTCCAAGGTGATGCCTATCTGAGGTTTTAATCCGTAATAAGTTAGCTAAATTAGCTAGTACACTTGAATTTCTAGATTATAAGAGCCTGCCTACTGCTATTACAATGTAACCCACTGTTGCCAAGTGACATACTAGCAACGTAGTTGGATGAATTAATTATTTTAATTGAAGTCAAATATGGTTAATTACATAATTAAATCAATGTGCCCTACACATAAATGGATGTCAGTTTAGCATTGGATTTGGCATATGAAGACTTGAGTTCAAATTGTAGCCCTTCTTGTAGCTTCATCATAGCTCAAATTGTAGCTTCGTTTGTGACCTTGAGCAAGTCATAGAATCATAAATTGAGAGTTGGAAGTGAACTTGGAGTCATAGAATCATAAATTGAGAGTTGGAAGTGAACTTGGAGGTTATCTAATCCAATCTGTCATTTTATATAGGAGAAAACTGAAAGCCAAAGGGACTCTGTCTGAAAATCCATCATTCTAGTCGAAGGGGGTGTGGGGGAAGATGTGGGAGAGAGCAGATTGGAGGAGGGGATATCTTGTGGGACTGCTGTTTTGGGGTGGTGGGTAGGGGGAAAACGGGGAGAAAATTTGTAACTCAAAATCTGGCAGAAATGAATGATGTTAACCAGAAGTTAATAAAGCATTTGGGGGGGAAAAAGAAAATCCACCATTCTTTCCACTGTGACATGCTGTTATTTCACCTCTGTAGGCCAAGTTTTGCTCATATGTTTATTATTTTTTTAAGTTGTATTTGATGACTTCTAAGATCTTTTCTACCTCTAAGTCTTGTGATCCTGGTATAGTTAAATAAGGTCTGTCTAGGTCCCAGAATCTCTGTTAAAAGTGTTTTTGAAAGAAAAAAAAGGTAAAAATGAATCTATCTTCCCCAGTAAAAATCCAGCTCCTATTAATGCTTTTGAGTGGTTTTGAAATATTCATTACCAATATCACTATTCTGTGCCCCTGAACAAACGTCCCTGCTTCTGAATACCTGTTCTGTCCCCAGGCTCAAGTTTCCTTATGACTCAGGGCAATATTTTCTTTACTTTTCTCATATATGATTATGCAGGTTCATGATGGTACATGATTAGACACTATGAAAGCATAATAAAATTGGAAATATTACTGAGCTGTTCAGGATCTTTTTATACCATTTCCCAAGTATAACTTTTTTTTCTATGTTCTGCATGAGGTAAACCTTCCCAGGAGCTGGCAGAGAAACATTGTTATCTGTTGTTTTGGTTACCTGAAGAAACCCTCCTATGTTTGTATTTCAAAGTAATCCTAGGGAGAATTCTGACAAAAATAAAGGACATTGAGAGGTCCTAATTCACTCCAACAAGGTCCAGTTTCAGATAATCCAAAGCCTTCCTAGCAGTAGAAAGCATTTACAGGCCTATAGGGAGCAAACCTTTTCTGGGCAAGGGCATAGACAAAAAAGGACACCATGTTTTTTGTCTCCTCAAGTTAAAAATTTTTGACAACAATGTAAGGGAGCAGACCCAGGAAAAAGGCACCATGTTTAATTTTGGGAATTACATCTCCTACAAACTTTTTGGAATACCCTTCCTCGACCCAACCCTTTAGTAGGATAAGAATTTCTTATTTGGGGTCACCATTCAATCTGTATCCATTACCTGGGTTTTTGTGGTTATTTCAGGTACGACAGAGGATTGGTTATTGCCCTCAATTTGATGCCTTACTGGACCACATGACAGGACGAGAGACTTTGGTCATGTTTGCCCGGCTCCATGGCATCCCTGAGCGACACATTAATAGCCTTGTGAAAGATGTGCTGCAGGAGTTGCTTCTCGAGGCCCACTCAGACAAACTCATCAAAACCTACAGGTGCAACACTGTCATTCTCCATCCCCTCTTCTATGCCCTTTTCTTTTAACAAGCAAGCATCTTATTTTCAGGATTACGGATTAAAGAGTAAATGACTCAGCTCAGGTATTTCAGTATTGTCAGGACTCCATGGCATTTGCTCTCTTGAGCATATGACTCACAAGATCTTATCAAGATTATTGTTATTCCTGCTCCTATGACACAGCTTCATCCTGCCAGACTCTCTGATCTTATCTGAGCTCACTCTCTAACTAGGCTACAGAGCTACACAAAAAATATTTGTCCTATGAGCTACCCTCCACAATGGAACACAGAGACACAAGGAAAACAAGCTATTTTAAAATAATTTGCTCCTCTCCTGTTCCATTTCTCAAAACCTCTCTATATCGTACATCATTCCCTCCTTTGTTCCAATGTATGAGGAAGAGAGATGATCCTTCTCTGACTAGACTAGCCCCCCATTTATTCCCTTGATTCCATCCCCTCCTTCTACCTCCATAAACTTGACCCTTAAAGCATTGTTTCCCTCTCTCTCGTTGTCAGTATCTCCTTATCTCTTGTAACCTTTGTTGCTGCCTGCAAATATTTCAGGGCTCTACCATCCTTAAAAAAAAAATACTTGACCCTGCCAATCCCTCCCACCATCACATTGTAACTCTTCTCACTTTCATGGCCAAATCCAAAAAAGTTGTCTAAACTAATTCCGTATATTTCTTCACCTTCTACTCACTTCTCAACCCTTAGAATCTATCTTCCAAATTCACCACTCAACTGAAGTTATCGATGATCTCTTAACTAATAAATCAAACAAGTTTTTTCTCCATTCTGCTTTCTCAAGTGTAGTTTATGTCTCTTAAGCTTTTGAAACTGCCAAATACCCTCTTCAACTGGATATTGTCATCTGCTTAGCTTCTCTGATTCTGGTCTCATTCAGGTTCACATTTTCAGAATCATCATTGACTCTTTAATCTTATGTCAATCAATTACAAAGTCAAGTTGGTTCTGCCATCACAATATCTCTTTTATCACCAAATATACACCATCTTTCACGAGTACTATTTCAGGAGCCTCTTAAATAGGCTCCTTGAAGCTTGCAGTCTCTTGCTTCTCCCCTCATAGATGCCATTGTAATATTAGTAAGATGCAGGTGGATAAAGCCACATCACTACCCCATCCAGAAACTTTCAGTGGCTCTCTATTATCTCTAGGATAAAATGGCTGGAATTTAAAGCTCTCCACAGTCTAGTTCCCAGATACTTTTCCAGTATTACATCCCTCTACACACTCTATATCCCAGTCAAAATGGCCTATTAGTTGTTACCCCAAATCAACATTCCATTCTACTCTGATACTTTTGCACATTCCTGTAGTGCCATGCTTCAAATGCACTCTCTTCAACTCCATCTCTTAGAATCTCAAGCTTCTTTCAGAGCTCCTCTCAAATGGTACCACCTACATAAAGTTTTAGTTTTCTCTCCAGTTGTTAAGTGCTCTCTTCCTCCACAAATTTCATTGTTTTTACATGTTATATTAACACACTAGAATGTAAGTTTCTTGAGGACAAGAACTGCTTCATTTTTGTCTCCATATTTCCATTGCTCAGCAAGAGGAAGCTTGGCATAGTGGATAGAAGGCCAGCCTTGATATAAGAAAGATATAGGCCCAGGGTCTTCTTCAGGTACCTCCTAACTCTGTGTAGCAGCAAGCACCCCAATATCCCCAGGGTAGCTGCCAACACAGGTTCTTAGATTTGCTTTTCAAAAGGAAAGCAACTCAAAATGGGTTAACAAGCTTACTTTAATCAAACAAACATACATTACCTAGTTCAGGGGAAAAAGGTCAGCACCCCGAACTTCAGAGTTACAGACAGGCTTCCAAACTGTCCCAACATTACATATCAATACCAAATCACAGTTACCAGAGAGGGAAGCATCAACATCTGGGTTTTCAAAGCCGGGGGGCTCTCAACAACGGCTTCCCAGAGTCTCATCTGGTCAAATCACACAACACTTCTCAAAGTGAGCCCCAAAGCAAAGCCCCTCATCAGAGTTTATATAGCCTTCTCCTGGCTCAAAGATTGTAACAACCTCCTTGACCCACTGCCCAATCACAAAGTATCAAGGTGTGGGCTTTCCTGAAAAACAAGCCTCCCACCACAGGCTCCAGGTGCACTTAAGCTAGGGGCAGGGAAGATCTTTAAATTTGCATTTCCATTACACTCTGGGACCACAGGCAATCACTTCTCAACTATGTAAAACTATAAGTTACAGATAAGTTGCTGATGTTCATTAGTGGAGTTCTGTACTAGGAGTGGTCTACACAGGTGAAATTACAGGTCTAAACCAAAAAGTTTTGCATGGCCTAGTGTACTTCCTTACACATAACAGGCACTCAGGAAACAAATCCTTGGAGCTACATTGCTTCGCTAAAAAGAGGCCTCACTGGCTCACTGGCTCTTCTTTCTAATTGATTAGCCAACAAATATTTATTTATTGAAAGCAGTCAACGAAGTGACACAATGTGAGGAATCAAGAAGATCTGAGTTCAAATGCAACTTCAGGTACTTACTAGTTTTATGATCCTGGACAAGTCACTTAACCTCAATCTCAGTTTCCTCAGCTGTAAAATGGGGATATTTGCAACACCTACTTCCCAGGGTTGTGAGGATCAAATGAGATAATATATTGAACATATTATCTCATTTGATCCTCACAAGCACTTAGCACAGTCCTGGTATATAGTAGGCACTATATAAATTCTTAGTCCTTTCTCCTTCCCTTCTGTGCAACAAGTACTATGCTTTCTAAGAGAATCAGTTCTGCAACAGCTATAGAATGAACCGGCTTTACATTCACTAACCTAGAAATGCTTCTCCTGCTTTTACCTACTTACTTTAGATAGCCCCAGGGTAAAATAGAGGCCAGTAGAAATCTTAGGACTTTTGTCCATACCTTCTGCTTTCTATCCCTCACATCATTAGCATGGAAACATATATGACCCAGGACAGGCAATCCATAAACATTTATTAAGCACCTACTATATGTCAGGTCCTCTGCTAAGAGCTAAGGATACAAAAAGAAGCAGCACAGTCCCTGGTTTCAGGGAGTTTCCATTTACAAATATACATATACAAAGCACATTCAGTACAGGATAAACAGGGGATAATTAACTGAGGCCTGGAAAAGGCTTCTCATAGAAGATGTTTTTTAGTTGGGACCTAAAGGCAGCGAAGTCAGTAGTCAGAGTTCAGGAGGGAGAACCTTCTAGGCATGAGGAATAGCTAGAGAGAGTGTTGCAAGATGGAGTGTCTTGTTTAGGAACACTCAGGAGGCCAGTATCACTGGATCAAAGTGTACATGTTGGCAGTAAGGTATAAGAAGACTGAAAAGATAGGATGAGGCTAGGTTATGAAAGGCTTTGAATGCCAAACAGAACATTTTTGTATGCTCCTGGAAACAATAGGAAACCACTGGAATTTATTTATTGAGTAGGGGGTGACCTGTGTTTTAGGAAAATCACTTTAGTGCCTGAATGGAGGATAGACTGGAATGGGGAAAGGCTTAAGTCAGGTAGACTCATCAGCTGACTATTGCAGTAATTCAGGCATGAGGTGTCGTGGGCCTACAATAGAATGGTAGCAATATCAGAGGAGAGAAGAGGATATCAAGATGTTGCAAAGGTAAAATCAACTGGCCTTGGCAACAGCTTCAGTGAGGGTAGTGACATACAGTGAGGAATCCAAGATAACTTCTAGGTTGTAAGTGTGAGGAACTAGGAGTATGGTATTGCCCTTTACAAAAAAGGTTAAAGGGGGCAGGGTTCTTGGGGGAAAAGAAAATAAGATCTGTTTTGGACATGCTGGTTTTAAAATGTCTTTTGAACATCCATTTTGTCTGAAAGGCAATTGGAGATTGAAAATGGAGGTCAGTAGAGAGATTGGGGAGGAAAGATAGATTTTAGAATTATCAACATAGAGATGGTAATTAAATCTATGGGAGCCGATGAGATTACCAAGTGAACTGGTATAGAGGGATAATAAAGAAGACTCCAGGGTAGCACCCTGAGGGACCTCTGTGTTTAGAGGGCTTGATTTGGTAGAGGATCCAGCAGAAGGAGTAGTCAGATTAAATAGGAAGAAAGGCAGGAGAGAGGGATGTCCCAAAAACCCATATAGACCAGAGTATCAAGTAGGAAAATGTGATCAACAATATCAAAGCTGCAGAGGGGTCAAGGAGAATGAAGATTGCAAAAAAGGCCATTGGATTTGACAACTAAGTAATCATTAGTAACTTTGAAGAGATCAGTTTCTGTGGAATAATAAGGGCAGAAGATGAATTATAAGGAGTTAAGAAGATAGTGAGAGGAGGGGAAATGGAGGCACCTATGTACATGGCCTTTTTGAGGAGTTTAGCCACAAAGGGCAAAAGAGATATAGGCCAATGGTCAGTGGGGATGGAAAGGGTATGTGAGGATTTTTTAAGGATGGGGGAGACATGGGCATCTTTGTAGATAGTAGAAAATGAGTCTATAGAGAGGGAGATATTGAAAATAAGTGAAAGAGTGGGGGCAGTCTATGAGAGGAAAGAGGATAGAATGGGATCATTTGAACAGGTAGAGGAGTTGACTTTGGTAAGGAGAAAGGCTAATTCATCCTGTGAGACAGGGGTGAAGGAGGAAGTAGAATAAGGCGGGTGAGTAATAGGAGAAGAGGGAGCTCATGGCAAATGACCTCACTTTTTTTCCATAAAATATGAGGCATGGTTCGCAGCTCAAGATGTCATGGGAAGTTTAAGGAGGGATGAAAAGGTTTAGAAGAGCTATTTTAGAGAGTGGAAAAGTGAGTTCAATTGAAGAGAAGAGGATAGTATAGAGTTGAACTGGTTCATCAAGAGGTCATGGTAGAGGGAAGAGTGCATGGAGAGATGGCCTGGGTGAAAACGGAGAGGCCAGATCATGATGCAGGTCATAATGCAGGTGAAGAATAGAATTACATAAGGGAAGGCAGAGAGAGAGAGAGGTGAAAAGGCAGTAGATTATGGCCAGAGAAGGGGATTTCAGAATTCTTGAACATGGAGTTGGTAGTCTGTGGGTGATGGCGAGATCAAGGCAATGACCATTTTTGTGTATGACTAAAGGAGAGTGGAGGAGGAGTTCATGGAAAGTGAGTAAGATAAGAAAGTGAGTGGTTAGGGTATTTGAGAGAGAATCAATATTCATTCTGAAGTCCTTTAATATGAGGGTAGGAGTTAGAATTAGGAAAGAGAGAAAAATTGTAAGCCAGGTATCAAACTCATTGAGGAAGGAAGGGGAGTGATCTGGGGTGGGAGTTGGAGGGAAGGTCTGTACACAACAACTACAAGGATTTTGATTGGTTGGTAGCTATGACTAACATTAACTTCAAAGGAAGAGAGACTACTGAGTGTTGAAGGAAGGCAGAAAAATCGGAAAATGGCAGTGGGGAACAAGGAGTATTCCAATTCCCCTGCCTTGATAAGCAAAGAAAGAGTGAAGATTCATCCAGTACTGGAAAAAAGCCAGATTTCAGTAAAAGCTAGTAGATGGAACGAGTGAGAGACGAATGGATTTAAGATGAAGGGAAGTTTGTTGTCTATGGAACAGACAGACATTCCAGAGAGCACAATGGAAGGACTAGGTGGGATTAGGATGAAACCTTGGGGTGGTATGGATGAAGGCAATGGGAATGAGGAATTGACTGGTAGAGAGAGTAGAATGGGGTTTGGATGATTATCTATAGGAGTTCAGAATCACTAGGATATGAAATGTATGACCAGGTATGGGAAATATGCTCAAAAGGAGACAATGGAACATCTCATTTCTTCAGAATGAAAGAATTGTCATGACATATGATTCATTTAGACAAGGATTTTCTCTAGCAAGGACATAAAAGCATGATTTGGAAGGAAGGTGGAATTGTCCTTCTTAATAGATATATCTCCAAATATTTTAATAATCTGTTTATTATACATAAATTGACCTCTTTCAGAATTTTGTTAAATTAGCTTTACAGTGAAAACAACATATACTAATAAACATCATTGACATTTCCTAATGCTATTCATTGGTTCCACAAAAATGATGTTAGGTAAATTAACATTAAAGAAGGAACAGTTCGTTATATAAGGAGAGATCTTCTTTGGTGGAACAGGGAAAGGGGAAATAGTTTAAGGTAGGAGAAGCCAAGGCTACCTAGGTGGTCCCTGGGATAGAGATGGAGTTTAGCTGACAGCATAAAGTAGATTTCATGTGATTAACTTAAGATAACTAAGTAGAATTGGGGACATTATAGTGAAGTTTGGTTAGAATGTCTTACTGATGTTACTGTGAAGCAACATTATGCAAGGTGTAACTGTCATGCCAAGAAAAATAATGTAACATGTACACATGAACTACAACAATGTGGAAAATTGAATTATGAGTCAGAAGAGGTCACAATGTAACTTTTAAGTTTTTGTATGCTTTCACAGCCCAACCAAATTTGATACATGAAATCATCATTAAGACAAGTAAGCAGCAAGTGTCACTGTGGAGTACTTGTTCTTTTACTCTCTCCTCTCACAATAATTTTAAGACTGGAATCCTGCCCACCCCAGACCATACTTCTCTTCTTCCAATAAATAGCCCAAGATGCATGCCCCCCACTTCTTGAGTCTGGAGACTGAAGATTTGCCCAAGGGATTCATGTTCAAAGAAAACTATTACAACAATGGCTACCTAGACTTGAGCCTAGGCGTCAAATGGTTCTCTTTCATTCACAAAGATTCCTTTCTCTGTTGTTTAGTACAAAAAACGTATAATCAAAAGTTATTAGTAAAATCATAACAGCTCAGCACTCCCAACTTAGAAAGATTCCCTAAGTATTCTAGACTGAGCTCCCTGCTCCCTGCCCTAGTTAACTTGTGTGCATTACAGCTTGTTCTACAATTTTCCTTTATCTCAGGACAGAACAAATATGTAAATGTGCAATATGAAGCATTCTTTCAGGTCAGTCATGGCTTTTATGTGAAGTAAAATCAGGATAAATGCCTAAAGCATAAATGTTTAAATTTTTGTTTGTGTCTTGATCCCTTGACAGTCTAGTAAGGAGTGGACCCCTTCTCATAATAATTTTTTAAATGTATAGACTACAACATATGGAATTACAAAGGAAATTAGTTATATGTAAAGTTATAAAATATTTTTAAATTGATATAGTAATATTTGCTTCCTTATTAATGCACTAAATAATAGACAATACACTTGAAACAAATAAATGACAGCAGCAAGAAGTCTAAGGTTAGTGCAGCCTTCTAATTGGGATCAGCATCAGAAGACAGGGAGGTTGCAACTTGAGGTTGCAATAGGAGAGCAAGGGCTAATCCCAGCTCCAGGTCCCAGACCCAGGCTGAAGAAGTCAGGGCAGGGCCCTAGGCAGCTTCTCATTGAGGATCCACAGTAAGAAAGACAGGACCAGGATCCAGCTACCCTATACAGAGCTGTAACAGAGCAGTGTCATCTAGACCACACTGAAGGAAAGACTTAACTCTGATAGAGTAGCATCTCATTTCACTTCTGCAGCAGCAAGAGATAAAACCTTGGCATAGCAACCCTATACAAAATTTTAAAAGGAGAAAAGTCTGACACAGATGTATACAAAACCCCAATCCAGAAAATGAATCTGAAAACATGAGTAAATAGAAGAAAACTCCCAATATATAATAAAGAATTACTATGAGGGGGCGACTAGGTGGCACAGTGAGTAGAGTGCCGGCCCTGGAGTCAGGAGGACCTGAGTTCAAATCCAACCTCAGACACTTAACACTTACTAGTTGTGTGACCTTGGGCAAGTCACTTAACCCCAACTGCCCTGCCTTCCCCCCTCTAAAAAAGAAAAAAATATATATTAAAAGAATTACTATGGATTATAAGAATCACAAGATAAAATCCAAGAAAAAGAAAATCTTAGTAATTACAGATAAAACACCAAAATTGAATTGACCACCCAGACTCCAAGAGCAAACTCAAAAAATGAAGAAAGACATGAAATAAGAGAGAGTCCAAAGTAGAATTTATATCTCAGGTGAATAAAAAAAAAACAACCCAGCAATCATGATCTCAGACAAGGCAATAGTAAAAATAGACTTGGTTAAAATAGTTAAGCAAGAAAACTACCATATACATAAAATCACCATAGATAATGAAGCAATAGCAATTACACATACACACATACATATGTGTGTGTGTATATATATATATATATATACACACATATATATATAGATACATACATATATATACATGTATACATTAAGTGCCATGGCATCTAAGTACTTAAAGGAAAAGCTAATGAACCAAAAAGGAGAAATAAACAGTAAACAGTATAACAATAATTATTGGGGACTTTCTCATGGCTCTCTCAGACTTCAACAAATCTAACAAAAAGATAAACAAGAATGATATTAAGGACTTTGCCTGAACAGAATTTTTTTTTTCTTTTTGGAGGGCAATTGGGGTTAAGTAACTTGCCCAAGGTCACACAGCTAGGTTTTTGTTTGTGTGTGTTAAGTGTCTGAGGCCGGATCCGAACTCAGGTCCTTCTGACTCCAGGGCCGGCACTCTACTCACTGTGCCACCTAGCTGCCCCCCTGAACAGAATTTTAAAAGAGTTATATATGGTATATCTAAATGGAAATCCTAAGTAGCTTTCCATAGCCTTATAACAACTGACTATGTGCCAGACCAGGTGATCTTAACATTTATTTGTGTCATTTTTTGGCAGTCTGATTAAGACTATGTATCTCTCCTCAGAATGTTTTTAAATGCGTGAAATTCTATGATTATAATGCATAAAATCCTATGATTACAAAGGAAATCAATGACATTGAAATATAATTATTAAGACAAGTTCATAGACTCCAGGTTAACAACTCCTATAATAAGGCATAAAAAATAAAATCATAATAAAATACTGAAAAGGAAAAGCATTAAACACATCCTTTACTAATCACAGTTCAATAAAATTGTAATAAAGCAATCCTTAGGAGAAAATTTCTATATCCCAAATACTTACTAGAAACATCTTTCTTCCCCTGTGGCCTTCTTAGCCTGGAAAATCTTTCTGTCACTGTGGTCCCTTCCTGTAATTGGTCACTTCCTCTTAGAACCTCTATTTTAAGGAAAGTGCCCAAACTATCTGTGTTCTTTCCTTCATCCCTCTTCTGTTCCATTTCTGACTCTCTAGACATCTTTCTCCACCCCAAATTGCCACCTTCTTTTCCTCACCTTTTTTATTTTGCTTTTGTTTGTTGCCTTCCCCTATTGTAATGTAAGCTTCTGGAGGGCAAGGAGCCAGGGTGTGCTGGAGCCAACTTGAAATGACTAATGAGGGCTAATTATTAAATTTACAGTGTGAGCCCTTGTACCTCAGAAATCAGCAAGGAATACAAATCTGAGCTTGGTTTATTGTTTTGTTGATTTATTTGTCTTGTTGATAGATGCAGAGACCAATCATGACTTAAGAAGACTTCATACATACACACACACACACACACACACACACACACACACACACACACACACACCTTTTGGCAGAAAAGTAATGGAACTAGTTTAAAGTGAAATGCTCATTTTCAGACTTGGCCAAGAGTGTTGATTTGTTTATTTGTTTTTCTTGACTATATTTGTTTCAAGGAAGGACTTCTAGTGATAAGAGATCCAACAAGCAAAGCCTCAACAAAACATTTTCTGAAATACAAAACAATTTCAGAAACACACTGTTGTTATGATCTTTTGAGATATTGTGTATCCTTTAAAAAATAAACCATAATAGAAGTTTATAATTATAATATATCAGTGATATATGAAATATGATAAGAAGCAAAAAAGTTCTCTCACAGGGACTGGAGGACATAGGGACCAACTTTCTTTAAGGAAGAGAAAAGTCTGCAAACTTTAGACCAACTTGACTTTAATTTCTGGAAAATTATAAATCAGATCATTAAAGGGATGAGTGGCGAACATCTAGAAAAGGAACCAGGGTTGCAAAGAGCCAAATGGCTCTCTCTCGAGAGGGTCATGCCGGACTAGCCTTATTTCCTTTTTCAGCATTATGACCGGACTGCTAGATGAAAACACTTTCGATATCATTTATACAGCTTTCCACAAAGCACTTAATAAAGTGTTTCTTATACCATTCTTGTGGGGAAAATGGAGAGATATAAACTAGATATAGTTAGATGGATTTAGAACTAGTTAAATGCCCAGACTCAAGGAATAGCCATGAATGGTTCCATGTCATTATGGAAGAAGGTCTCCAGAAGAGTATTATAATCCGCTTAATGCGTCCCAAGATCACATTAGGTTTTTTTTTTTTTTTTTTGGGGGGGGGGGGGTTTGCCATACAACACTACAGACTCATATTGAGCTTCAGGCCACTAAAATCTCTGTATCTTTTCTAGAACAACTACTCTCTAACCACCTCCTGCCCTCATTTTATATTTATGAAATTGATTTTGTTACACCTAAGTCCTATGAGCTTAAGATAGAAAGGATCCAGGAAGCTTGGTTGTGCACAGATTAAGTTTGTAAGCAGCCTGATATAGCCCTCGTTTCAATTTCCAGATGTCATTCTTCTACTTAAGCTTCTGGAAAAAGCAGTACTGTATTCTCTCAAGTGTACCAGCATGCAAGTGCCTATCTTTTCCAGAGTTGTAATAAATCGTAAGTCATCCACTTTGGCTGCATTCTCAATACTGCTCCTGATGAGAGCCACTTCAACCTTAGATCTCAAATGTTAATCCAGAAGGAGTAACTCTGCACACGGGTCCATCTTCCATTAGCCTTGGTCCAAGCTTTACAGTGAGTTCTAGTTGATCTGAACTGACCTCTCCTTTGATCTCCATGGCCCATATTTGAAATATCCTAGAATCACTTAGGGCCAGCCTTTGTTGCCTCCAACTAGCCTCTTTGTCCTTATCTTTTTCTTTATATGCTTGAACAACTGCATCAACTCTAAGTAACTGGGGGATTTTTCTTGCTACTCATACTTCAAAAGACACAACCATCACTTTAGGTCATGTACCTAATCTCTAAGTGGCATTGCTGGATCAAAGAGTATGCACTATGCCTTTGGTTATAGTTCTAGAGTGGTTGAATTAGTTCACAACTCCACCAGTGTTCCAATCTTCCCACATCTTCTCCAGTATTTATTACTTTCTTTTTTGTCATGTCAGGCAATCTGATAGGTGTGATGTGGTGAAGAGTGATTTTGATTTGCATTTCTCTATTCAATAGTGATTTAGAGCATTTTTTCATATGACTGTACATAGCTTTAATTTCTTTCCATTTTTCATTTTGTAATGTTCTCTATCTCTTGTTTGGATATATATTCTTCTGTTCTCCATAAATCTGACAGGTAAACTATTTCTAAGGCCATTGCCCCTTCCCTAGCTCCAATATCAACCACTTGGTGAACCAGATCAACTCTATGCTATCCTCTACTCTTGAATCCTTTACTCCCTTGTCCTGTTGATAATCATATCTCACAAAATCCCATCCCTGGATTACTCCCACTGCCTACTTCCTTTGCTCCTCCCTAGCTGCTACTCAGTGTAGTAAAAAGAACTGATGATGGGATCCCACCAAAATATTCTGTTATCTAAGCTCAATTAGGCCCTCACTGTAGCAAGGCAATCCTACTTCTCCCTAACCAATTCTCTATCCCACATCACCCCTCCTTTCACTCTCTCTGCTGAGGACCTTGCCTCATACTTTATGTGAATAATTGAAACCATTTCCCAAGGGCTCCCTCTTCCCCCATCTCATGTCTCTCTTATACCTCCCCTACTATCTCTTCCTCCATTCTTCTCTCTGATGAATAGGTAATTCTTCTTGCCAAGACCTTCTTCAGTTGTGTCATCCCCTACCATCTTCTCCAGCAAATTGTCTCCCGTTATCAGAGATAATGACCGCTCACATATAATGCATACCATCCAATATCAAAAGATACTCTGGAAGAGCTAGGTTGGTACAGTGGATGGAGTATCAGCCCTGAAGTCAGGAGGACCTGTGTTCAAATCTGGCCTCAGACACTTACTCTCTGTGTGACCCTCAGCAAGTCAACCCCAATTACCTCCAAAAAAAAAAAATACATAACAAAACCCAAAGCAATCTGGGATATCTGACAAGCTCCCTGTTATTGTCTCACAATCTCAGAGTACTTGTCACTTTTCTGCAAACTCAGAAATCCTTATGAAATGTTTTTTGTTTACTCCACAAAAACAGAATCATCTACAAATTTAAGCATATGGCTTGTTTTACAAATTATTTATTAAAATGTAATACTAATTCCAGCAATACCCTTTAAAGACTCCTACTGTTTATATCACTACATTAAAACATTTGCCTGTTTATCCCTATCACTGCTATCCTGTTTCCCAGTCATCACAAAATAGTCTTTTTTATTTTATAGTTGCTGTATTTTTTAAAGTCTTTGATGTAGAACATTGTCGAGGGCTTTCTGAAGGTCTAAATGCATTGTATCTTTTGATTGTTCTTTATTTGTTCTTCTCCAACAACTTTAATTGATCACAGAATCATATATTTAAAGCTGATAGTGACCTTAGAGGCCATTGAGTACAAACCCCTAATTTTTTAGATGAGGAAACAGATTAAAAGAGCTTAATGACTTGCCTATAGTCACCCAGTTAGTAAATGTTTGAAGCAGGATTCAAAATCAGGTCTCTTGACTTCCATATCAAGCATTTCTATCTACTGTGTTACTCTCTCGGTCCCATTCCCCAGTTCATCTCCATTAGGTTATGCTTGCTTTGACTTTTCAATGTTCAATGACCTTCACTTTTATTGTAGAAATTATAGGCTTACTGTGTAGGGATTTTCAAATTTATGGTTCACCATTTTCAGGGTCCCTAATGTGATCCTTAGGGATTTGTCTTATATACCTCTCCTTTGTTCTATCATGAAAACTAGACATTGATGTTCCCAGATAGATAATAGCTATCGCTTTCTTCCTCTGTCTCCCTTTCCACATAGTGGTGGCAACAAGCGTAAACTGAGCACTGGTATTGCCCTAATTGGGGAACCTTCAGTCATCTTCCTGGATGAACCATCCACAGGCATGGACCCTGTAGCCCGACGCCTGCTGTGGGATACAGTGACACGGAGTCGTGAATCTGGAAAAGCCATTGTCATCACCTCTCATAGGTAGGACTCAGGCTTTGTTCAGTTTTTTGGAGAGCAGGGCAAAAACTGTAGTGGGAAACAAGGGAAATGAACATGTGTCATTGTCCTTATTTTATTTCTGAGATCTTTGAATTATAGGAGGGGAAGTTGAGTTGTTAGACATGGAAACTGGGGTGGAGGGGGAAACCCTCAGGCCCTTCTGACATTGAGCACACCTTTTCTATGAAGTTATGTGTTCTGGAGTGGCATGAGGGGTGTGAGAATGTAGTGCTAGAGAGGAAGAGAGAACAGAAAACAAGCACCTAACATTTAGGTGTCTGATCCCTTTTTGTCAAGTGCTTTTGACTCTTCCAGTGTCAACATTTACCAATCCAGGCAAATTGCTAGACCTTGTCATTGGAAGAACTCGAACACAAAGCCCTGGCCCTGTCTGGCACACAGCCCTTGTTCTGCAAGGGGTGTCTCAGTGCTTCTTCCTCCTGGCCTCTTGTCTCTCCAGCATGGAAGAGTGTGAGGCATTATGCACCAGGCTGTCCATCATGGTGAATGGGCAATTCAGATGCATAGGCAGCCCACAGCACCTCAAAAGCAAGTTTGGGAGTGGATATACTCTGCTGGCCAAGGTCAAAAGGAGCATCGAAAAGGACAACATGGAGGCATTCAAGAAGTTTGTCGAAGAGACATTCCCAGGTAAAGTAGTTTGGGCCCTAAGAAGCAAAAATATTCCTTGTATAAGCCCCTAACTGGCCATGTTGACCTGGGATGTTCCTGAAAAAGAAGGGCGTGGGAGACTCTGACTAGACCCCCATCAGCAACCTTCCCTTTTGAGCATTTTCCCCATCCTTATGAATATAACTAGAGCCTCCTAATTATTTTATTTTGATGTTTTTATATTCTTAAGAATTTCTTACTTAGATGCTATTTAGTTTAGCACTTAGTTTTAAATCCTGGGTTGACTTTCATCTGCCACCAAATACACTCTTTCTGCCTTTTCTGGCTGATCAGATAGCATGCTGTCAAGGAGCACAAGCAGAAGCCAAGCGTCATTGGAAACATAAATCTCTTCCCAGAAAAGCAATCACCCAGTGTCTTCCAAAGCAAAAAGACATATTGTGAATCCCCATTTTTCTTGAAGTCTTCTGGTGGTTTCAACTATAGGAAATTATAAATCTAAACCTAATATTCCCTCTGATTTCTGCACCCATCTCTGACTGCTAACCAGACAAAGGGATGCTAGTAGAGCTGTTACTTTTTAAAGCATCTTGATCAGCAGTGGACTAGCCCCTGAGCAATGAATAAGACAAAAATAGCTGAGCAGAAATGAACATTTGGGGGGCAGAGCCAAGATGGTGGAGTAAAAGCAGGACCTTACTTGAGCTCATCCCCAATTACCTCAAATACCTGTAAAAAAATGACTCTAAACAAATTTTATAGCTATAGAACCCACAAAATAACAGTGAAATACATCTTCAGCTGAGAACAGCCTGGCAAACTGACAGGAAGGGTCTATCACACCAGACTGGGAGTAGAGCTCAATCCTGCATGGGCCACAACAGCTGGAGCAGACCCCAGGCAATCAAATCACTGGCAGCTATGGCGATTTCCAGACTTCTCAACCCATAAACACCCAAAAGAAAGTAAAAGGTCAGTGTGGAGACTCTATTGGAACTGGATGAGAGAAGAGTGGTCTGGCCCCTGCCCCCAGCACAGCAGAGGTGACAGCCACAGAGGCTACTTCCAGAGCTCCAGGACCACAGATGGTGGGGGAGTGACCAATCAGAGGGCAACTGCAGGAATCTCTTTGCTGGTGCTGAGGCAGGATTCTCTTGCCTTGCTCTCCTTGGATCTGGGTTTCAGTCTTGGGTGGTGGTCCTTAGGAGAGATGTGCTGGTGTGGCAGAGCTTGTTAAGGCTGTGGAGAGGCAGTCCTTCTCACAGTTCTGAGGCAGGTGCCTAGATCTGACAACAGCTGCACAAAACCCCAGAAATTTGTGACATAGCACTCTCCACTCTGGAAGCAGAGTTCTACTGTGGCAAAGAGCTCAGAAGTCAAGTATTTGGCAAGATGAGCAAACAGAGGAAGAGAAATCAGATTATAGAATCTTTTTTTGGTGACAAAGATGATCAAAACATAGAACCAGAAGACCACAAAGACAAAACTCCTGCATCAAAAGCCTCAAAGAAAAATATGAATTGGTCACAGGCCATGGAGAAGCTCAAGAAGGATTTTGGAAGTCAAGTAAGAGAAATAGAGGAAAAATTGGGAAGAGAAATGAGAGTGGTGCAAGAAAATAATGAAAAATGAGTCAACAGCTTGCTAAAGGAGACCCAAAAAAATACTGAAGAAAATAACATCTTAAAAAATAGACTAATGGGATGGAGTCAAGATGGCAGAGTAGAAACAGGACTTCTGAGCAGCTCCAACTCCCACATTCCCCAATTCATGAAAAAGGTGACTCTGAACAAACTTTGGAGCTACAGAACCCACAAAATAACAAAAAGAAGCTAACCTCCCACTGAGGACAGCCTGGAAGCCTGGCAGGAGGTGGCCAGTGCAATGCTCTGGGAGCCAACCCCAGCCCCGTGTGAGCCAAAAGTTTTAGCCCCAGGGTGGGCCTGACCAGCAGCTGGCTGGAGGGACTTCAGAACACCAGCAGCTGTGGCTATTTCCAGAATTATCAACACACAGATGCTAAGGACAAAGTGAGAGGTCAGTGCAGTATGGACTTTGGGACCCACTAGTTGGGAGAGCCTGTTGGCCTCTTTCCCTCAGGGCAAGAAGCCACTGAGGAGCCGTGGTGTAGCCTCAGCCACATGTGGCTGCTTCAGCTCCTGGCCTGCTGACTCTAGGGGGAACAAGCAATCAGTCTGAGGGGTGATTGCTCTTGCTTCAACCTTCTTGGATCTGGATTGAGGTCTAGGATGGAGGTCTTGGGGTGTGTGACCAGCTTGCCAGGGCATGTGGAAGGCTTCAGTGAGGGCACCCAACTAATACCTCTGGCAGATGAGTAAAACCCCAGCATTTGGATGGAAGCTCCCCTGTCTGGTGGCAGAGCCCTACTGTGGCAAAAAGCCCAAATGTCAAGTAATTAAATGGCAACATGACTAGGCAAAGGAATCCAATATTTAACTCCTATTTTGGGGACAAAAAGGATCAAAGCATGGGATAGGAGGAGGACAGTGAGGTCAGAGCTCCTGCACCAAAAGCTTCAAAAGAAAATACAAGCTGCTTACAAGCCATAGAGAACCTTAAGAAGGATTTTGAAAACCAAATAAGAGAAGTGGAGGAAAAATTGGGAAGAGAAATGAGGAGGATGCAAGAAAATTATGAAATGAGAGTCAATAGCCTGACAGAGGAAAATAATACCTTAAAAAATAGACTAACTCAAATGGCAAGAGGCAAAAAGGGGCAATGAGGAGAAGAATGCCTTAAAAAGCCAAATTTGCCAGATGGAAAAAGAATCTCAAAAGCTCACTGAGGAAAATCATTCATTCAGAGTCAGACTGGAGCAAATGGAAACTAGTGACTTTATGAGAAATCAAGATGCTGTTAAACAGATCCAAACAAATGAAAGAATAGAAGGCAATGTGAAATATCTCATGGGAAAAAACACTGACCTGGAAAATAGATCCAGAGAGATCATTTAAAAATTATTGGACTACCTGAAAGCCATGATCAAAGAAAGAACCTAGAAATCAACCTCCAAGAAATTCTCAAGGAAAACTGCCCTGATGTTTTAGACCCAGAGGGCAAAATAGAGGTTGAAAGAATCCACCAATCACCTCCTGAAAAAGATCCCAAAAAGAAAACTCCTAGGAATATTATAGCCAGGTTCCAAAATTCCCAGATCAAGGAGAGAATATTACAAGCAGCCAGGAAGAAACAATTTGAATATGTGGATTTTTTTTGTGGAAACACAATCAGGATAACACAGGATCTGGCAGCTTCAACACTGAGGGATTGAAGGGTCTGGAATATGATATTCCAGAGGTCAAAGGAGCTAGGATTAAAACCAAGAATCACCTACCCAGAAAAATTGAGTATCTTGTTTCAGGGGAAAATATGGTCATTCAGTGGAATAGAGGACTTTCAAGTATTCTTGAAGAAAAAACCAGAGTTGAATAGAAAATGTGACATTCAGATATAAGAAGCAAGAAAAGCTTGAGAAGGTAAAAAGGGAAAAGAAATGCTAAGGAACTTATCAAAGTTGAACTATTTACATTCCTACATGGAAAAACAATAATTGTAACTGATGAAACTTTTCTCAGTATGAAAATAGTTGAAGGGAATAGAAGGTGTATAAATACATATGTGAATGTGTATATATATGTTGACAGGTATACATAGATAGAGGGCACAGGACCAATTGAATAGGGAGGGATGATACTTAAAAGGTGAAATTAAGAGGTCAGAGAGGAATATAGTGAGAAGAGATGGAGAGAGACAAAATGGGGTAAACTATCTCATATAAAAGAGGCAGGGGAAGGTGGTTGCAATGAAGGGGAAGAACAGGAGGGCAGAAGGGAATGGGTCAACATTATTCTCATTGAATTTGGCTTGGCGGGGGGGAATGACATATATACCAAAATAGGGTATCTCACCCTACAGGAGAGTAGGGGAGAAGGGGATGAGAAGGGGGATGATGGAGAGGAGGGCAGGCTGGGGGGGGGGGGAGGGAAGCACCCACTTTTGAAAAGGAACAAGGCCAAAGTAGAGAATAGAACAAGTGGGAGGTGTGATAGGAGGGAGGGAAATATAATCAGTCTTTTATAATATATCTACTATGGTAATATTTGGCATTAGCTACACACTTACAACCTATATTGAATTTCTTATCTTCCCAGTAAGGGTGGCTAACAAGGGAAGAAGGAAATGAATCTGGAATTCAACATTTTAAAATCAAATGTTTAAATATATATTTTAATTATTAATTATTAATACTATTTTACTATACTATTATTAATATTATTTTACATGTAATTGGGAAATAAGATATACAGGCACTGGGGCATAGAGATCCACCATGCCCTATTGGAAAAGTTGAAGGGGGTATGGGGGAAGATATGGGAGAGAGCGGATTGGAGGAGGGGATATCCAGTGGGACCACTATTTGGGGGATGTGGGTAGGGGAAAAATGGGGAGAAAATTTGTAACTTAAAATCTAGTGGAAATGAATGAGGTAAACCAGAAGTTAATAAAGCATTTGGAAAAAAATAGACTAACTCAAATGGCAAAAGAGGATCAAAAAGCCGGTGAGGAGAAGAATGCCTTCAAAAGCCAAATTTGTCAGATGGAAAAGGAATTTCAAAAACTCAGTGAAGAGAAAAATTCCTTCAAAATTAGATTGGAGCAAATAGAAGATAGTAACTTTATGAGAAATCATGATATTATAAAACAGATCCAAAAGAATAAATAAAGAGAAGGCAATGTGAAATATCCCATTGGAAAAACCACTGACCTGGAAAATAGATCCAGAAGAGATAATTTTTAAAATTATTGGACTACCTGAAAGCCATGATCAACAAAAGAGCCTAGACATCATCTTTCAAGAATTATCAAGGAAAACTGACCTGATATTCTAGAACCAAATGGTAAAATAGAAATTGAAAAAATTCACTGATAACCTCTTTAAAAAGATCCCAAAAAGAAAACTCCTATGGGCGGCTAGGTAGCAAAGTGAGTAGAGCGCTGGCCCTGGAGTCAGACGTATCTGAATTCAGATCCAGCCTCAGACACTTAACACACACAAACAAACAAAAAAAACCTAGCCGTGTAACCTTGGACAAGTTACTTAACCCCAATTGCCCTCCAGAAAGCAAAAAAAGAAAAATTGTTAAATTGTTGTTACATGCAACTGGGGAATAATATATACAGGCAAAGGGGTATAGAAATTCCATCATACCCTATGAGAAAGTAACGGGTAAGGGGATCAGGGGAGGGATGGGGACATATATGAGAGGGCAGACTGGGGGAAGGAGTAATCAGTATGCTTGCCATCTTGGGGTGGGGGTAGGGGAGAGATGTGGAGAAAATTTGGAACTCAAAATCTCATGGAAATAAATGTTGAAAACTAAAAATAAATAAATAAATGCTATGGCGGGGCGGGGGGGGGGGGGAAGAAATGAACATCCAGTATGGTTGGTCAGTTTGCCAATCAGAGGGAAGAAAATCTCCATTGGTTGGTACAGGTGATGAAAAACAAGCTGTCTGACACAAAAGCTTAAAAGGAAGAAAAGCAGCAGGACAAGGAATCAAGAGAAATAAGAAGGAAAAAAGAAAGAAGACAGGAGAAAGAGTGAACACACTCTTGAGAACTATGAGAAGTTTAATTGGCAAAAGAGTCAGCTACAGAAAGAGAACTAGAACAGCTCCACATGGTTTGAGCAAATAGCCCTATGTGGTTTATTGGATTGGATTAGAATGGATTGTATTGAATTGAATTTAAACAAATTGAAAAGCTCTTTTATTTCTAGGCAGTCTTAAACTTCATCCTGAAGAAGCAGCAGCTTTAGTTTTTGGAAATATCTTTTGTCATTTTCCTGCTGCCTGTATTATTTCACTGATTTACCTGTCGTTCAGGATGTTGTTCAGAATATATTATTACAGAATAGATTTCACATCAAATTGAACCATCATAATCAAGTCCCCATATAGAACTTTCAATTGTTTTAGAATAATTAAACTTTTTTTTAGTGTTCCCTGTGCCTAGAATTCTATTCAAAATTGGACTTTAAGGGGAACTTAGAGAAAATTACTACCTATAGCTTGTCAGTGAAAGTATCATTGTGTTTCTTCTGGGAGTGGAGAATATATAGACTTTGGAGTAAGCCACATGTAAGATAGCCTCCCATGAATTCTCAAAATGAAGCATGCCTTGCTTCACACACCATCAAAAGTCTAAATGATATAGGAGTGAATATAAAGTCCACTGTGTTACTGATGCAGAAAGGATAGCTAGTGGTTAGAATGGTACTTGCTAGCAAATCAAAGTACAGTTCACAGCAAAGATGATTTTCTTTCTAGAGAATAAGAAAACACACTTGGGAAGAGAGAAGGCTACCTGAGCCTTGAGTCACTAATTAATTTTGTAGAAAGAGAAGTCCAGGATATGATATAGTTGTCTATGCTTCACACCATCTTTTGTGAAAAGAGGGGGCAAATGACCAAAAAATAAACACAAATAATAGAGACTTTTTCAAGAAAGCAAGTTCTAAGGCTGCTACTGAGATGGGTACCCATGAATCCATATCTCTTGTACCCTCTCCATCTTCATCTACAGCTACATCTTTAATGTATCACAGTACCTGAGGTCCAGATTGACCCTGAATAATCAAGGATATTAATTATGTTTAATGTAGTCCATTTAATAAGCTAGAGAAAGGTATAGTGTACTTTAGAAAATTTTTCATCAATAAATGGTTTAAATGTTCTAAGTTTTAGCTTTTAAAAGGTTAAACTTCAGCAACTGGAAAATTAAGTTAAATAACTCACCTTCAACATTACTGGATAATAAGGTATTAATGTTCTTTTTAAAAAATATCTGCTGTTTTGTATTATCCACATCTATGCTTCCCTCAAGAGTCATGAATAATTGAATTGAGTTTAACTATTTTAACTAGATTGAGAAATAAATCTGGGGGCAGCTAGGTGGTGCAGTGAGTAGAGCGCCAGCCCTGGAGTCAGAAGAACCTGAGTTCAAATCTGGCCTCAGACACTTAACACACACAAACAAAAACCTAGCCTTGTGACCTTGGGCAAGTTACTTAACCCCAATTGCCCTCCAAAAAAAGAAAGAGAGAAATAAATCTGCCAAGGAATGGCCTTCTCCATACCACATACCTCACAGGTGACAACTCTTCCTCTTTGTCAGGCAGTGTCCTAGAGGATGAGCACCAAGGGATGGTTCACTACCACCTGCCTAGCAAGGACCTCAGCTGGGCAAAGGTAAGTAAGGAGACCAGACCTCACAGGGGCCAATCACCCCAACTCTGCCTCCAAGGAAGGGTACAAGAAGAAAGATTTTGCCTTCACAGAGAACACATGATTTGGGCCTCCCAGATATCTAGAAATGTGACAATCTGCTCCACGGGGAACCCTGGGCCTTTTTTGGGTGAAAATCCTTCCAGCTGTTACCCTCTTACACCTTACTTCTTTCTGTACTTCTCCAACACTCACCATGGTCACACTGGCCGGTATCTCTTAGCCCCAATTCTCTCAAACGTATTTAAATTCCATGTATACCAAGCACGGACTATGAACAGTATGCTCTGTTGATGTATGACCCGAAGGACTTTACTAGCCTGGAGGTTACAACAGGCCAAGGTACAGAACCTCTGGGAGACTTTTCATTTCTGCTTCCTTCCACATCAAAGGGTTCTGGGGCTATTATTTTTACACGTTGTATTCAGCAAAGACACAAAAAGCTCTTTCTCTTTCCAAAGGCCCTTCCTTTTCAGTCCCTTAACTTTTTCACCTGACATATTTAGGAACCAAAAGGTATGTTTCCCCCACCCTGCTCACAGAAGACTTTGTTAACACCTGTTTGTTGTCCAACAGGTGTTTGGTATCCTGGAGAGAAACAAAGATGAGTATAAACTGGATGACTACTCCATCAGTCAGATCTCCCTGGAGCAAGTCTTCATGAACTTCGCCCATTTAGAGCTTTCAGAGGAAAAGGAGTGACAGGAGTGGCCCCCATCCTGTAACCTGATATTTCTTCTTAGCAGGTACAGAAAGAGGTGTCTGCTCTATAAATGCTCATATATAATGCTCATAAATTGAGGAACCTGAAGGAGAAATTTGACCTTTGTCTCTGAGGGCTGAGACGCCCTGAAGGTGAGGGCCCACAATCTCAATTCTCCCATGAGAACCAGTTTAAGATGAGAAAAAATAGATTTCCATAGAATGTGCAGCCTGAACAGAGAGTCTCTGAGGCTCCCTCCCCCTGCCAGACAGGCGTGGGAGCTAAACACTTGTCCATGAGTCCCAGTGGCTACATAGAACTCCTCTGGCACGCCCAGCCACTGAAGAGCTGCTATGGGGAAATCCTAGTACTTCCTTCTCTCTAGGCTTCTGTGTGTGTGTGTGTGTGTGTGTGTGTGTGTGTGTACAGATTGTGCTAGTAGTTGTGACACTTCAGTCCTCTGTAGCATCTGCCCTGATGACTAGAACATTTCACCCTTTAGAATTTCCTCTGAGTAGAAATAAAACCTCAAAATAACAAAGAAAGAAAAGGGATAACCCAGTGAAGAAATTTATTTATGAAATCAGAGGATTAGTGATTTTTAAAGTATGCAAATATAATAGACCGTGGAGTTCAGAAATGAGTTGCTGCATCTCTTGGAGTAAGATCCTGTAGTTCTCCTGCTCCATCCATCTATAATGATTTCCCTATTGTGAAAGGGCTAGGAGCATCCTCATCTGTGAAGAACTCTAGCTGTCGTGGGGTTAAAATATCACTCACTGGAAACGTCGGTAATCTGTTTCCTAGACACATACACAATCCCAGTTTGTCAACAGGACACAAATGGCTTTTTGTAAGTCCTGAAGACAATCAGAAGCACATGTGGCCAACTGACTCCTGAGAAAGGGTTCACTTATGTTTTTAAGTAGCTCTACAGGCTCACTCCAATCTTAGTTATAAAGGTCTTTCTGTGCCCTTGCCAAAGGGGAATGAAGAAGCAAGGAAAGCCTCCTTTTATTGTGGTTGAGTTTTTTGTGAATTTCTGGCCCCAAGGGCATTAGGCCCTCAAAGGACAGAAAAGACTGGTTTAGGCATATCCTGCTAATATTCCTAACTCCAGTCTCTTTTTCAGGCCTGCATGGCCAGCCAGAACCAAGGTGACTCTTTCCCCAGTACCCATCCTGTTCCCATTATGGTTCTCGAGATCCTGGGTTGAAAAGTTAAAACTTCTAGCCAAGGCCTTAGAACTCCCCTAGCATTTTTGGAATAGGGTTCAAAGAGTTTGGGACCAAGACAGCAACAATTGGAACTCCCTACTCAATAATTTATGTTACTAGAGATCAAGTGCCCACCTTTTAGACTCAATAGAAGCTTAACCAGAAGGATGCATACACTCTAGGCTAATGCTACCCGGTTCTAAGAGGGGAGGGGAGAATGCTTCTTACTTCTCTGCTTCCAGTACAATCTAAGTAAGGGCTTAGAACCCTTACAATGCTATAGCAAAATATTGCCTGATTAGCCCTGGAAAGATCTGCTTTGGTAAAGCCTTGTCAAAACAAAGTGTTCCTTAAAGGCCCTAACTGCCCATGGTGCTTTTATTCAAGGACTAATCAGGGCCTGGGGCCATTTCCATCCGCAAGGAGGTGGAAACTTGAGAAAGCTTTAAAATACACAGCTTCGGTCTTCACAAAATCCCTAGGGAGAAAGGGAGAAAGTATAATCTCACTGATAAAGCCACAAAAATAGAAGAGGGAGGGTACCTTGCCCAAAGTGACATTGAGATTTTTATTATATCAACTCTCCCCACCCATGAACAATTAATATTTCTCCAATTAATTTAAATTGGACTTTATTTGTATAAAAAATATTTTATAATTGTATTCATGTAGTTCCTGGGTTTATCTTGGCAGATATACTCCCAAGTATTTTATGCTGTCTACATTTATTTTAAATGCAGATCTCTTACTAGCTCTTCTTGCAGGGTTTTGTTGGTGATATATAGAAACTCCAATGATTTATATGATTTTATTTTATATCCTGCTACTTTGCTAAAAAGCATTGTTTCAACTAGTTTTTTAGTTTAATCAGTAGGATTTTCTAAATATATCATCTTATCCTCTGCAAAGAGAGATAATTTTATTACCTTATTGCCCATTCTGATTCCTTCACTTTCTTTTCCTTCTCTTATTTCTATTGATAGCATTTCTAATATAATATTGAATAACATTAGTGATAATGGGAATCTTTAACTCTTGATCTTGTTGAAAAGGCTTCTAACTTATCCCCATAACAAGTAATGCTTCCTAATGGTTTTAGGTAGATGTTCTTATCATTTTAAGGAAAAATCTGTTTATACCTATGCTTTCAAGTGTTTTTAATAGGAATTATATTTTGTCAAAAGCTTTTTTGGCATCTATTGATTTATTTTTTTGTTACTTTTGTTATTTACATAATCAGTTTATGTTAATTTTCCTAACTTTAAACTATCTCTGCATTCCTGGTATAAATCTCACTTAGTCAAAATGTACGATCTTTGTGATATATTGTTTTAGTGTCCTAACTAGTATTTTATTTAGGATTTTTACATCCATATTTACTAATGAAATTGGTCTGTGATTTGCTTTCTCTGTTTTTGCTCTTCCCAATTTAGGTATCATTACCATATTTGTTTCATAAAAGGAATTTAGTAGGATTCTTGCTTTGCCTATTATTCCAAAAAAAATTTTTTTTAAGCAATTGGGGTTAAGTAACTTGCTCAAGGTTACATGGCTAGTCATTATTTATGTGTGGGTGCTCATTTTCTGAGGCTGGATTTGATCTTGGGTCATCCCAACTCTGAGGCGGGCGCTCTTACTCACTGTGCCGCCTAGCCGCCCCTTTTAGGGCAATTGGGGTTAAGTAACTTGCCCAAGGTCACACGGCTAGGTTTTTTTTAGTTTGTGTGGGTTAAGTGTCTGAGGCCGGATCCGAACTCAGGTCCTTCTGACTCCAGGGCCAGCTCTCTACTCACTGCGCCACCTAGCCGCCCCCCAAATAATTATTTAACATTGGAATTAGGTGATCTTTAAATGTTTGATAGAATTCACTTATAAATCCATCTGGTCCTGATGCTTTTTCTTAGGAAGCTCATTCAATTTTTTTTTTTTAACCCTGTTCAATTATTTTTTCTAAAATAGATTTATTTAGATACTCTATTTCTTCTTCCCTTAATCTAGGCAGTGTATATTTTTGTAAGTATTTTTGCATTTCACTTACATTGTTAAATTTATTGGTATATAACTGGGCAAAATAACTCCTAATAATTGCTTTCATTTCATTTTCATTAGTGGTTATTCACCCTTTTCATTTTTGAGCCTTTTCCATTCCATCCCTTTCCATTCTATCTCCTTTTCAAATCAGGAATTATTTAGATACCAAGTTAAAATCTATACTTTTCCAATTACAGGACACAGAACTCGGTTGTATAGTGAGATTTGACCAGATTTTCCACCAAATGAAGGCAAATGTATCTAAGATGAAGAATGGAGGGTACCATCTGGAAGATGCAGCCACAAGTGTGCCTGAATTGGTGAACAAGTACCCTCAGATTAAATTGTGTATAAAAGTATCGAATAAAATCTTATCATTATGAGAGCTAGATCCTCATATATTTGTAAGTTTTTATTTTTTTCTTTTGCAAAGCCAAAAGATTGCTGCAAGGGTTATAGGCAGGAAACAAATAATAATAAATTACATTATATAATATAGGATCATAATTTAGAAGTGAAAGGGACCACAGTGGCTATCTAGTCCAACATTATTATTTTTATTTTTGTAGGGGAGAAGACAAGGCAATTGGGGTTAAATGACTTGCCCAAGGTCACACAGCTAGTTAAGTGTCAAGTGTCTGTGGTCACATTTGAACTCAGGTCCTCCTGACTTCAGGGCTGGTGCTCTATTCACTCTGTCACCAAGCTGCCCCGCAACATTATTATTTTTTTTTAAAAAAAAAAAGGAAATTGAAGCCTAGGAAGTGAAGTGATTTGTCCAAGGGCATATGGGCAGGAAGTGGCAAAGGCAGAATTTGAACCCACAGTCTCTTTTCCTCATATACCATGCTGCCTACCCAAGGTTTGCAAAGCATTTTCCTTCATGAGTCTTGTGAAGCAAATAGTGCAGGTATTATTATCCCCATTTTATGCATGAGAAAATTTCAACTCATATTTTCTCTCTTTTCCCTTGGCTTCCATAACACTTCTCTCCTGGTTCTCTTTCCATTTCTCTGACCATTCTTTGGTTCTTTTCATTGTGTCGTCCTATCTCTTCATAAATCTAGGTGTCCCTCAAGGTTCTCCTAAGCCTTCTTCTTTCTAGATTCTCCTCTGGTGATCTTATCTGCTCCCACAAATTCAATCATCATCTCTATGCAGATGACTCCTAAATCCAAAAATACATCTCTCCCATTTCCTGGCTCTTTAACTTAATAGTACCTCGAACTGAACATGTCCAAAACCGAATCTTCCCCTGCATCCAAAAAAAAACCCTGCCCCTCCTCCCATTACCCTCATTCTGTACAGTCATCCAGGCTTAAATCTTGGGAGTCATCTTTGGCTTCTTCCTCACCCTCACCCTGAACATCTGACCACCTGCCAAGTCATGTCCATTGACCTCTACATCTCTCATATTTGTCTCTTTCCTTCTGTTCATACTACTGACCCAACCTGATTCCAGGCTCTCATAAACTGTCGCATTATATTTTAATATATAAATTGCTATTGTAATAGCCTCCTAACTGTTCTTACTCCCTCATTCTCTGAGAATCTTAAGAGTTGGAGTAGATCTTAGAGGCCATATAGTCTAACCTTTACATGAAAAGAATCCTCTTTACAACATACTCAGTCAATAATCATCTTCAAGCCTTTGTTAGAAAGCTTCCAATGAGGGTGATACACTACCTCCAAAAGTGGCCTATTTCAATTTCAGGTAGTTTTTATTTTTAAAAAAAAAAAGGCTTTCCTTCTCCCAATCCAGGGAGAGTTTGAAAATAAGTGAAAGAGGGGCAGCTAGGTGGCTCAGTGAATAGAACACTGGCCCTGGAGTCAGAAGGACCTGAGTGCAAATCTGGCTTCAAACACTTGGCACACTTACTAGCTGTGTGACCTTGGGCAAGTCATTTAAACCCAATTACTTTGCCTTCCCCCCTTCCAAAAAAGAAAAAAAAGAAGTGAAAAAGTGGGGAGGGGCAATCTATTATTGGAGATGGAACAGAATGAGATTACTTGAACAAGTAAAGATGTTGGCCTTGTTAAGGAGAAAGGCCACTTCATTATGTGAGATATCAAGGTACCTGAGTGATAGAAGAGGAAGAGGGAACACATGGAAAATGACCTCACTTTTTTTCCATGAAATATGAGGCAAGGTTCTCAGATGAAAGGGAAGGGGAGCTATGGAAGGTTTAAGGAGGGATGAAAAGGTTTAGAAGAGTCCCTTTGAAGAGTGGGACAGGGAATTGATAAGGGAGGTATAATAGCATTGCCTAGTAGCAGTAGGGGCCCATTTGAGGTTGTATAACATAAATCTGTAGTGGACTCAGTTAGAATGGTTATATGATTTCCTCCATCTTCATTCAGCAGCATGTGTGTAGGAGCTAAGGCAATGAATGATAGAGTGATCCAAGTTGGAGGCTTGGTCAGGAATAATTGGCAATATGATGTGAGGGCTAAGGATTCAAGAAAAGAGGACAGTGTAGAGATGAATTGGTGCACCAGGGGTCAAAATATGGAAAAGAGGAGAGAGTGGCCAATGTAGGGGAAAGAATTGAAGGGTCAAGGGATTAGAGGTCATGATGTAGATGAAGAGTAGAATTATGTAAGGCAGTGGGAGAGTGAAAAGCCAATAGATTATAGTCAGAGAAGGGGATTTCAGAATTCTTGAACATGAATGTGGTTCATTTGTGGATGATGGCAGGAATAGGGTATTATTGATTTTTGTATATAAATAAAGCAGGGTAGAGGAGTAGCTCATGGGAAATTAGTAGGGTGAGGGAGTGAATGGTTAGAGTACTTGGAGGAGAATCAGTATCAATACTGAAGTCCCTTAGTATGAGGGTAGGAGTTGGGAAGGAGAGAAAAATTGTAAGCCAGATATCAAATTCATTGAGGTTATAAGCCAAAATTAAAGTGGAAGGAGAGCTGGTGTGTGACTTTTTGTTTTCAAATGGTTGTACACTCAATGCAACCTCTGAGGCTGAGATGTAACAGAACATGGATCAATTCTCTGCCATTTGTGCTCATTTTGGCCTGGCTCTCCTTCCACTTTAATCTTGTAGCCTTTTCAAGTTAAATAATTTACCATCATTGTGGTGGTTGATCTTGGTTCCATTTTTGTCCTTATTGAAGGCATCTGACAATAGTACTGAAAATATCATGCTAGGAAGCATAGGAGCAAGCACAGAGCCCTACTTCACCCCACTGGTGACTGGGAAAGTGTGAGAGCATCATCCATTATCCAAATACGAGGAGGCAAGATATCATAAAACTGCCATATGGTACTGATTAATTTCTCCAGGCAACGAAATTTCACCATGATCTTCCACAAGTCCTCACAATTGACAGTAGCAAAGACCTTGGTTGGATCAACATGTGTTGTATATAGACCTCTGTTCTGCTCCAGACATTTTTCCTGGAGTTGTCAGGCAGCAAACACCATTTCAACCATTCCTTGGCACTTTCTAAAGCCACATTGGCTCTCATGTAGCTGACCATCTTCCAGGTGAAGGATTAGCTAATTAAGGAGGACTTTGGCAAGAATCTTGCCAGAAATGACTAAGAGAGAGCCACCCTTGTTATTGTCACAAGACAACCTATTTTCTTATCTTTCATAGAGATGGAGAGTGGAGGCATTCATGAACTCCTCAGGGAGTAAGCTCTTCTTGCCATATTACCCAAAAGATTTCAGTCAGCTTTTGTATAAGCAATGGACCCCCTGCCTTGTAAATCTCTGTGGAATAGAATCAGTACTGGGTGTTGTGCCACATGAGAGAAGCCTACTGGCATTCAAAACCTCTTCTTTGGCTAGAGAGAGATTGAGAATGTTGAAGAGGACAAAAAGAGACCAGTGGACCAGCTCTAGAGATAACAGAAATGAAAGAAGGGGCATAAAAATGGTTGTTTGATAAATCTGTGGAAAATCAAAGCTGGAGAAAGAATACATTACTTAATGAAACATCCCTTTGTCTACCCTCACCACTCAACTATCCAGAGAATGACTATCCCAAGTTTGAGGGTGAATGGGATATTCAAGGAGAATTAGCATCTCGGGTGATAGAGCTTGCTGAGTCTTTTTCAGGGCTAGTCATTCACCTTTGGTGTCTACCTGGCACTCAACTCTCACCTAGTGCTCCACGAAGCTGTAGCATACATAGTGGCCACACCCCAGTAAACTATCTTGACAGACAGGCTAAATTAGGTTGAGGGTAATTAACAGGCCTCAAACCCATTGGTGAGTTAGGGAAGTGCTCAGAGCTTGGTCAGACATTGAAGACACCAAGGTCATCCACTTATATTTCTTTGTCTCTAAGTTAAGTTCAAGAGTTCACTTTCCTTTCAGAGTTAAATAAGTTTAGAAGTTCAGTTTTCCTGCGCTGTTGTTTTCTTATATCAAGAAAATCTGCTGTCTTTGACGGATGCAGGGGCATGCCAGGGAGTCTGCTCTGTTATCTTTATAGTACTAGCTGTCCTTTAAGAAAGTCTGGTCTGTTATCACTGTGACATTAACTAGCCATGCAGGTAGACACCACTAATGAGCTTTCCATATTGACAAGATGCAAAAAGCTGTTGCTACTAGCCCTGCATTCCAAACTTGCAGCCAATCCTATTGTTTTCCCATCTGTGATGCTCCCTGTTAACTTTTGGATGCTCCTTCTTCTGTCTACCCTTATCCAAGGCCTTTTTGCTTGCTGAGAAGCTACTGATCCCTTTTATTGGTAATCACCAGCCTTACCAATAAATTGAATGTACTCAGAACTTTGTGCCTCAGTTTATCTTAATTTTTATTGTGACAATATTAATAAGATTGATAACAGAACATTCCCTGTATAAACTTATATTCCCTTTATAAACTTGGGGCACACTTTCCCCAAAACAAGTACAGAGATTGAGCAGGAGAGGTCCACATATACGTACAGAAAATACAGATTAATGGACAACTCACACCTAAAAGCACTGAATCAGAATCCTTAATGTTTTCCTGTGATATCCTTTTGATCCTCCTCAGTGAGTAAGATATCTTGACAAGGCATCTTGCTCTGATGGGTTTATTGGACTTGCTTTCTTCCACGGAATACCATTGCCAGGGGAGGGAGGAGTGGAGAGCTCTTGATGCTCTTTCCAAGAGTAAGTAAATCATCAATAGATCACAGTATTCTCAAGATCCCAGTCTTAAGAGTTGACCGTGTTCTTGACTGTCTCATAATAAAGCCAACTTGTTTTTCACCTAGGCCCCTAGGAATATGGCTCATCCTCTTGGACAATCAAAAGTTTCTCATGCCCCATCAGTTGTCTTAATCCAGTGGCCAATCCCCAATATTCCCATCAGGTCAATTGAGGAATTTCTTCAACTTTATCAGCAACAAACATTCTTCAATGTTATCAAGTTGTGTAAGAAACACCTTCACATTATCAGATTGTTTAGGAAAACCCCTCAATTTGATGAGGAAATTCCCCTAATCTACCTCCTTTATACTAATAAAGATTGTTGGGGGGGGGGGTGGCAGGAAACTAGATAACAATATAGCACAAGATAAATTTAGATCTTTACTTTATATCATATGCCATAATAAATGCAAGATGGATCATAAACAAGTTATTTTTTTTAAATAGTTAATAAGTTAGAGGAAATTTAAATATGTGTGAATACACATGCATTAAGAAGACATATAAAGAGGTGACTGACAGGAGTATAGAGGGGGCAACAAAGGAGTTAATGCAGAAAGTAGTTCAACAATTGCCTGAGTTTTCCTGTGCTAGCTGTGTAGCTAATTAGAGTTTAACTCCCCAGGCATAGTCTTTTCAAATGGAGAACCTACTAGGTATGAGTCATCTAAGATTCCATATCTCATCAAAGACCAGCAGATGGCAGCAGAGACCCATACAGCTGCCCAAAAGAGGTCAACAACAATACAGTCACCCAAGGAAAACTATCCAGTAGACAGCAGAAACACCTAGTAAAGGACAGTTCAGTGGAGATTTTTCTACCTTGACAAAGGTAGAAAATTATTAAATTATTATAAAGGCAGATTATTCTACCTTGACAAAGGAAGCAGCCAATCTGATCAACAAAGTATATTGACTCTTTGCAATAGTAAAAGTATGAGTTGGTCCACATGAATTCCCCTATGTGTGTACCCCTTCAAATATGTTCTTTATGCATGTACCCTGCTATGCCTTTCCTCTATGTGTGTACTATGTGTGCTGCCATGGTTTTGGGTGTTCCTTAAAGGTGCTCCTTTCCCCTATTAGTCATGTGGTGATCTGAGGGAAAGTGGATCCCTAAGTGTATAGTGGAATTTTGTCTTGCCATTTATCTTGCTATGCTATTTAATTGAATATCTTTTGTTTCCAACTGTGTCCTCTAATTGGCTGGTAAAAGAAACACACTGATGGGAGCTTAGGAGCTAAAAACTGAATGAATGCTGACCATAAACGTACTACCTCGAACCTGGGGCATTGTTCAGGATACCCACAGAGCAGGAAATGGGGATGGTTATGTCAACTGTGAAGGGAACTCCACTAAAGTCTCCCCCTAAAGCCACAGGTGTGATGGTAATGCTGATTTATTGGAAACAATAACAGTGAAATACAAGATCTGAAAGGGCCTACCAAGCTGGAGAGACTTTGAATATGAACCCTGTAATTTTTGTGTGTGTTTTCTGTCTGAAAACCACCCTTGCTAAATTTGATGGAGAGTGCAGGCAGACAATGAGTGTTTACCAGGCGCTCTGTGTACCAGGCACTCTGCTAAGTGCTGGGGATACAAATACAAGCAAAAAGATAGTCCCTGCCTTCAAAGAATCTTACATTCGTTTTTATTTCCCAAGTGCTTTATTAACTTCTGGTTTACATCATTCATTTCTGCCAGATTTTGAGTTACAATTTTTCCCCATTTCCCCCCCTACCCACCACCCCAAAATAGCAGTCCCACCAGATATCGCCTCCTCCAATCTGCTCTTTCCCCTATCTTCTCCCATACACCCTTCGACTTTTCCAGTAGGACATAGTGGATCTCTATGTCCCAATGCCTGTATATCTTATTTCCCAATTACACGTAAAATATTATTAATAATAGTATTTATATATTTTTTAACATTTGAATTTAAAACTTTGAATACCAGATTCATTTCTTTCCTCCCTTGTCACCCACTCTTACTGGGAAGATAAGCAATTCACTGGGAAGAGAAGCAAGTCATGTTGTACATGTGTAGCTATGCAGAACATTACCACAGTAGATATATTGTAAAAGACTGACTATATTTCCCTCCTTCCTATTTCACCTCCCACTTGTTCTATTCTCTATTTGAACCTGTCCCTTTTCAAAAGTAGGTGCTTCTAACTTCCCTCTCCCCCAGCCTACCCTCCCTTCTATCATTCCCCCCTCTCATCCCCTTCCCCCCCTACTCTCCTGTAGGGTGAGATACCCTATTTAGTATGTATGTCATTCTCTCCTTGAGCCAGATTCAATGAGAATAAGGTTTTGCCTTTTCGCCTTCCTGTTCTTCCCCTCCATTGCAACCATTTCCCCTTGCCTCTTCTATATGAAATAGTTTATCCCATTCTGTCTCTCCTCATCTCCTCCCACCATATTCCTCTCTCACCTCTCAGTTTCACTCTTTAAGCATCATCCCTTCCTATTAAAATGGTCATGTGCTCTCTATGTATACCTATAAACATATATACACAATTCACATATGTATTCATATGCCCATATACACTTTGTCAACGATTTTCATACTGAGAAAAGTTTCATCAGTTACAATTATTGTTTTTCCATGTAGGAATGTAAATAGTTCAACTTTGATAAGTTCCTTAGCATTTCTTTTCCCTATTTACCTTCTCAAGCTTTTCTTACTTCTTATATCTGAATGTCACATTTTCTATTCAACTCTGGTTTTTTCTTCAAGAATACTTGAAAGTCCTCTATTCCACTGAATGACCATACTTTCCCCTGAAACAAGATACTCAATTTTTCTGGGTAGGTGATTCTTGGTTTTAATCCTAGCTCCTTTGACCTCTGGAATATCATATTCCAGACCCTTCAATCCCTCAGTGTTGAAGCTGCCAGATCCTGTGTTATCCTGATTGTGTTTCCACAATATTCAAATTGTTTCTTCCTGGTTGCTTGTAATATTCTCTCCTTGATCTGGGAATTTTGGAACCTGGCTATAATATTCCTAGGAGTTTTCTTTTTGGAATCTTTTTCAGGAGGTGATTGGTGGATTCTTTCAACCTCTATTTTGCCCTCTGGATCTAAAACATCAGGGCAGTTTTCCTTGAGAATTTCTTGAAGGATGATTTCTAGGTTCTTTCTTTGATCATGGCTTTCAGGTAGTCCAATAATTTTTAAATTATCCCTCCTGGATCTATTTTCCAGGTCAGTGTTTTTTCCCATGAGATATTTCACATTTCTTTCTATTATTTCATTTGTTTGGATCCGTTTAACAGTATCTTGATTTCTCATAAAGTCACTAGCTTCCATTTGCTCCAATCTAGTTCTGAAGGAATGATTCTCCTCAGTGAGCTTTTGAGATTATTTTTCCATCTGGCAAATTCGGCTTTTTAAGGCATTCTTCTCATTGCCTTTTTGTCATTTGAGTTAGTCTATTTTTTAAGGTGTTATTTTCCTCAGTCAGGCTGTTGACTCTCATTTCATAATTTTCTCGCATAGTTCTCATTTCTCTCCCCAGTTTTTCCTCCACTTCTCTTATTTGCTTCTTAAGGTCCTCTATGGCCTGTAACCAGCTCATATCTTTCTTGGGAGCTTTTGGTGCAAGAGTTCTGACTTCACTGTCTTCCTCTTATTCCATGTTTTGATCCTTTTTGTTGCCAAAGTAGGAGTGTAAAGTTGGGGTACTCTGTTTATTTCATTTCCTTTGCCTAGGCATGTTACCACTCAATTACTTGACTTTTGGGCTTTTTGCCACAGTAGGACTCTGCCACCAGACAGGGGAGCTTCCATCCAAATGCTGGGGTTTTCTCAGCTACTGGAAGTATTAGTTGGGTGCCCTCTCTGAAATCTCCACATGTTCTGGCAAGCTGGTCACACACCCCAAGACCTCCACCCTAGATTGCAATCCAGATCCAAGCAGGTTGAAGCAACAGTGACTACCCTGAAGACTGGTCACTTTGTCCCCCTACAGTCTGCAGGCCAGGAGCTGAAGCTGCCACATGGCCCCAGCTGAGCCTAAGCATCTCAGCGGCTTCTCGCCCTAGAGGGGAAGAGGCCAAAGGGCTCTCCCAACTAGTGGATCCCAAAGTCCATACTACACTGACCTCTCACTTTGTCCTTGGCATCTATGTGTTGATAATTCTGGAAATGCCACAGCTGCTGGTGTTCTGAAGTCCCTCCAGCCAGCTGCTGGTCAGGCCGCCCTGGGGTTAAAACCTCTGGCTCACACAAGGCTGGGCTCAGCTCCCAGAGCATTGCCCTGGCCACTCCCTGCCAGGCTGCCAGGCTGTCCTCAGCAGGAAGTTAGCTCCTCTGTGTCATTTTGTGGGTTTTGTAGCTCCAAAGTTTGTTCAGAGTTGCCTTTTACATGGATTGGGGAAGTGGAGAGCCAGAGCTGCTCGGAAGTCCTGTTTCTACTCCACCATCTTGGCTCTGCAAGAAGCTTACATTCTAATGGCAGAAGGAGCTGGAAAAGCTGGGAGCAGGGGGATGAAAGGTACACCCAGGGAGGCATGACCATGAAGCCCAGGAAATCAGAAACATGGCCCAGAGGAGAACAGAGCAGAACTGGCCTACAACTGTCCCCCAAATGGAGTTCCCTGAAGGAATTCACAAGTATGAGAAGGGGTCTGGCATGGCCAGAGGAGGTTCCAGGATCAGAAGACCCAGAGTACTGAGGAAAGTTTCAGAGCAAGAAGGCAGCTAAGATACAGAAAAAAAATCCAGAGAGTGAGAAGCACAGCTGGGAGAGGAATGAATGAAGCATCACACCCACCATAGCAGCAAAAGGAAAATAACTATTTTTGTCCGTGTTCTAAGGAAACAGGTACACTCATACATCACTGGTAGATTTACAAATTAGTAGAATTTTTAGGTAGATCAATCTGGCAGTAAAATGTTAAGTACTATAAAAACACTCATTAATTTTATAAATTATATCCTTTGAGCCAATAATACCAATTGTGATAGGGTGGTCTGAAAACATTATCAAGAAGAGAAAAAAATTAACTAGTTGCTCAAAAAATATAGTATTATCTTAATCAAAACAAATAGGTTTTTTTAAAATGCAGAACAATTGATGACTGTCTTGATAGACTGTAGAGTACTGTAATTGCAGTAAAGAAGGAGAAGCATACTATGGAAAGGTTTGTCTAGAAATAATGTGAAGTAAAGAAAGCAGAATCCAAAGATCAAAATGCCAATTTATTATGACTATGCAAAAGTGAAATAGAGTGGAAAGAGCTCTCAACTTAGAGCTGTGAGGCAGAGGTTGGTGCCCTGTTACAAATGTGCCCCCCATGAGTGTCCATGGACAAGTCAACAGAAGTCACTTGACCTCTAGAAAATGGAATCAATCATCCTTGCCCTAGCTCCCTCACGCTAGAGCTGCTATGAGGAACCTTAAAGCACTAGACACATGTGGATTATAATTATTATTATTATTATTATTGAAAGGAAAGCATTAATATTACTGAAAGCTCTTAAGCTTTTAACAGCATTTAATATTAAAATTTCACTGAGCACTTCACCAGTGACTACACGATTGTTGTCTTCATATCCCTTGTACTTTGCTCAGTATCTCACACAGAAGAGGGGCTTAATTAATTAGTGTTGAATTGAAATATATTCATAAACTTGAGAGTGAATGGAAAAGGAAACTCTGGAGGAGGAAGTCGAGAAGTTGTAATGAATATCTCTGTCTTGAAGGATACTTTTAAATAGTTGGGGGTGGCTAGGTGGCACAGTGAATAGAGCACTGGCCCTGAAGTCAGGAGGACCTGAATTCAAATCTGGCCTCAGACACTTAACACTTACTAGCCATGTGACCCTGGGCAAGTCACTTAACCCCAATTGCTCCTCCCCCCAAAAAAGGCCAAAAAAAGTTTTTTAAAAAATTAAATAGTTGTGTAAAGGAGTCCCAAATCCATTTGATCCAACTTACTTGACAAGAATTTAAGCATAGTGCCATAATTACTGAGTTTCAGAGATTGGGGATGGCTGCTGAAGACTGATTGAGCATCAACCACTCGTGTTAGCTATGAAAAATGATCTGCTCCATCTCTCTCTCTCTTGAGGACTTCCTCTTCACTTTTCCCCCCTTTTCATCTTCCAGAACACATGTTAGGAGAGAAATTTGAAACAAAAGCACATGACAGTAGTAAACATGCTTACAGAACAGGTGGGCAGAGTGGACTTTCCTCACTGAATAAACAGTAGCAACCAGAGCACTGAAAGGCATCCTGAAGAAGCATGTATGTATATGCCCCACTTGCTAAAAGAGGACAGTCCTAGCTTTGGAACTGCCTCCATAAGGCATCAAGAAACCAAGTTTCGGGGGTGGAGCCAAGATGGCAGAGTAGAAACAGCTCATCCAAGCCACTCTGTCCCCAGATTCCCCCCAAACTATGTAAAAGGGGACTCTGAACAACTTCTGGAGCCCCAGCACCCACAGAACGACACAGAGAAACTAACCTCCCGCTGAGGACAGCCCAGCAGCCCTGCAGGAAGGACCAGCGCAGCACTCTGGGAGCCGGCAGCGCACAGAGCGTGGAGAGCCGAGCTGAGCGGAGCCCAGGTCCCCATGAGCTGAGGTTTTAGCCCCAGGGCGGCAGGGCCAGCAGCCAGCTGGAGAGACCCCAGAACACCAGCAGCTGTGGCGACTCCAGAATTATCCACATACACATGCCTAGGACAAAGTGAGAGGTTAGTGCCCTATGGACTTTGGGACCAGTATTTGGGGAATGCGTCGGCTTCCTCCCCTGGGGGCTAGAAGCCGCTGAGGAGACATGCCATTTTGTAGTTTTCAGAGGCAGCTCCAGCTCCTGGCCTGCGAACTGTAGGGAGACCCAGCAATCAGTCTTGGGGGGTAATCACTCTTGCTTTAACCTCCCTGGATCTGGATTGTGATCTGGGGTGGAAGTCGTGGGTGGGTTTACAGCTTGCCAGAAACGGAAGTTGCCCTCCCACACGTTCGGGACGAAAATTCCCCTATCTGTTGGCAAAGACATACTGTGGCAACAAGCCCAAAAGTCAAGTAATTAAGTGGCAACATGCCAAGGCAAAGGAAACAGAAAAATGCAACCCTAGACTCCTATTTTGGGGGCATAGAGCGGGAAAAGGACTGTGAGGTCAGAAGTCCTGCTCCAAAAGCCCCAGGGGAAAACATGAGCGGGTTGCAGGCCATAGAGGACCTTAAGAAGGACTTTAAAAATCAAATAAGAGAAGTGGAGGAAAAATTGGAAAGAGAAATGAGAAGGATGCAGGAAAAGTATGAAATGAGGGTCAACAGCCTGACTGAGGAAAACAACACCTTAAAAAATAGACTAACTCAAATGGCAAAGGAGGCCCAAAAGGGCAATGAGGAGAAGAATGCCTTAAAAAGTCGAATTTGCCAGATGGAAAAAGAATCTCAAAAGTTCACTGAGGAGATTCATTCCTTCAGAGTTAGACTGGAGCAAATGGAAGCTAGTGACTTTATGAGAAATCAAGATGCTGTTAAGCAGATCCAAACAAATGAAAGATTAGAAGGCAATGTGAAATATCTCATGGGAAAAACCACTGACCTGGAAAATCGATCCAGGAGAGACAATTTAAAAATTATTGGACTACCTGAAAGCCATGATCAAAGAAAGAACCTAGAAATCACCCTTCAAGAAATTCTCAAGGAAAACTGCCCTGATGTTTTAGATCCAGAGGGCAAAATAGAGGTTGAAAGAATCCACAGATCACCTCCTGAAAAAGATCCCAAAAAGAAAACTCCCAGGAATATTATAGCCAGGTTCCAGAATCCCCAGATCAAAGAGAAAATACTCCAAGCAGCCAGGAAGAAACAATTTCAATATTGTGGAAACACAATCAGAATAGCCCAGGACCTGGCAGCTTCTACACTGAGGGATCGAAGGGCATGGAATATGATATTCCAGAGGGAAAAAGAACTGGGAATGAACCCAAGGGTCACCTACCCAGCAAAACTGAGTATTTTGTTTCAGGGGAAAATATGGTCATTCAGTGGAATAGAGGACTTTCAAGCATTCTTGAGGAAAAAACCAGAATTGAATAGAAAATTTGACATCCAGACACAAGAAGGAAGAGATGCCTGAGAAGGTAATCAGGGAAAAGAAATCAAAAGGAACTTATCAAAGTTGAACTATTTACATTCCTATATGGAAAAACAATAACTGTGACTGATGATATCTTTCTCACTATGAAAATAATGGAAGAAGGGTGTGTGGTCATATGAATACATATGTGAATGTGTGTGTATATGGTTACAGTTATATATGGATAGAGGGCATAGGTTGAATTTGTTGGGAAGGGAGGATACTCAAGGGATGAAATTATGAGGTGAGAGAGGAAAGTGGCAAGAGGAGATGGGGAGAGACAGGGTAGGGTAAACTATCTCATGTAGAAGAAGCAAGAGGAAGTGGCTGCATGGGAGGGGGAAGAATAGGAAGGCAAAAAGGCAAAACCACATTCTCATTGAATTTGGTTCAGGGAGAGAATGACATACATACTAAATGGGATATCTCAACCTGCAGCAGAATAGGGGGAAGGGGGATGAGAGGAGGGATGATGGATGGGAGGGCATCCTTGGGGGGAGGGGAGGTTGGAAGTATCCACTATAGAAGAGGGACAGGATCATGTAGGGAATGGACCAGGTGGGGGGTGGGATGAGTGGGAGGGAATTATAAGCAGCCTTGTACAATATATCTACTATGATAATGTTTTGCATAGCTAGACATGTACAACATATACTGAATTACTTATCTTCCCAGAGGGAATGGGTGACAAGGGAGGAAGGAAATGGATCTGAAATTAGAGGTCTTAAGATTAAATGTCTCAAATATATATAAAACTATTATTAATACTCTTTTGCTTGTAATTGGGAGATAAGATGTGCAGGTATTGGGACACAAAGATTCACCTTCCTCTAATGGAAAAGTCGAAGGGGGTATGGGAGAAGGTATGGGAGAGAGAAGATTGGAGGAAGCGATATCTTGCGGGACTACTATTCTGGGAGGGTGGGTAGGGGAAAAACGGGGGGGGGGGAATGATTGTAACTCAAAATCTGGCGGAAATGAATGATGTAAAACAGAAGTTAATAAAGCATTTGTTTAAAAAAAAAAAAGAAACCAAGTTTCAAGGTACCTGAGTTTGAGTTCAAGCACAAGACCTTGTAAGAAAAGATTTCTTGATACAGTGTGTTCCTTGGACAAAGAAGAGTTCCCAAACAGCATCCTATTTAGAGGACAAAAAGAGTTATGTGGATAATGAAGGTCTAATAGAAAGGATATTGCTTATTCAACAGTCCCTAAAATATGTTTATCTTCTGGGGTAGTATAAACCACAGGATGTCACTAGAGTCTGAAAGTGACTATGTAGGACCCTGTGGAAAAGAGGGATTTTACCAGAATTTTAAAGCATTGCCCCAGTAGCAACTCCAAATTCATTTACCTTCTGGTGAAGAGCTGATGGATTTGGTTCTCTTAGGCTCCTGTGGATCCTTTTGGTCTTTTACATTTTCTGTGGGTAAAAATAAATGCTATACCACATATGATATACCCCACATTATACCTTAAATGCTTATACTAGAACTAAAACCTCCAGTTGCCCCCACATGAATCAAAATTGGGTGCTTTGACTCATGTAGCCTTTGTCTTGGCACTAATCACCACTCTGTCGACTTAATGAACTAGAAATATCTACCCAAAGGAGTCAGGTATTACTCAGAGTTCCCCAAGTTTCTCTGACTTTTGACTTTGAAGTCTTATACAGAGAAGAGCTGGCAATACACAGAGACAAGACGCATAGAAGCCAAGGTTCCATCTACAGCTAATGAAGGGTTAAGATGAATTACCTTCTGGACATCATTCTGGACCATCCAAAAATGGAACCAAGCAGTGCCTAGTAACCATTGCTCATCTGGTAAATGTAAATCGAGGAGAGTGGAGACAGGGACCACAGCAAAGGAAGTATCTAGGTATGCTCAAGGCATGTACAGGATTGAGGAAGTGAGAGAGAATTGTAGGGTCTATAAGACACACAAACCCTTTCCAAAGCATCTTTCTTCCCTCTCTGTTCTACTTTCCCTTTACTTGAACTCACTTCCCATTTTGCTACTGGCCAAGTGGGATAGGGAGTATCAGAAAGAAAAAGTCATTTGTCATCTGTAAGCTTGCCAAAGCGTTATTCCTTTGTTTAGTCTCATTTCTGTGCTATTTAAAGTGTCATTAGAAACCTAGATGACCATTTAATATGAGTGTTTCTAACTGTGATTACATGACATGAGACTAAAAGAGGGGAAGCCCAATTTAATGGGGAGGGATTTTTTCTTTTTCCCAATGCAAGCTGGGTTGGGATGGAGCTAATGAGAGATAAAGCATGTATTATTCTTCATCGTTTTCCAGAATGCGTATATATTCAGATCACTCTCTCCCAGCCTCAGCTTCCTCACCTATAAAATGAGGAGGCTGAAACAGGTGCAGGACATAATTAGTAGAAGAAGCTTGACTTGCAGAAAGAAGATCTGGGCTCAAAACCCGTCTTCTACTTCCTACCTCTGTGACCATGAAGAAGTAACTTGCCCTCTCTGGGTCTGCTTCGTCATGTACAAAATGAGGGGTCCAGACTAGAGCAGGGGTTTCAACTTTTCAAGGAAAGAGATTTCTCAAAAAAAAAAAAAAGCTTTTGACAAAAAAATGTGTGCTTAATGATTCATGAACCTCTTTAAATAACTCTGCATACTCTAAGTGTCCATGGACCATAATAAGGGTCCATGCAGCACTCTGTACCAGTAGGGACAGGGTAAAAATATTTAAATTTGTGGGTGTCCCTTAAGGTGGAACATAAGTCCTGTGCCAGTCATGTCCTCAGGTTTCTAGCCTTGAGGCAGACACACACAGTGATCAGATTCTCAGAGTCAGCCACCAGCCTTGGAAGTCCTTCCCCTCCCACCCTGGCTTCAGCCTTCAAAGAAACAATAGCCCAGGGCTCCTCAGGCCTAGGGTGAACATCTGGTCTTCTTGCCTCAACAGGAGCCAGCTCCCCTAAAGTCAAGGAAATTGACTGGGGCTGTAAACACAAGTATTGATAAGAGAGAGGGATTCTGGAACTTGGGGAGGAGGCTAGGGAGCTTATCAGGGATCGAAGGCTTCAGGCTCCTAGAAGAGACAGATACAATTTGGATAAATTAGGGGGGAAGGGCACCAGGAAGTGCTGGGCTAGGGTTCAAGCATCCTATACCAGTGATCCTATCCAGAGGAGGATCCTGGAAGGCTCAGATTCTAGTGCTGGACGAAGCTTTAGAGGTTATCTAGTCTAGTGGAGTCAAATAGAAAGGGATCCCTACTAGTGGCATAGTGACTTTAGAAACCCCACAAATTAATATAAGCTTTGTTCCACTTTCAGGAGTTTGATACCTCTGATTTAGTCCATGGGTTCTTAATCTGGGGTCTGTTAATTTGTTTTTATATTTTGATAACTATTTCAACATATTTGGTTTCCTATGTAATCCTATGTATTTTACTTAACCCATTTAAAAACATTCTATTCCATCAGTTATAATCCTTTACAACCTGACTAATGTCTAATGTGAAAGTATTTGCAGATCCTATACTTGACTGTATGCTGCCTTAGGTGGGGGTGGGGAGGAGAGGGAAGGGGAGAAAATTTGAAACTCAAGGGATTGTGGAACTGAATCTTATAAACTAAAAGTAAACAAACAAATTAATAAAGAAAAAAACCATCCTGACCAGAGGTCCACAGACTTCACTAGACTGCCAAAGATGTCTGGCACAAAAAAAAAAAAAAAAATTGGTAAAGACTCCCTGATCTAAGTCAAATCCTCATTTTATAGAAAAAACTAGAGCCCTTAAACAAAGGTCCTTAGCTCCAAATCCAGAGTTCTTTCCACTGTAACACCTAACCATGGTGACCTAACAGGAGGGTTGGTCAAACAACTTGGAAATGACCTAGTGAGGGTAATACCCACAGTCACTGAATCATAATACTTACCTGGTCATGGAGAAAAAACACCAGCCTTGATCTCACACCAACCCAGGTCTGGGTGAAGAATTTGAAAGGCAACTGTAGATTCCTGCCGAATTCTTGGTAAGTTATTCAAGTAGTTTTTCCATGGAGAGGAAACATGCTGCTTGGATGGCACATATATAATCAAATGGGCTCTAAAGGGCAAAGTGTATACAGAGCACCAAGCTTGCAGGCTGTTTGATGAAAAGGAATGTCTAATGGGGATGAGGTCCAGAGTAAGAGACAGGGTTAAGAGACAGGAAGGTCAGTATGCCTGAGTTTTGTTTTAAGGGCAGAGGCTGTGTTGGACATGAACTTGGCCCCTAGACTTACACATAGGATTTAGGTCCTGGGTCAGGGAGAAAGACAGCTCCTATTAGATGGTGTCTCCTTCCCTCTGGCCATCATGGTCAACCTCTCTCCCTGGCTTCTAATGGTTCTTACATCAGAGTGAGTCCTTTGGTTGGGACTTGAGATATTTTGGGCCTTAACATTTGGTCAATCTTAGAGTTTGAGTGACATTAGATGGGCCAGGCCAGACATCAGGATACATAGAAAAGTTAATACTGGAGGGTCTAGGCAGGCCATGGGGTGAAGTCCCAGAGCCAGGTGAGTGGGGGGGTGGGGATCTAGAAGAATGGGAAGGAATACAAGGGGAGTCTTAGGGCAGACAATAAGCAGCCAGTGTCAGAGAGGCCCAGTGGATGGAGTAAAGGGAGTTTAGCATGAAGTGGGGTTCACAGGCAATATCAGAGATATCTAGCTATGGGTGGCAGAACAAAGCCACAGGAGTTATGTTTTGTTTGGGCACAGGACTCTAGATCCAAGGAAGACTGCAAGGGCAAGAGGGATCTCCATACTAGTTACCAGAGGATTTAAGACACAAGGAGCCCTAGGGTTGGGGCATGAATCAGAGGCTAGGTCACAATGGATAGAGCAGGAGTTCAGGTCTAGAAATTAGAATATGAGACCAAAAGGGAACCAGCACTAAGGGGACCCAATGTTGGGGTGCCTAAGTTGTGGATCGAGGGCTGCTAGGGTCCTAGTTCCCCTACCTAGGACGGAACTAGTCCCAAGCATTTGTAGAGAGAAAGTGGACTCATGTGTGGGAATCATAAGACCCCGAAAAAAGGGTGCCAAGGCTATTCACTTCACCCATGGATTCAGTAGCTTCTTGGGATTTTGAGTCCAGAACACACATAATAACCTTCATCTCCCAACCCTTGGATGGGGAAGTATTTGCTGAAGGCAACAGTAATTGTTTTTAATTTTAAAAAGGGGGACCAAAAGTATCTGAGATTGCTCCTGGCTTTGAGAGGGCAGGGGAGGAGGGAATGTGCCAGAGATATCACATTTGTTTTTCAGTCATTTCAGTCATGTCCAACTCTTTGTGAGCTCATTTGGGGTTTTCTTGGCAAAGATACTGGAGTGGTTTGCCATTTCCTTCTGCAGCTCATTTTACAGATTAGGAAACTGAGGTAAACAGGGTTAAATGTCTTGCCTAGGGTCACACAGTTAGTAAATGTCTGAGGCCCTATTTGAATTCAGAAAGATCACTCTTGCTGACTCTAGGCCTGGCACACTATCCACTATGCTTCCTACCTGCCCAGAGAGATCATAAGACAAAAGTCTATTTTAAGCAAGTGATTCTATACATAACTGATGTTTTCTCACTGTGTCTGGTTCACAGGAATCCTGAAGTAGCCAGGTTTCACAGCCTTAAGCTACCAAAATTCCTGACATTTGCTAGCTTCCAGATGGTATTAAAGCTGAAAAGTTCAGTCCAAATTCTTAGCTTAGGTCACATGAGTTTGGTTAAGACTCAGCATAGGCTGGCACAAGTAAGGGAGAATGGGGGTGGGGGCAAGCACCCTGCCACTATTTGGATTTTCCTTCCTGTTATCCTTATTGTTCCCCTAACTGCTGACCCATGGAAATTGAAATTTCTGGGTTATTAGCCTGTTTTCTAGCACGAAATCAGATTCTTCCCTCTATCTCATCTCTCAAATTCAGATCCAGAAACTTGTCCAATCTTCCTTTAAATTCATTTAGTAAGTATTTATCAGTCACCCACTATGTACAAATCACTGTGGTGAGATCACAGATTCTTTCTACTGCTACGGCTTCTAAATGCTACCCATTCAATGTTAGGCCTTATAATGTCTCCTTACTTTTTTGTTTGTTTGTTTGTTTGTTTTTTGGAAGGGGGAAAGCCAGACGGTCGGGGGTAAGTGACTTGCCCCAGGCCACATGGTTAGTAAGTGTTAAGTGTCTGAAGTCAGATTTGAACTCAGGCCCTCCTGACTCCAAGGCTGGTGCTCTATTCACTGTGCCACCTAGCCACCCCTCCCCACCTTTTTAATACCAAATCCAACCCCCAACTCAGGTTCTTATCCCTCTTCTGGACTATTATCACACTAATCTCCTAACTGACCTTTTTGCCTCCAGACTCTCCCTCCTTCTACACATGCTGCCAGATTTAGCAAACAGCCTCGAGATTATCACTCCCCCACTCAAAGTCCTTCAGTGAGTCCTTCCTCACTGCCTACAGAATGAAGTTTTTGCTCCTTAACCTGATGTAACACCTCAAGTCCCAACCAGTTTTCTGACCACCTCCCTTCCATGAGACCTTTATTTTAGCTAGGCCAATCTTCATTCAACAAATATTTATTGAAGGCCTACTGTGTTGCAAGACACTGGGCTGGTTGCTTTGGAGGGGTACAAAGATGAAAAAGATGCAGATGCTGTCCTCCAGGGACTTACAGTCTAGAAGAGGAAAGGACATATACATAGGTTAACTCCAATATAAAGCAAGAGTGTGGTAAGTGCCATAACAGAGTAACAAAATGCTTTGTAGGAAGGTTCAGAGAAGGGAGAAATCTCTTCCAGCTTTGGGGACCCCGGCAGGCTTCCTTGAGATGGCATTTGAATTGGGTTTTTAAGTATGAATAAAAGAACATCAAAAGAAGGAAGAGGGAAGATAGGCAGAGAACAATGTAAACAGAGGCCCAGGAATGAGAAAGCACGAAACACATTCAGAGGAAGGTGAATAGTTCAATTGGGCTGAAGCATAGACTGGGATGGAAAGAAAGGTTAGTATCAGATCCGAGCAAGCCTTAAGCATCAGGTGAAGGAGGTTTGCCTTTTCATGGATAACACGGAGTCATGAAAGCTTGAGTATTGTTGGGATGGGGGGAAGGGAGGGGGAAAGTTAAATTTCTTTGGGAAATTAATTGGTTAAATAGCTTGGGAGACTGGCGGCAGAAAGCTTGGGTGAAAAGGTAAAGAAGGTTTTGTGGTAGTGGGAATGGGGAAGAAAGGTATGGCGAAGAGACATTTCAGACATAATTGGCAGGACTTGACAACTGCCTGGATTGTTAAAGGGGCAGGGCAGGTAAGGGAGTTTGGATAGGCTCGTTGTCTCATAGCATCACATATCAACAGTAGGAAGGAACCTCAGAGACCGTCTAGTCCAACCCCTCATTTTACTGATGAAGGAACCAAGGGCCAGAGGGAAATGATTTGGCCAAGGTCACACTGGAGTAATGGAGCAGAGCCAGAATTCAATGCCAGGTCCAATTCTAAAATCATGGCTCCTTCCATACCACCACTGGACTAAGGGCTTCAGCAGTGAGTGCAGGGCAGGGGGACAAGGCTGAAGAAGGGTAAGATCTTCCATAGCAACTGTTCTGGGGTGTGTTGCAGGCTAGATAACAGAGATGCACCACACTCATTCCTGACTCAGAGCCTTTGCTAACTACTCCCCCGATCTGGGATATTCTTTCCAACAAACCTCACATCCTTGTGAAGGCTCCCACCTTCATGAAGCTACACGTGCAACCATTCCTCCTCTAAATGTTGGGAGTGGGGGTTCTCAACTGAAGTTGGACCACATGCTGCCTTTCTAAATGTAGCAAACACTTTGGGATTACAGAGGAGAGGGGGAGGAATCATGGAATTTTTAGAGCTGTATATATAGAACCTTAGAGATAATCTAAAATGAAATTATACAGCTAGACTACCTGTCTCAAGAGATTATTGTGGAGAAAAGCACTTTGCAAACCTTAAGGAACTAACTTAAAGACTCCCACATTTTACAGATGTAGAAGCTGAGGTCCAGAGAGAAGTGACTTGTCCAAGGTCACACAAAGCAGGGCAGAAATTAGAATCCCAGTCTCTTGACTCCTGTGTCCAAGACTTTTCCACTAATAATATACCAGGTTCTCTCCCCGCCATAGCCCCAGTTGGAGTGAGGCTGCCATTCTGTGTCTGGGCTCAGAAGACCCCATTTCCTGAGTCAAAACACACGGGACACATCAGTAACCCTCTCTTCCCCCTCCCATCCTTCTCCAACAGCACAGACTGAAGGACAAGCTCTTTTAATGAGTCATAGGCCAGAGCCAAACAATAAACTACAGAAAATATGGGGCAAGGAGGTTCTAGGGCATGTGCCCCCCAGGCTTTTTGTTCCCCCCCCCTCCCCTGGGTCAATAGAGAAATGAAAGGAAAGGGCGCTGGTCCCTTAGGGCGGCAAAGCTCCATCTTCTCCCCATCCCTGCCTCCTCTTGAGAGGAAGGCGAAGCCAAGCTGCGGCGGGAGGGATCGAGAGAAGCCCTCAACCCCTAACTCGGACGGCTACCTCCTTCCATTCCAAGACCCAGCACCTGGATGGGATCCCGCTGTGCCCGCCGTCCTAAGCAGAACACTTTGGATCTCCTGTCTCCCTGAACTCCACCATAGTCCGCCCCCCTACCCCGCAAAGTCGCGGCGCTTCCCTCAACAATTCGAGCGCCCAAGACGGGCGAGCAGGCGGTTGGGTTGGGGGAATGGGAGGCGCAGAAAGAACCCGGCGCCCGCGCTGGTGCCTCCCCGGAGCTGGAGCCCTGTGGACCAGCCAACTTCCAGCCCGAGCAGCCTCAGGGCGTCCGGGGTTCTTCGTCCGGCTCCTGCTGCCTCCGTTTCCCCCGGCGGGCCCGCCAGCACAGGAAGGCGGCGGTCAGGAGGCCAAGGCCTGAGCCAAGCGCGGCCACCGACACCCCCTGGGCGAGGTCCAGGCGGGGTCCCCTCAGCGAGAAGGTGATGCCGGTGGCAGCCGCGCCGACTAGCGTGGACACGGCGCCAAAGGGGAAGATGCAGCGGTGCCAGGAGCTGCCAGCTCCTCCAGTGGCCAGTGCCAGGGTGTGCAGGGGTCCTGAGGGGCCCAGCGCAGGGGCCGGGGACGCCGGGGCCGGGGCCGCCGGGGCTGGGGCAGGGGGCAGCCCTGCCTCGGAGGCCAGCGCGCACGTCGGGGTGCTCATGGCTTCAGACGCCGAAAGCCCGGAGAGAGCCAGGTAGGAGGGTCCTGGGCTGGCAAGCTTTCTGGCTTCGGTTCTCTCTGCTTCTGGCTACTGCCCCCAACCCTTCAGCTGGGTTTTTTGTTTTGTATTTTTTCTGGGAACCCAGACGCGGATTGGAAGAAGAAACCGTGATGTCACTGGGGGACACTGGGGCCGTTAACCCTTTGGAGATCCCTCCAACAAAGACCAAGGTAGAAGAGGTCTACAGAAGTGTTCCTTAGCAATGATGAAAAAGCCCTTAGATAATAAAGCATCGGGGCTGAAAGCGACCTTGGGACACAGAACATCTCACTGGGAAGGAATCTTAGAATAGAACAGGACGTCAGAGCTGAAAAGGGACGTTTGAAATAGAATGATTCTTTCATGTTCTATGATTTTATGGTGTAGATTCTCATTCCAGTGACACAAGTGGCAACTCCTGTATATATAAATAGGTTGATAAGTTGCTGTGACTGGAAACTTCATGAAAGACACTCCACACTCCCCACTCACTCAGATGCAATTCGACTAACCTCCAAATGAACCTGGGTTGTCCTCCTACAGCCTGTCACCTGAAGGCATATAGTGTGTGGGTGTGCACAAACCTGCCTTAATGTCACCTCCTCCTTCCAAAAAAAGAGTAGCCCTTCATTTTAATTTCGATACTTTTCACTTTTAAAGTGTGGGCTGCTGCCGGAAGGTGCACTAAGTACCAAATTGCTAATATAGTATAGATACTGTGGGAATATGTAGAAAGCCACCACTTCCTAATGAAGACCTTTGGTCTTGTTCCTCTCTCATTACCATTCTAGATGAAGTTAACTGAATCAGGAGTGCCCAGCACAGTGTCTATAGCATTTCAAATCTTTGATGCCTGTACTGGACTGATATAACATAAGGAACTTGTGGAACTACATTTTAATTGAATTGTTTACTATCTTTTGATTTTAAAAATATAGATCAGTTCATCAGGATTATTTTTTTTTTAATTAAGAGAGAGATTTATTTCCCCATCAAGAAAGCAGGTAGTTATGATCATAGCTTACAGGTAGGGCAGAAACAGCCAAACACTGCTTGGAATGCGAGAATGAGGGAGAGACGTTTCCTATCAAGCTACATGGGGTTATGGCATCCAAGGTCACATGACACACTAAATAAGTAGTTTTGGACACATCTGTCATGCCAGGGTCGCAGCACTCTAGTCCTCATGTCAGACAAGCCTGTTATCTGATCTGAATCAATATTCATCCACCCTGTGTGCAATGTTCTCTTTTCCTAAAAGTGGAGTGCTTGTAAAGAGTGGCTCAAAGACAAAGGGGCATTAAAAAGCCCTGTTTCTGTAGGGGAGTTTCTTGGATTGAGGAGGAGAGGACATCAAGGCACATATCTTGTTTGTCAAAGGAAAGATGCTTAAGGGCACTGATACTCCTCAGGACTTCCCACCAAAATGACTGAAATGGTTTCAGGACAAAGTCAGTTATCTTTTCTCTCCCCTCTCCCCCACCCCCTTCCCCCAGCACCACAGAGATAGTGAGTTAACCTCAGAAAGCTTCACTTGCTTTTAGCATAGACAATATTGGCCTAGAACATTAGTTAACAAAAAAGTAAAACATCCATATTTTAGCATCAAAGTACAAATGGGCTTATTTTTAAAAATAATATGTATACTGCACAAATAATACAAGTTCATTTTCTTATTTGGATTTCAAAGTTATTACAGATATATTTTTCTGAAACAGCTTCAAAGAACACCTGGGATGAAGTTTCTGGGAAGTAGATGGTTACACAATGTATGGCAGTTTGGAAGAGAAAGCCTCATGATCCTCTCTATTCTCGCAAGTGCCTTGGCTTTTCTCTGGATGATGCCATAATGGCTTGGCACTGGAAAATGGTACATTCTGTATTTCCCGCATTATAGTCTGCTACTGAGGTGTGAAGACTAGATGACACAAATCTCGATATGTAGGGTCCCAAATCCTTAATCCAATATAACTATTAATTTGCAAAATAAGAGCCAGTGATTTTACACTTTCTTTTTGCTGAGATTGCTACTCCAGGGGGCGACAGACTTGAATGGACTCAACAAATCTCACCAGAAAATAATGCAACCAGAAAATCGTCTGTTTAACCAAAGAGGCACGCAAACCACATGCAGAATTTTAAACAATATGGAAAGAAAAGACAACTAACAACTGAACTGGTGAAATGAGCTGGAAATGAGCTACTCACTAGCCTGGCAGTACTTTTTTTTAAAAAGGCAAGGCACCAAACATGAGCCAGCTGCCAGTTCAGGTCTCCTGCTTCCTTTACACTGTTCTGAATTGCAGTGATATTTTCTTTAACAGTCACAGGTTCATAGGTCAATTGTTCCTTTTGCTTTGATCTTCTTTGCAGAACGCTCACTTGATCGAAGTTGGAACTTGCTCCCATAAATATAGGAAATGAAGCCATCAATCTCTACAGTAAACACACAGTTTAACTTGGGAATAACTTTTAATTTGTCATCTTTGGTGATGACTTTGAAGACATGCTTCATTTCTTGAAGAAGGATTCCCGTAATACCAACATAAGAGGAGCATTTAGATTTTGTAACTAATAATAGCACCATGAAGATCTGCTTTTAACAACTTGGCTTGAATCATCTGTGGTTGCGTGTCTGGCTTGAGACCATTGCACAAGTCGCTGATATATTGTTTCCAGAGATTATGCAGAGGGAGAAATAGGCTGTATCTTTGCTGCTCTGGTCTAATTTCAAAGAGGCGCAACTCTTCTCGCCTCTGTTTTGCAGAGAAGCCTTTGGATTTTCTTTTCCTTTCCTTGGGCTTTTTCGGGGGAAAGTACTCTAGCACCACCGCTTTTCGATGCAGGTGGTCATGCAGTTTGGCTTCTGTCAGATGAGGCATGCTTCGCTTGAGGAAGGCCTTCAGAAAGGCCTCGGCCTTGCGAGATCCCTGGCGCTGAACATCAAGTTCTCTGGCCTCTTCGTGAGAGAAAGCTTGATAAATCATGCGCTCCGTCCCCGCGCCGCTTCCCGCTCCGTCTGATGACATCGCAAGGCCTGCGCCGCGTTCACGACGTCATCTCTCCGGTACCTCCGGCTGTCTTTTTTCTCCTTTCCAGCCGCCTCTGCGTTGCACTTCCTAGGCAGCCGAGGCGTGAGGTGCTAGGCGAGGCCGCAACTTGCAACTTGACCATGAAAGGGCTCTGAGAAAAGAAGGGACGCAGCCGTGACCATAGAACACCAGAACTATCCATCCGGATTATTTTAAAAGGGCAAACTGAATAAAAATGAACACTGATACAAATATTTGGGCTCCTCCATTAAGAAGTTGAATGAATATAATCTTTATTGCCGATATCATCCTATGCAGTAAACTGAGGAATGACCAACAAAAGCAGACTTTGTATCTTAGTTCAGGTCAGTGCAATTCCACTCAGTTGGATGACCTGACGTATTAGGCCAGGCCAGACTCAAGATAGGCTTGTACCTCAGTTTTAAGGTTGGAATGAAATGAAATACACAAAGAAAGGAAAAGTTTTAGTTGAGGATACAGTGGTCATTGGGTTATGGACAGTATCTCAGTGTTCTTCCTGCTACTGGTCTCTTAGAAGCCTTCAGAAAAGAGCCCCCTGACTTTGCTGGTTTTTCTACTCAGCTGACCAGGAAGCTACTTCATTGGCTTTGAGGACCTTTTAAGGAAAAACTAATCTAACCTGGTATAATGCCAGCTTTCCAGAAGAATGCTACTGTGAACAGCTTTTAAGGTTCTGATTACACAGTATAGTGAACACCCTATTCCATAACAAATCAAAGCAAAACATTCACAGAAAATCAATACAGTACAGCATTCACAATATTACAACTTAGCACAACAGTTTATCATTAAAATGGCCACAATATAGTCTCAAAGTACAATAGTCAAAGTCTTCCACTCATGGGGCAAAGTTGATTAACTCAATCAGTCACTTATTCAGCAATCAATTACTAAGTATCATACACAAAACTCTCCACCCCTAGGTCACTAGTAAATTACAATTTCATCTTTATTCAGTACCCAGGGAGAGGTTTTTTCATCTTGACTTGGGGCCTGTTCTCAGATTCCCTGGATTCCCTTCCATGGTCCCAGATTCTGCCTGGATTCACCAGACTGTCACCTAGGTTCAATGGCAGACAGCTCCCGGTTCCTCGTCCTGCTCTCTGGGTAGGTCCTGCTCCACACTGAAGTTCACAGGGTCTGGTCCATGTCAGATCCTTCACAATTTCTGCTTCATGGAATTCAAGGCTCAACCAAGCCACAAACAAAGTCTCAGCATCCCAGTCATGCTTCCTCAGTCACTTGGGCTCCTGGACCCTGGTTCCCAGCTCCTGGCTCTGGGATCTGGGATCTGGGATCCGGGCTTCTTGTTCAGAAGAAGCTCCATCACGACAAGTTCTCAGGAAATTCTGGCTCAGTTCTCCATCCTCTCTTCTATAGCTGCTCTGCCACCAGATGCTGGTCTCAAGAAATTCTGACTGTACCTCTCTGGGGCTTTTCCTTATATATACACACAGCATTAGCTTCCTGTTTCAGCCAACCCTTTCCTGTTATGTCAATTAACAGGAGACATGAATTCATACCTTCTGTTTCCCCAGCAGAGGCCTGATCAATTACTAAGTGCTAAGTACCTGCTACCTTTACCGACACAAAGGGATCTTCAAATTCAAATTACATTACCATTACACCTGTGTAGGCTAGGGTCTTAGAAAAAGCTAATTCAGAAAGAAACCAAACCCAATTTTCTAATGGTAGTTATCAGTCTAGATTGGGCATATTTTTTTAGCACTAAGATGGGGTATAAATGAAGACAATTTTAGTCCAATTTTATAAAAGTATAGATAATTAGAAAATAGCCTTTTTAGGGATGTTTATTTTTTAAAAATTAAATGTATTATTTTGTTTGTTTTTGTTTATTTTGATTATCTTTACTTTTTTTGGTTACATTTTAAGTTCTCACCCTCCCCACCAACTCTAGAGAAGGTCGCAATTTGACACAGATTTATAAATATATGTAAAACCATAATATATGTATTTCTGTTTATCAATTCTTTCTCTGGAGGAGGGTAGCATCTTCCTTCATAGGTCCTTCCTAGCTGATTTGATTATTTATAGTACTCAGAATAACTTGGTTGTTCACAATTATTCTTCAAACAATACTGGTGTTACTGTATCCAATGTTCTTTTGACTCTGTTCATGGCACACATCATTATTTCATGCAAGTCCTTCTATATTTTTTCTAAAATCAACCAGCTTATCATTTCTTATAGTGTAGTAATATTCCATCACAATCATATACCACAACTTATTTAGTCATTCCCCGATTGAGGGGTATCCCTGCAATTTCCAGTTCTTTACCACCAGAAAGAGAGCTCCTGTAGAAATTTTAGAACATTTAGGTTCTTTTCCTTTTTCCCTGATCACCTTAAGAAACAGACCTAAGAGTGGTATTTTTGCTGGGTCAAAGGATATAGGCAATTTGATAATTCTTTGGGCATAATTCCAGATTATTCTCCAAAATGGGTGGATTAATAATTCACAGTTCCATCAAGAGTGTATTAGTGTCCCAATTTTTTTTTCCTTTTTGGAGGGGGGAAGGCAGGACAATTGATTAAGTGACTTGCCCAAAGTCACACAGCTAGTTGTGTCAAGTGTCTATAGTCACATTTGAACTCAGGTCCTCCTGACTCCAGGGTCAGTGCTCTATTCACTGTGCCACCTAGCCACCCCAGTGTCTCAATTTTTCCACTTGCCCTCCAACATGTCATTTTTTCTTTCTAAATTTGTGGGGAGCCAAAGAGGCCTGGTTCAGGACTCAGATATTAAATACTAATAGTGGACTTTAAAACAAGAATCTCTGAGATTCGACTTTTTGTCAAGTTAGCTCCTGAGTTCTTTGTTATGGGTTACACTTATAAGGATGTTACTTGAGTTCTGAGATCAATAGGCTATACCCCAAGATTTTAGTTATTAAGAGCTAAAATATTTGATTCAGCACTCAGGTATCTTTGGGTGGTCAGTTCTAAACGTGAGGTCTTTTGAGGATTGCAGCTTTGGCTTTGAAGTTTGCTCTCAATTGTATCCGTTTATGAATGCGGCTGTATTAGCTGGTATCTGAGGCCTAGATCAAAGGTCTTACCCTAAGACTTTAGTCTCCTAGATAACAAATCCTTATCAAATTATCTATTCTGTGCTACTTCCAGGATACAACAGACTAGGTAATGATTAGAAAACTTGAGTCCCTCTTCCTTTGTCTCATTGTTCTATAAAAACCTTGTCCTAAAGAATCAATAAATGGAGTTCATCATTCTTGCTTGAACTACCCACATGGCCTGGTCATTTGTTATTCACGTCTCAGAATCTAAGTGCTGGCCACTGATTTTAACCAATCTGATAGGTATGAAATATCTCAACATTGTTTTAATTTGTATTTCTCTAATCAATAATTATTTAATTTTTATATGATGATATATAGTTTTGATTTCTTCATCCAAATCCTGCCTGTTTATATCCTTTGACCATTTACCCATTGGGGAATGACTTATAGTCTTATAAATTTGAAAAAGTTCTCTTTATATTTGAGATATGAAACCTTTATCTGAGAAATTATAAATTTTCCCCCAATTTTCTGCTTTCCTTTTAATCTTGGCTAAATTAGTTTTATTTGTACAAAACCTTTTAAATGTAATATAATCAAAGTTATCCATTTTATACCTCATAATGCTATCTTGTTTATTCACAGATTCTTCTCTTATAAGAGATAGCCTTGTAAGAGAAGTCTGATAGATAATGTGTTCCATGTTCTAGTGTTCTTATGATAGCTCCCTTTATATCGAGGTCACATGTCCATTTTGACCTTATCTTGGTAAATGGTATTAGATACTGATCTATACCCAAATTCTGCCAGACTGCTTTCCAGTTTTCCCAACAATTTTTACCAAATAGTGTATTCTTATCTCAAAAGCTTAAATCTTTACATCTGTCAAACACAAGGTTACTATAATAATTTACTACTGTGTATTGGGGATATTTACTTTAGAGATATAACAAGATCAAAAACATGAAACTTTACATTCAGCACTTCAGGGAGACATTTTCCTGTATACCACCTTGGTCTTCTGGGAAGAGAGGGCTTGGACTTAGCAGTTTCTCTTTTTCTCTTGTTTAGACATATAAGCCTGCTGGGTCCCTTGTAATGGGGACTGGCTTATGGGCAGAATGCCCCTCACATGCTGGAATCTAGGGAGCCTGTTTCTAGAGGACTCCTGACAACATGCAGTGCAAGTGACTCGGAGAAAGACTTGGGAGCATGCAGAGATATTCTGCCACTGGTTCAGGTTAGCTGAATTAATTCCTATTCACCTCTGTGAAGACTAGAAAGCTCTTTGATTGGCTATGGAAGCATTAAAAAAGGCATTAATCAATCTCTACCCCAATTTCTCCCTTGGTGGAGTTCTACTCTTAGTTTGAATCCTTCATGTCCAGTGAGAGACAATGCTATAAGGAGGCCTTGGATCTCTTTAAGACCCAGTTTGTTAGTAGCTGAATAAAGAACCCATATGGCAACCAGTAATGCTGCACTTGGATTTGAATTTGGTGACACCAATATTATGTAGAAACTGTGCCATGACAAACGGTAATACATTGACATGCTACATTTGGCAAAAAGTAGGAGAGACTAGTCAGGGGTCTCAATGAAAAAGTTGCCAGTTTTGAGAAAAGCTTATTTCTAAATCTTGCTAATTTGCCCAAGAAATGCAGTCTATTAATGGCAAATCATGTGAAACACTTTCTTCAAAGCTGTAACTGCATCCAAAATGATGTAATTGTGGCCTTGCAAAACAGCATTCAACAAAAGATTGGTTCTTTGTCAAATAAAACAGTCATCTCAATAATTGCCAACACTACTACTGACAGTGAGCACCACGAACAGATGTCCATTGTGGTACAGTATTTGGACAATAGAAAAGTGCAGTTGAACAGTTTGTGTCTGTTTAGAGATTATTAATTCATACTGTCTGTTTTTGACCGGTTAAATGATGTCCTTGGCAGTCTTAAGACGGTTTGATCATTTCTGATGTCTGTTTTGGAGGCAGCTTGGTGGCACAGTGGACAGAGTACTGGACCTGTAAATCAGGGAAGTTTGAGCTAAAATTCAGCTTTAGACATTTACTAGCTCCGTGACCTGGGCAAGTGCTTTGTCTGCCTCAACTTTCTTATCTATCAAATGAGGATAATCGCACCTACCCCTTCCCCAGCCTTATTGTGAGGATAAAATGAGAAAATGCCTGTGAAGGGTGCTTTGCAAAACTTAAAGCACTATGGAATACTAGCTATTATGTGCTACAAATGGATTGCTGTGAGAAATAATGAAATACTTTAGGTACACTGCTATGCCCACTGTTTGAACCTCCCTAGTAAATGAATGCACTTCAGATAAATAGAAGAGAACAATTTGACTTTGGGGGTGTTATTCAGACCTCCTGGAGTGGCATACAATAATGGAGAAAATTTCACCAAAGGAGTTTTCCACTTGAAGATGGAAATCACTGTCAGTCAGTCAACAAGCATTTAAGTACCTACTAAGTGTTAAGCTCTGGGGATACAAAGAAAGGCAAAAAAGTCGCTTCCTTCAAGGAGTTCATAACCCAGTGGGGAAAACAACATGCAAACAACTGTGTACAAACAAGACATAACAGTAGATGGAAGGTTATCTCAGTAAAGGGAGGAAGGTTATCTCAGCAAGGTGGAAGCAAGAAATGCCTCCTGTAGACTGAGATTTGAGTCTTGATGGAATTCAAAGGAAGTGAGAGGCAGTCGTGAGGAAGGAGCCCATTCTAGACTTTGGAGACAACCAATGAAAGGCAGTTAGGAGATAGAGTGTCGTTTGAGAAGCAGCAAGTGACCCCATTGTAGCTGGACTGTAGAGTTGGTGGGAGTCAAGCAGTAAGAAGACTGGGGAAAAGTAGGAAGGTGTCAAGTTAAATACTTTAGAAGTCAAAGTATTTTATATTTAAATATAAGATGGAACATGCAGAGCCACAGTGGCTGCCATAAAAAAAAAAAAAAACCAACTACTCCATCATTTTATAAGCTTCTCAAGGTATCTCTCCTTGATGATATGAGAATAAAAGTCAGAAGCCTTATCCACGAACTAAATTCATGACAATTATCTTTACATTTTAAAATGGTGAGTTAATTCTCCTCTCTAGGTGGAGCTAAAAGTGAGAATTCCATACTGTAATTTATTGTAAAGATAGGAGGTGGAATTCTGTCATTTGACTGTGATGAGAAGTAGCCTAGAATATTTTTCAATCTCTTCTCAATTATGATATGAAAGTGTGTATAGGAAAATGATAGACCAATTTCCCCAGTTAAGAGAAAAACACCCACTGGTATTAATGATTCTTTTGAGACAAAACGTGACTTCGATACAAAAGAGGAGAGAATAACTTCATTTTACTCACCCCTGGATTCTATGATTACTGGCATTGACTGATTAGAGCAGGAGATGTGTAAAATTATAACTACAATGAAAAGCTGCTGAGACATTAGACATTGGCAGGGATGTGAAAATCATTGCCAGCTAATTTAAAGTGCCCCCACATTCATTGGAAGCTTAAGTGAGGTTGCTTTGGTTATGACATATCTATTCCTAAAGTTAGTGCTATGAATGCTAGCTGAGGTTGGTTTGATTGGCAAAGGAATCAGATTGATTTTTTTAAACTTTCTAGGCCTTTTACAAACCTATCCAGTGCTTTGCAGCTTATTACTACATCATGTTAAAGAGGTTTTTTGAAGCTAACACATGTAAAAATCAAAAAAGTGTAATGTCCTACCAATGCCTCAGCTCACTCATGATTTTGTACACTGAATAATAATTGGCTTCTTCTGTTAATTACAAAGGTGAATAATGATGTGATTAGGGAATTTGAATCCCTATTGTCTTATTCTCTTGTGAAGGAAAAAAAAACTTAAATCTATTTGAGTCATTTTGGGTTAGCTTATTATCAGGTAAAAGATAAAGATTATGAAAATTGGTTATTTTTACATATTCTGATTAATTCTATAACTAAAACCTGTCATTTTTGTTTAATTTTTAAGTTTAAATTATTGCTGTAAAATTTTCAAAAGTTTAATTAAGCTTTAGTTTCCTGAGTTTGATAAATAAAAATGTCCTTGATGATTATTTAATGTTCATCCTAAAAATATATACAAAATTCCTTGAGTATACACCCTGATGAAGCTGCTACACAGGTCTATCCTATCACTTCCCTGCTGGCTACTATTATCCTTAAATACTTCTAATTTGGTCAATCTGGCCAGCAGCATTACTTTGTGGGTTAGCCTAGCCCCCATTTGATTGTCTCTAGGCCTATCTCTATCCTGGGAACCACCAACCATGCTGCCTTAGGAGAAAACTTTCCCCCATCCTCTTCTAGAATGGTCTCCAAGACAAATTTAGTTTTCTTTTGCTTCAAAAAAGGTCCCCTTTCTGGATTCTCCATGACCTTCCAGGGTCCACCTCACCATCCATCTCTCACTTTGGCAAGGTCCAGCTACTAAGATGCTTCATGGTTCATACACTCCCCAACAAGGCTACTATTCACTGGAGCCCCTTACAGGTTGAAAAACATTCCATCCATTCAATTAAAATATAAGTACATTACATATGCAGTTATAGGGACAAATTCTTTCCAACAGTAAATTACATAAATTTATACTGCTATAAATTCCAATAGTGCATTACACACAGAGTAACATACAATTCCTTCCAAGAGTATATTATAGTTATACCTATGCAATTCCCTCCAACAATATATTACACATACAATTATATTGACAATGTATAATTCCCTCCAACAGTACATGACATATTCAGTTATAGTGTATCAACATACAATTCCCTCCCACAGTACATGACATATTGCTATACTGACAATATACAATTCCCAACAGTATATGACATATACGGTTACAGTCCTTTCCAACAGTAAGGGTGGGTCCATTTCTCTAGTTTTCTCTCTCCCTTCAGGGGTGAATCTCATTCCTTGAACATAGTGATCTATAATGATCCTTTGTGTACCCAGCTCCCTTCTCATGTAGAAAGAAAACCAAGCCGAAAGCCTGTGGTCTGCCAAATGAGTTCCCAGACAGCTGTGAACAAAGGGCTTTGTGACTGATAGATGTGGGGGATGTTCTGGAAATCCAAGCAGATGGGTGAGAGGGAAACAAATGTTTTCAAGGGCAGAAACATAAGGTATTATGGAAAGAGCGCTGGTGAATGCAGCCTCAGATTCCAATCCTAGCTGAGATTATTACCTGAATGACTTTGAGTCTATCATTTCCTCTCCATGGACTCTAGTTTCTCCCTCTAGTAAAATAAAGCTATTCCAGTCCACTGTGATTATTTGGGGGAACTTAAAAGATTTTCACAGAAAAAGCAAATAGGTCACTATTATGCTACAGGCATAAAGCTCAGAGACATAGGTAACTGATACAAATATGTAAGAGCAAGAGTCATTTGCTAACAGATAAGTGGCCAGAGGGTATGAACAGGCCATTCGAGAGAAAAAAGGCAAACTAACAACAACCATGTGAAAAAAATGCTCCAAAGAACTAATGGTAATAGAACAAACAACAAAATTAGAACAAACAACAAAAAAAACCAAATGACAACTGGAGAGGAGTGGGAAGACTCAAAGTCTTAGACTAAAAGTCACTAAATCATACAATCCTTTGATCTTGTCATATCACTATTAGGTATAAACCCCCAAATAGATAAAAGGAAGAGAAAATGGGCAGATAAGTACAAAAATACTTACAGCAGAACTTTTTGTTGTATCAAAGAACGGTAAACAAAGGTAGTGCCAATAAATTGGGGAATGGCTAAATAAATTATGGCATATGCATATAATGGAATATGATCTTGCCATAAGAAATGTTGAAACAGGTGGAGAGAAACCTGAAGAACAATCTGTACAATGATAAAACATTGTAAAGAAAAATATCTTAAAAAATCTTAAGAACTCTAATCAAAGCAACAACCATTTTTCCAGAGGACTTACAAATAAGCATGTTATCCATCTCCTCACAAAGGTGATAGTCTAAAGGTGTGGAAGGGGAGTTATATTTTTGGATTGTGTAGATCTGTTTTGCTTGGTGATACTTATCCGTTATAGTTTTTTTCTCTCTGTTTTTAATTCGGGAAGGGTGTGTGTGTGTGTGTGTGTGTGTGTGTGTGTGTGTGTGTGTGTGTGTGTGTGTGTGTGTGTGTGTGTGTGTGTGTAACAGGGGAGTAATGATGGTGATGCCAAGAAAAAGAAAGGCCAATGAAACATTTTTGATGTGCCTAGGAGTCCAGAAGTTCAGAAGGAAGCACAGACAAGCAGGATGGTTTTAAAATTAATGAGTTGAATTTATTATATACTTTAAATAAAAAAAGGGGAGCTGCATACAATTCTCTTTTTGGGTTCTCCTCTGTATATGGAAATGCTCAATATTTGGTGTTTAAGTTTGGAATAAAAATATATTTAAGAATAAATAAAAGTAACAGTCTTTACATAAGAAGAAGTTGTGCCAATTTGAACTGAAATCCATGCATTTTCAGGAAGTTAGAAGTCATACATCTTTATTACATATCAGCAAAACTCACATTTCCAAAAGTACTTTATGTAAGTTACAGAAATATCATTCTCTCCATTATACAGATGAAGAAACTGTAAGGCACAGAGCTGGGACTACAGTCCAATTTATGACCTCCTGATATACCCTTCCATAGCTTCTTCACTGACTACAGAATCAAGTCCCTAGTCCTTAGCCTGGCCTTCAAAGCTCTTTCCTCTGGCCCTGCCATCTGATTTTCTATCCTTGTTGACCTCTCTCTCGTCAGGCCTTCCCATTTATTTTCCTTTGATGATTCTGTCCCCTATCTAGAATATTCCTTCACCCTGACCAACTCCCATTTAGTCTTCAAGGTCTAACTTAAGTCCACCTCCTCCTAGAAGGCCCCTTCAACCTTAAGAATGACTATGCCTTTCATTAAATTTCATGATTACTCTTTTACCACGGAACAAATGTCTTGTGCTATGCTGGCCATGTGTGAAGTAGAACATTCCTGAAGGGGACTCTGGTCTTAGGGCAATTTCAATCTTTTTCTACTGCTAAGGCCTCCAGTAGTACTATAATGGACTAGTGTCCATTTCTAGGCTGATGCCTTCCTTGCTCTTCCAGCTTATTAGTCAGTACAGTTCCCTTACAGCCTTCAGTCTCTCCACATCCTGTCCTCTCCCCAAGGAGTCATATTCCTGTACAAACAGTAAGCCCCTCCCTGTCCTCAGCCTAGGCTACTGTGTCCTACAGTCCTAGACTAGGCAGAAAAACAGATGGGCAAGGAATTAGGTGAAAAAGGGAAGAGATCAGCTATGATGTCTAATGTGCCCATATGGCTTTTAAGACTTCCTAGGGAACAGAAAGGAAAGGTTGCTGGCTAATAAATGACAAAGGGCAACAGGAACATAAAGTCAGTGGAGGGAGGGCCCAGATTGAAGTGATGGATGATAGGGCTCATGCCAGGCTCAAACAGATGGTTCATCTCTCACCAGTATGGAGAAGCACTCCCCAGCTTCACAGAGTTGGCTATGGATAGCACGGTACAGTGCCAACTGAGCTGGGCCAGCAGGGCTCTCAGATTTCACCAGGGGGAGAAGTTCTTCCATCAGAACCTGGGGGTGTCACAGAGAAAAGATTTTCAGAGAAAACAAGGTTCTAAATACTCCAGCCTCCCATCATAGGGCCTATACCCAGGTATACACACACACAAATCCTTTACACCTGGAGTGTCTATACCAAAAAAAAAAAAAAAGCCACCCCCACCTCCCAACCCAGACAAAAAAATAAAAACGGGCAGCTAGGTGGCGCAGCGAATAGAGCACCAGCCCTGGAGTCAGGAGGACCCGAGTTCAAATCCAACCTCAGACACTTAACACAAAAGCTAGCTGTGTGACCTTGGGCAAGTCACTTATCCCCAACTGCCCCCCCCCCATAACCAAAATCTAGTGATTGTACCACAAAAATGCAGATGCCAGATGTGAACATGTTGATATCACATACAGGACTCAATGGACACCCCTAAGACTGCGCCAGATTCTGATAACAAGCCCTTTTTGGAATCTTGATGAGGGCAGGTGCTGCCAGACAGAACAAAAAGAAGCCACATGCAAAGGATCTAGTCCCACATCCCTCAACTATTTCTTCCCCTAGAGTAAAGAAGATCCCCCTGGATACACGCTTCCTGTGTCTGACCCCCCAGACACAGACCTGTTAAGAGATAAAAGTTCCCCAGAAAGGAGACCCAGTAAGCAGATGGCCAGCTAAGTGGGAATTCTGCCACTGTATCTGCACAGGACAGGTACCTTTTCAAGGTGGATCTGCTGCTTCAACATTGCCACTCGAAGCTTGAGAGCCATCACAGTCTTTAGCTCTTGCACACTGGAGTAAACAAGACGGCTGGTGGACCCTCTGGACCCTGTTCCTCCTAAACATAGGGCCGAACCCCAAGGAGAGCTCTCTACAGGCCTGGGGCCCAACCACTGCTCCTCCGCTGCATCAGTGGGGGTAAGGAAGAGAAAAGAGGGACTCAGAGCCTCTCAATAGCAGCAGCTGCCATGGTTGGGATAGCTAGCTCAGCCCACCATCATAGCAAGTAAGCCACTAGTTAATCTCCCCTTCCACAGCACCAGAGCAGGATGACAGCTACCGCTCACCCTTCTACAGGGACAGTGCTTTAAGGTGTAGCTTTAAAAGAGGCTGTAAAACTGATGGTTTTTTTGATGACACCAAAGTGGCCACCCATCCATCCACCTTAACTGATTTTGGGGTGTCTCTGCTGCCAGAAGCCCTGCCACCTTGGTAGGTCTATTTACTGAACCACCTAAGCAGCTAGATGGTACAATGGGTGAAGCACTGAGCCTGGAATCAGGAAATTCCAAGTTCAAATACAACCTCAAACACTTACTAGCTGTGTGATCTTGGGCAAATCACTTAACCTCTGAACCTCTGTCTGCCTTCTGCCTCAGTTTCCTCAACTGTAAAATAAGAATCATAATAGCGTCTACCTAACAGGTTTTTTTTAGGATCAAATGAGATCACATTTGTAAAGTGCCTGGCACACTGTAGGCACTAAATAAATGCTTCTTCCCTTCCCCCTTGGTAGCATTCTTCACTGCAAAGGGCTCAGTACTCCACTTCCTGCTGTCTGGTCTGTTGCTATATACCAATTTCAGGGTTAGAAATACCTTCAGTAGAATTGCTAAGGTAACAGAGAAGACAAAGGAGCAGTGAAGAGTGCCTAGTTACTTAGCACTACCAGACCTGGAAGGAGCCAAGGCACTGGCAGCAAGATGGAGGGAGCCTGACCCCCAGCTGGAGCTGAAAAGCCAGCACCCACCAGTCCCCGAACAACTGTTAAGAAATACAAGCACACTAAGCCTGACCCCAGAGAAATATGACAGTATACATCCCTTCCTTCTGTGCAAACATGGGAGACCATGCATGTGAAATCCTAGATATAATGCCAGACCTAACTGGTTAGCTTTGCCAAACTTTTGTGCCCTAAATTTTTTTTGCAAAAAAAAAAATCCTATTTATTAAGAAGAGATACATTAGGATTTTACATTATTAAAAAAAATAAAACACACAGGAAACCAATGTTTATATTAATCAGAACAAGGAAAATAGTAATTTTCTTCTTCCACCTGAGTTCAGAATCACTGCTCAATAAGATGTAATTCATGGTAGAGGAAAATGCAAGATGCAAAGACTACTCCAAAGATCCAAAGACTATTTTTTATTTGATTCTTTCAAATCATCTACTCATTAATCTGCAACAGGACTCACTCCCTTTAAAAATTACATACTTTTCCCAACAGTAGCTTATGAGATCACAAGATTGAAACCAGGTATTCTGAAGTATCTTCCTGGTATTTGTAGCTGCTGGGATGGAAGGAGGTATTCTTCTGCAGTGGGAAGAATGTGGGACTTTGTGAAGACCTAGGGTCAAAACTCAGCTTTTTGGCTTACTGTTTTTTATTCCTTGCTATAGAGATTACTCTCTAGGAGGCAAAAGATAAAACATTTTTAAAAACTACAAACACTACAACAACATGGCACACTACCTTTGAGCAGCATATTAGAAACCAGCCTCTAAGGGAATGAGAATCTCAAGGTGACTTTGCCCCTCCTTCCTGGGATTACAGAACCTAGCCTCTCTCTTTAGAAGCACTGGGTTGGATTATTAGAGCTCCCCACTCTTACTGCTCCTCCCCACCCCCACCCCAGGGTAACAGATCAAAGCCAAAAAGAAGACATAGCAGAGCTGTCCACTCCTTTCCTCCCTTCTGGTCCCCACCCCTCCAACCCACAGCAACTGAAGACCAAGGCTCTGGAGGTGAGGCAAAGTTGACCCTAACACAGACGTCAACCTAGCCTGCCTCTAGTGGCCAGCCAGGGAGCCTCACCTTCTTGAAGCTCTTGGAGTCTAAGCAAATGCCGCTCTACAGCAGCTTGCAGTCCTTCCAAAGTAACCAGGCGGCGGTATTCCTGTTCCCAGCTCAGAGAGGCTGCAGGAGAGGGGAAGGACATGGCTTCAGAAGCCATTAACTCCACCCATCCCCCTAGGACCTCCCAAAACCCGCTCAGGCTTCCTCTTTTCCCTTCAGTCAGGTAAGGTCCATGCAGTTCTGTGTGCACAGCCTCCTTCCTCACCTGTAGCTACCTCCCCATTCATGTCCAGTGTCTCTTCCAGATGCTGGGTCAGTAAGTGGCAGGCCTGGTCTAGGCGATTCACCTCCTCCTGGATCTCAGCAAGACTGATTGCTGGGCCAGGCAAGTCAAACTGAGAGCAAGTCAGGGAAAGTTTTTGAGGTTTCTTCTTCCCTTCCATTTCACTCTCAGGGGTCTACCCTTATTCCTTACAGACCCCAGCAGGAGGTGCTCCAGGGAGAAGCAGAGAATCTTTGGCAGATGGCTAATGTGCTCTCTTCCCCATAATCTCCCCAAGGTAGCAGTGAGCAATCCACTGGCAAACAACTTCTGGTAAGAGGCCCAGTGAGCAGTGTTGTATGAGGGATGGAGCCCCTCTGGCTCCATTAAGAGCCAGCTGGGGTGTTGCATCATCCCAAGGGAGAGTGATATCAGAAGCTATGGCTTTTAGCCAAATCTCCCATTAGCCAAAGAGCTCTTCCCCTGGCTTCTACTCTCCCTGCCCCAAGCTCAAGAGCCTGGGAGCCAGTGGCATTCCCTGCCCACTCCCCCAGCATGTATCCCACAGCCCAGGCACATGGCAAGGATACACTCGCCTTCATTCTCTCCAGGAAACGGGCTTTGGCAGCAGCCACATCAGTATCAGCACTGGACTGGGAGTGCTGGACCTGGGCCCACAGGCTAGGATACACACAAATACACAACAAAATGAACACCAGTACAGGTACAGACAGGAGGCATGGCCACTAGGTGGCACCACAGTGCATAGAGTGCCAGGCCTAGAGTCAAGAAACATTTTCCTGAGTTCAAATCGTCTCAGACACTTACTAGCTATGTGACCTTGGGCAAGTCACTTATCCCTGTTTGCCTCAGTTTCCTCATCTGGAAAAGGAACTGGAAAAGGAAATGGCAGACCACTTCAGTATCTCTGCCAAGAAAACCCCCAAAATAGTCATGAAGAGCCAGACACAACCAAAATGACCAAACGGCAGAGACATTACTGAAACTCGGATCTTTTCAATCACCTTTCCTGTTTCTGTTGTATATGACAGGTGCATAGAAGCGCATGGACCAATATTTAACAAATGTCTCTCCAAAAATGCACATCATAATGTAAAATTTAATCTACATTACTCATCTTAATCGCTATCATCTTCTTAAGTCTAGACAAGAAATCAAGCCCTAAATTGTAGATTCTGCTGACTCCTGAGGCGCAAATGCTCACAATGAAGATTTAACAACCAGCTCCACTGCACTAGAGCCAGCCAGGTGAAAGCAGTCTCCTGATTAACGAGAAAGGGCACAGTTGGAGGTCTCCATTAGCAATCCTTGGTACCTCCTCTAAGTCATGAGATGGGTTTAGAGCCTGAGGGTGCTGATTATGGGAAAAGGACTATTTAGAACAGAAAGCTATCGGGCAAGGACAGTGGCCTTGAACAGGGGGATGGTTTTGTGGAGGAAAAATCATGTACTAGTGGATACAGAGTCCACTTTCAAGACTGTACCTTCTCCTGATATAGGCTAACTTACTCAGAGAACAGGAAAAGAAGCAAGAAGTCAAAAGGACTTGTGCTAAGTAAGATAGAAGGTTGAACAATCTATTCCGGAGATTTTCAGTACAAAATAGCCTGTTAGGGTTAAACTCAAATAGAAATGGGTCACTGCTTGAACCGAGGCTGAGTGAAGTGAGCAAAACCAAGAGAACATTGTACACAGTAACAGCAACATGGTGCAATGACCAAATATGACAGACTTAGCTCTTCTCAGCAATGCAATGACCTAAGACAATTCCAAAACACTCATGATGGAAAATGCCACCCACATCCAGAGAAAGAGCTATGGAGTCTGAATGAAGATAGAAGCAGATTATTTGCTCTCTTTGTTGCCCTCTTTCTCATGTTTTTTTCCCTTTTGTTCTGATTCTTCTTTCATAATATGACCAATGTGGAAATGTTTAATATGATCATACATGTATAGCCTATATCAGATTCCTTGCTGTCTTGGGACGGGGGCATGAGAAAGAGGGAGGGAGAAAAAATCTGGAACTCAAAATTTCCTAAAAAGTGAATGTTGAAAATTATCTTTACACGTAATTGGAAAAAATAAAATACTATTAGGTAGAAAAATACTAGCCTGAAGTCATCTTTATCATTAAATGAATCTAGTGAAAATTTAAACTGTATGCAAATTCCTCACATGAAAGTAGAAATAAAACTTTAAATATCTTACTAAAAAAGAAATGGGTTGCTGCTGGCTACTATTGACTTCAAAACTCATGAAAATTAACTTCAACTATGTTGTCCTGTGTTTAACTATGTGGTACTTTGTTTATTTTGTTAAACATTTCCCAATGAGGTTTTAATCTAGCACTAGGGAGTTTTGGAGGACAGTTTGACACAGGTGACCCATGAGAAGAACAAAAGGAATAAATCCCACGCCTCCCTTAATTAAGATATCAAATTGGCAAAGGCTGTGGTCTCGGAAATTAGAGTCCTGGGTCTGAAGTGCCAAGTCTGCCAACAATTCATTATGTGACCTTAATCAGGCATTCCCCTTCTGTGAGCCTGTTTCCTCTTCAAAGGACAAAGTCACTGAAAAGGTTATGTTAAGAATGGATATGTTAAGAGGGTATGGAAGCGGGTGTGCCGGGTTCGTATCTTCTGAAGCAAAAGTGCTGGAATTTGGCCTGAGGCACCTGAGAGTGTCATTGCTACCCACCTGGCAGTGGATATCCTTAAGAAGCCTCAAATCTTTCTGCCTAATGAGCAAACCTCACCTGGAATTCCTGGAAGCAATTTTCTTATAGAATGGAGGCAGAAGCAGCTGTGTCCTGCAAGAAGCAATCACCACTCAGGGCTCCCTGCCATGCTCAAGCCCCAAGTTCTCCTCTAGCCAAGAGTCTAGGGAGAGCAGCCCTATCTCCATCCCCCCAAACTCCTGTGGAGTTCTACAGAGGCCTGAAGAGGTAGGGGCCCACTGACCAGGGAACCCTGGGTTATCACACTGGTGGCTCCCAATAGTAAGAATGCAGAAATGAACAAAGGGCCAAGACGGGTCTAGTTGGGGAGAAGAGGTGTCTTGGTGGCAGGAAGTCAGGACCTGTAGTACCTGGCAACTTCCTAAGACTCTAGCTAGAGTCACTGAGGCAAGATAAAACTCAATGTGGACCTGGCCTTAAGGGTAGTAAGGATTCAGCCTCATTGGAGCCAAGGTATCAGGCTTCCTAGTAAATAGGGAGCCTCTGGATTTTATGGCTTAATCTGAGTGGCCTGAAAGGCTCAGAGCCTGGCACCTCTGGGTCTAGCTAAATCTGTGTTCCAAGATATGCAGGAAAAGGAGGAGATATCCCAAAAGGATCCCCTTGGACTGTCAGGCAGTCAGTCTACAGCACTTGGAAGGTATTGAGAGTATAGGACTAGACCTGGGAAGTGTGGTCCTCCAAAGTCCTTGCTAACCAAAATATTATCCAAAGATATGTTTCAACTTTCCTCAAGAATTCTGCTCCCCCTTTCTTCTCTGGGCCCCAGAGAAGGCCTAAGTCTCATGGGTGAAAGCCTATAAAAAGTCAGCCACCTTTGCCAAAATCTCAATCATGGATTGCAGGATTCAGGAAACATACCCCTTCTCCTTAAGTGTGAAGGTCTCAGATGTAAGACCTGGTTGGGTCTTTTCTTCTTCTGGTCCATGACTGGGTCCAGCAGCACCTGCTTCTCTTAAGACTGAAACTGGGGTGGAAGCTGGGAGCCCTGGGACCTGGCCCTGGGAAGGCAGAGGGCAGAGCTGATCTGGCCCCTTACTGGGTGCTGAGTTGTCTGACTGCTTGGAATGTGTGAGAGCATTTCCAGGGGCCTTGTCCCTATGGCAGGAGGCTCTGGCAGGCTTTTTCAGCCTACTGCTGGCCCTCTGAGAGGTAGTTGGAGGCTTGTTTGGAACACAGACTTTTGGATTTGAAGTTCTGGGCCTGGCCCCAAGGTCTGCTTGAGCAGTGACCAGAGGAGGGGCAATTTTCCCACTGGAGGCACTCTGCTCCGACTGGACCCGGGAGATGCCTTTCCGAACCCGAAGAGCTTTCTCCAGGGCCTGGGTCAGCAGTTCCAATTCCTTGAGGTCTTTGGGAGCTGGTTCATGTGCTGTGAAAGCTATAAGTCAGGAAAGAGTTCTCCCTAAGACCATTCCCCTCCACTCAACCCCTCCCCTCAATCTGACCTGCTCCTCCTCTTCCTGAAGACTTAAACTGTTAGAAACAATCTGTCTTTCCTATCCAATTTGTTCCTTTCCAGGAAGGGCCCCAGTTCACTATCAGCTAGGCCAACTGAGTCTCTCCCCTACCCACCCAAACTCCAACCCCCTACCTAGACCAGTGCCCACACTACCTCTGCTCAGAGCCCTGAGGGGAGAGGCCCAGACCAAGGCTCACCAGGTTTAGTCTCTGTGCTCCCAGCTGGCTCAGGGCTTGGGGGAGAGGGCACTTCCCTGGGAGGAGGAGACAAAATCCATAATACCTCACCATTTATAATTTATAAAGAACTTTCTTCACAACCACCCTGGTAAAGTAAATGGCTGCAATAAAAATTATTCTTAACATTTTGACAGACAAGGAAACCAAAACCCTAAGAGAGTATATGACTTGCTTAGTATGTCAGTTACTATAATAAGGTCCCTTCTGACTCAAGGAGGCTATGATTGTGTTAACTCTCTCCCCTTACTCAGGAGGGCAAACTGGGGAGCCCTCTTCCTCTGGGGGGCTCTTCTGGGTGAGACCCCCTTGATCTGGGAGTGTCTGTGGACAAACTAAAGACTCAGCCCTTTGCAGATGCTGGACCCCAAAAGGCGGACAGTCCTCAAAGGACCCCAGCTCAGTGGGGGTCTGGGAAGAGCTGGGGGCTCTGCGGACAATCAGACTGGGGCCAGCCATCCCGTTCCCCAGGAATCGATACCAGGGTTGAAGCAACACTCGGCAGCGGGCAATGGACTGTTCCAGCTCCTTCTCCTTCTTCTGACAGGCTGCCAGGGCTCTCTGGAGCTCAGTGACCAGCCTGGAAACACACCGCCAAGCCCCCGACCCCCGCTGAGGCTCAGCTGTCAGTCCTCTCCCTACTGACCCTCCCTTTCCTTCCTCCACCTTCCCTGTCCACTCCTTGTCCCCGCATGCCTCCTCTTCCTCTCCCCTTTTTCTCCGCACCCTCCTTTCCCTCCTTCTTTCCCCTCCCCATTGCCCCCCTTCTCTCTCACACATCCCCCCCTTTCCCCTCTCCCGCCTGCGCGCGCAGACTGCGCCCTAGAAGGTTCCGGGGGTGCCCAGAACGTGGTCGGAGAGTCACCAGCACCAGGGACTGCGGCCAGCCTGGCTCCCAGAACCCCGACAGAGGCGTGCGCGGCGGTGTGTCCAACGCGGGGACCCTTACCTGTGGGAGCAGGCGGCAGGCAGCATGGCGGCTACACGGCGGTGGAGGGGGAGTGGGGCTGACACCCCCCCGCACACACTCGCAGCCCTAGCTCAGGCGGGAAACCTGCCGCGGCCGCCGGAGCCCCGCCCCCGCCTCCTGGCCCCGCCCCTGCCAGGTCCTGCAGCTTAGCGGAGGCTCGCTGGCGTCCCCGATCCAGTACCGGAGGCTGGGGGTGCAAGCTAGCGGGCTGGGGATCAGAGCCGAGGGGCAGGGAGACGGCGGGGGTCTCTGGAGTCAGGGGCGCCGGCGAGCCCTAACAGTCAGCTCGGTCTTCCACACGCCTGCCAGGACTGGGCTCAGCCCGCCCGCCCCTGTGGGGTGGGGGAGGGGCGCAAAAGTGGGAGGGGGAAAATGACCTTAACGACCCTGAACAGCTGTGACCCCAGGTAATGGTTTAAGGTCTCTGCTTATCCCTAAAACTGGGAGGATAACACACTACATATTGTGGGGTTGGCGCGACGAAAGCGCTGCAGAAATTCCTACGTGCAATCATTAATCATTAATAGGATTAATGAGCTTACAGTTCAGTAAGGAGGGGAAGAGGCACGTACATATATAACGACAGCTCTCATTTTAATCTTTGCTACATTAATAATGACGGGGGGGGCGCGAGCACCTACTCATTGGCTTGATATGTGAGTTTCATTTCTAAACTGCTAGTTTTCTATTTATTTTTTTTCCTCTGTTAAGATAATTTGAGCAAGGAGACAACACAGATACTTAAGGCTGCATCAGTTGAGGATGAGGATTCAGGAATTCTCAATCTCTTAAACTCACATAGTTGCCTCCAAGGATAGGTATGCCATCTCAGGATGGTTGTTTAATCACCTATCCTCAGTGTATTGATTTGGGAGGGATACTAACCGTTGATTGTTATTTGGAAGATGATTACTGGTGAGGATATTGAAAGAAATACATTGGAAGAAACACAAACCAAAAGAGGCATACAGACATACGTGTACTTGCTAGAAGTCCTTTTCTCCCCTTCATGGGGTACTCCTCAAGTTTTCCTTATGGATGGCATTTCTTTAATCCTCGTAGAGCAGGCCTACACAACCTGCCCCACAGAGTGTGACCCAAGTCTCCTCAACTTGAAATATACTTCCTGTGCAATATCATTCCATTTCATCCAGTGACTCTCAAAGATTTCTAAATCTATCAAGAACTTTTTGAACCTAATCCAAAGTCTTTAATTGATTGATTCAGTGGAAATGTCTTGGCTTCATTCACACCTACTTCATTAAAAAATGTTTTTCTTTTTTTTTGTTAATCTGTTTACTACTCCAAAGCAATTTTATAAAATTAATAAATAAAGCCTTCAATACATAGCTATAAAGTCTAGCAAAACAAATTCCTCCATTGGTCATATTAAAAAAACATTAAATTTTCATTTTAAGTTCATCATTTCTTTGGTAGGGTTAGTGGTACATTTCATCTTTTGGATTGGTGATTTATCATTGCACTGATTAGAGTTCGGAAGCCTTTCAAAGTTGTTTTTCTCTATAATATTATTACTGTATAAATTATTCTCCTAATTTTCCTCATTTCACTCTATCAATTCAGAGAGGTCTTTCCAATTTCCTCTGAAATTTTGTCATTTCTTATGATATAATAATATTCCATTACATTTATATTACCATAATTTGTTTAACCATTCTCCACTAGGAGGACACCTAGCTTTTGGCTACCATAAAAAGAGCTGTGATAATTTTTTTTGCACATATATATTGCTTTTTTTTTTTACATATATATCTTTTTATTCTTTCTTTGGGGGCATTAACATAGTAGTGGTATACCAGGGTCAAAGGGCATGCACATTTTAGTAACTTTGGGGCAATAGTTCCAAGTTTCTTTCCAGAATGACTGGACGAATTCAGAGCCTTAATATATGTAACTATGCACTAATGTAACTATTTTTCCATGGCTCCTTCAATATTTATCATTTTTCTTTTTTGTTACCTTTGTCAGTCTGATAAATGTGGAGGTGAACCTCAAAGTTCTTTTAATTGTCAGTACTCTAATTATTAGTGTTTTAGAACATTTCTTCATATGATTGCTGATAGCTTGGATTTCTTCCTTTGAAAACTGCCTATTGCCAGGTATGGTAGTGAAACCCTGTTATGCCACTTCTGATGAGGATGAGGCCAGTGGATCCCTTGAATGGATCCCTCAGAAGTTCTGAGCTGCATGAGCTAAACCAATGAGGGTTCTGCACTAAAGGATGACACCAATGTGGTGATCCCTCCCTGGGCTTGGGGAGCCACTAGACTGTCTAAGGAGAAGGTGAAGCAGCCCAGGTTAGAAATGGAGTAGGCCCTAGTGCAGATCAGAAGTGGAATAGGGCCCATGAGTGGCCACTGTACTTCCAAACAGGGAACATGGGAAGACCTAGTCTCAAAAAAATTTTTTAAAGGAAACTGTTTGTATCCTTTGACCATTCATCTTTTGGGAAATGGTTCTTAATCTTATAAATTTGAACTAATCCTTTACATATCTTAAATATGAGACTTTTTACAGGAAAAATTGCTGCAAATATTTTCCCTCAGTTACCTATTTCCCTTCTAATTTTTTATAACATTAGATTTGTTTGTGCAAAAGATTATTAATTTTATATAACTGAAAATTGTCCAGTTTATGTTCTGTAATCCCTTCTATCACTCCCCCCCCCACAAACTTTTCTCCTATCTGTAGATCTAAAAAATAACTTCTTCTTTGTTCTTTGAATTTGTTTATGGTGTGACCTTTTATATCTAGGCCATATATTCATTTGGAACTTATCTTGGTGTATGTTGTAAATTTCTGACCATCTGCTGTTCAATTCTCCCAGCAGTTTTGTCAAATAATAAGTCCTTCTCCCAGGAACTCTGGTCTTCAGTTTATTAAAGTTATGCTGTATATTTAATCTGTTCTACTGATTGACCCCTCTCTTTTTTAAACCAGTACCAAATCTTTTTCATCATTATTGCTTTGTAGTACAGTTTGAGTTCTGGTATTGATAAGCTCCCTTTGTTCTCACTATTTTAATATGATTACCCTAGAAATTGTGACCTTTTGCTCTCCCAGATGAATGTGTTACTATTTTTCTATATGTATAAAATATTCCTTTGCTGATCCAATTGGCACAGTGCTGAATAAGTAAATCAATGTTTATTTATAAATATTTAATATTTATAATTAATTTAGGCATTATTTTCATTTTTATTATATTCACTTGGTTGGTTGGTTATCATCCTTCATTCTTGAAGAGGACCAAAATGACATCACTATGCTAGAGTCACACAACTGTTAAAGTGATTTTTCCAAAGCACAAGTCTGATCGTGTCATTGCCCTAATAATAGACTCCAATGGCTCCCTATTACCTTTAGGATCAAGTATAAACTTCTCCACTTGACCCTACATCCTGGCCCAAACCTAACATTTCTAAGCTTGCTCAACATTACTCTCCTTCCTTCATTCTGTGCGACAGCCAGACTGACTTTCTTGTTGGTCCTCAGACACAACACTCCAACTTCTATCTCTGTGCCTTTTCATCTACTCTTCCCCATGTCTGTTGATTCAGAATTAGTTGAATGAACAAATTCAAAGAGTTGTTAATGGTTGAATATCAGTGTGGCAGGTGGTTCTCCTGTGGAGTATCCTAATGATTTGTATTTAACCCCAAGCTATTTAACATTTTTATCAATGCATGGATAAAGACATAGATGGTTTCTCATAAAATTTGTAGATGACACAAAATGGGAGTCATTGGTGAGACACTGAATGATAGAATCCAAAAGGATCTTGATAGGCATTGAGATGAATCTAATTAGATGAAATTCAGTACGGATAGAGGTAAGATTTCTAAGCTGGGTACAAAAAAATTAATTTCACAAGATGAGGAAAACGCCAGGGTGGCTAGGTGGCTCAGTGAATAGAGCACTGGCCCTGGAGTCAGGAAGACCTGAGTTCAAATCCGGCCCCAGACACTTGACACACTTACTAGCTGTGTGACCTTGGGCAAGTCACTTAACCTCAATTGCCCTGCCTTCTGCCTCCGAAGAAGAAGAAGAAGAAGAAGAAGAAGAAGAAGAAGAAGAAGAAGAAGAAGAAGAAGAAGAAGAAGATGAGGAAGGCCTGGTTGGGCAGCAGTTCTGAAAAAGATCTGGTGGTTTCAATGGACTGCTAGCTCCACATGAGTCAAAAGCATGATGTGACGGCCAAAAAAGCTAATACATTTCTAGGTTACATTAAAAGGGGCATTACTCCCAGAAAGATAGAGGTGATAGTCCCACTGTCCTCTGCCCTCATCTGGAGTATTATGTTCAGTTCTGGGCTCCTCAGTCTAAGAAGTACATTGATAACATAGAGAATATTCATAGGAGACAACCAGGATAGGAAAAGGCCTTGAGTCTAGACCATATGAGAATCGCTTAAAGGAACCTTTGATGCTTAGCCTGGACTTGAGAAGATTCAGGGGGTGAATGATGGCTGTGTTCAAGTACTTGCAGGGCTGCCACATAGACTTGACCAAACTTGACTACAGGGACTTTGTTCAATTCAAAGGGCAAAACCAAAAACAATGGACTTGGAAATAATGTCAGGAGAAACTTGTAAACAATTAGTGCTATCCTAAAGTGCAATGGGCTGTTTGGAGAGGTGGTGAGCTCCCCGTCTTTCTAAGTTTTCAAGCAAGTATGTTGCTTGTCAAGTATGTTAGAGCAACAATTCCTTTCATGCAAGTATGGATTGAACTAGATGGACCCTTCCAATTCTCACATTCTGTGACTATGATTGTATAAGTGTATACCCTTCTTATCTGCTGATTAGTGTAGGAGATTCCAGGCCTGGACTAAGCAGTGATCAGTAATGGCTATTTGGATAGCCTATCCTTCCCAGGAAAACAGAGAAGAAAATACCATGGTTAAGAGAACTAGGAGTGTTGCATCAGTCACGTCCCATAAGTCTGGCCCTTGTGCATATTATGCACACACATGCATGTGCATACACATGCACACATACATGTACAGACATGCACAGACACACATATACACCATTATATTATGTCCCTAGGAGCATCACTTCCAGTCCATGATGAACCAACAGTTAAAGGGCTTCTCTTGAGAACTGAAGGGAACATCTGATGCACATGATGGCCTAGATCAAGATAACTGTGGAAGTGGGATAAGAGGAAGTGATGTACTTTCCAATGTAGCATTTGGAGAGAGAGTAGAGCCCAGGGCTCAGCCATATAAAACTGGAGCATGACCAAGGAGTCAGAGTGTGAATCAAGATTGACCCACCTGCAGCTGTGGGTTTGGCTTCCTAATCAAAGGCCCCCTGAGGAGAAAATCAATCAACAACCCACAAGGGTGCTTCTAAAACAGAACAGGCAGAAAGCCCACATAGAGAGGAGGAAGAGCACTGCCAACAAAGCAGAAATGCTGCCAGCTGGCTGGCTCCAATCCCTCTACCCCTCACCTGTACCCTGATGTTAGCTGAATTAAGAGCCCAGAGCTACTTGCAAATGATGGCAGGGCTCTCCATGCTCACTTAGAGCAAAGCTGTTCACAAGATCCTTGATCACAGGATCTAGAGCTGGAAGGGACCCCAGAGGACATCTAGCTCAATCCCCTCATTTTACAAATGACTCAAGGTAGTGAAGTGACTTACCCAAAACCACACATGAAAGAAGCATCAGAGGCAAAGTCTGAACCATAGACCCTGGGCTACCCAACCTCCTAGGAACCTGATGTTATTTTAGGTTGTCACAGCTAACAGAGCCAAAGAAATGACCTAATGTTCAAGAGGCTCCCAGACTCTGATGCAGAGATGACAGTGATTCGAAAGGACCCAAGGGGGTACCTGGACCCCTTTTTGAGAGCATATGGGGGTCATATACCTGAAAGAACCATTGTAACATGCCTCTCAGTGAGGCCCAGATTGCACCCTGTAGTGACTTCACCCACTTGCAAATGGTTTCTTATAAGAATAGCTATATTGGCTCACTAGCACAACCCCCACACTGATTCTCATGTTAGCCATTCTGATTATATAGATAAAATGAAAATTGGATGGAGAGAGCTCTGAACTTGAAGTTGGGAAGGCCTAAGTTCAGATCTGGCCTCAGACACTTAGTAGTTGTGTGGCTCTGGGCAAGTCACTTAACCTCTGTCTGCCTCGGTTTCCTTGTCTGTAAAATGGGGATAATGATAGCACCTACTTCTAGTATTGTTGTGAGGATAAAAATGAAATATCTGTAAATCACAGCATAAATCTTAAAGTCTATGTAAATATAAAGTGCTATTATAGTTATTATTAAATAAAAGCCAATAAAGTTTCTGGTGTTTTCTAAAATTGTAAACCAAAAGTACTGTCACCTCCCTGAAGAAGTAAGAGGAACAAGAACAGTCATTCAGAACTGGTCAGTTGCTATCCTCTAACCAGTGGCTGGTTTATATGAAATGGAAAGAAGGAAAATCATTCCAGAGGGCTGAGTTTGGAGCAATTCATGTGCCAGTAATAGGACATGTTAAGGGGGAGACCTGGAAGGTGGTATTTATACTAATTAAGGGACCATATCTAGCCAATGGCACAAAGGGACAAGACTCTTTGGAAGGACGAGGTTGTCATTCAACCATTTGTGTATCTCATGTTAATGCCCACCAAAAATGCTCCCTTCTTAAAGAGAAGCACATAATGTCATAGACAGATGGCGGAGTTGACCTCTAACGGAAGCTATCCTAAGAAGCCTCTCTGTCCCTTGCCCAGTGATCCCATTAGCAGAGTGGATATGGAGAAAGGCTCAGAGGAGATGCATGAGAGCCAATTGCCACATCTTTCATCACACACATGATCCATTTTGAATTCCAGTTCTGGCCAGATTATCTAAGGAAAATCATCAGCACCTTGCACAAGGTCCCTTTCCTTGGAGAGAGGGAAGAGATTTACTCTGATTGCTATGGACATTTACTTTAAATTTGGCTCTGCGTTGCTGAGATACTGAGCCATTACAGAAACAGTCATTAACGAGTCCCTGATATGCTACTATAAAATTCCATACTCTAGAGTTTCTGATTAGGAATCACACTTCATAATATAAATGTCTATTATATTCCATACACTAGTGATAGGTACTGGGGACACAGAGCCAAAAGTTAAATAATTCCTACCCTCAAGGAGCTTCTTTCTATTCAGAAAAAAACCATATGGCGGTTACTATTGAGTAATATACAGTCAACTCAACTTTCACAACTTCAAGAGTTCTCATGATTTTATTAGTAACCTCATTTTCACTTTCATGTTGATAACCACACACATCTGCATTTATATACAGTAGAGAAAAAAATGAGAGGTATGTTTGTGGAGTGGCTGGTATCCTGCTAGGTGCTTCATAGGTCTTGTTAACCCTACTGTTGTAAAGAGCTCCAGTTGCATTCGGCGTGTTGGAGGTGATGTCAAAATCTCACTGTTCTCAGTGTCTTCTGATGGCAGCCACTAAAAGTCCCAGTAAACTCTCCCTTGGTTTTCAGAGGGCAGCCAAGGTAGAGAGGTTTACAGAAATATAGTATTGTCTGAAATTGTTGGTTTGTTGTTATCTTTATTGAGATATTACCACAAAATGTCACAGAATTCTAGGGAGAAAAAATGTTTTGCACATTACCAATTTTATTTTGCATACTGCATTTTATGGATTTATTTCATGGTTACCTTTAGGAAACAATGCATATTATCAGAATTGGTGTTGTTCCATCATATAGTCTTATCCGACTCTCCATGACCCTATGGACCACAGCACACCAAGCCCTTTTATCCTCCACTATCTTTCTAAATCTGTCCAAGTTCACATAATATTGGTCACCTTTTGACCTGAGGGGCTCATCTTCCAATATCATCTTTTTTTATCATTTTAGTACAGTCCATGTGGTTACTTTGGCAAAGATACTAGAGTGATTTGCCATTTCCTTCTTCAGTGGATCACCTTTTGTCTCCACTGTGACCTGTCCATCTTACATAACCCTACATGGCATAGCTCATAGTTTCATCAAGCTATGCAAGCCTCTAAGCCACAAAAAAAGCAGGGCTGGTGGGGAGGCGGTAATCAGAATTAATGTTTTGTTATAAAGAATTGTGTGCAGAAAAGTGTATTCTCAGCAGTCTCTAGCAAAAGATTATAGTTTTGGGTGGTAACAGTAATCTAATCCCATATTTTCCATAGGTTCACATTGACTTTTACACTGTTTTCTATAAACACTACCCTCACCCCTACAAAAGCTGAACATTGACTATGTTTAGGAGGAAATGTGATATAATCTGGGCCATGAAATGTGACCGTTGGAACATTTTTATTTTATATTCACAGATTTAGAGGTGAAAAATTTCTTGGAGACCAGCTAGGCCAACTCACTCATTTTACCCATAAGGAAATCGAAGCTCAGGGAGGTTAAATAATGAACTTGTCCAGTCATATAGTGATGTGTCAAATGTGAGATTTGAATCTAGGTCATCTTTACTAACAAGTGAGTTCTCTCTCCTCTGCATCACATTCCTTCTAAGATTTAGTGTCCTAGCTTCTTAAGGAATAGTTAGACTCATAAGGTTAACCCCTATAATGCACAGCATAATTATGATATGCATCCATGCCCTCAGTGAGATGTCTTTCCAAGTGCAATGAGTTGACAGAAATTGGAAGACTTTTAATACAGAGTTGCAGACCCTTGTTAATTAGCAATTTGGCATTGGGGCCAGATAGTCATACAAAAGGGGAAAGATAGGGGAGCTGTTTTATGCCTTGTATTATCAGTGGGCCTTTTGGATGACTCTGGGTGTGTGATATATTCAGTAAACTTTGAGAGAAGGTGTTTATTGGAACCATTAACATATATTGTGCACATAATTGTATTGTATAGGATGTTGTATAAGACATGGGCAAAGGAGGAAGGCTATATTGTTGCTGGCACCTTTGATTACTAGGTATAATGATGGAGAAGCAAAGGGACAAAATGAATGATATCTATGATATCTATGTCCAGATTAATTATTATGTTAAGCATTAAGTTAGAATGGCAAGTTTATGTTGTGTATGATATCTTTGATTGATTAGTATTCCTGCATTCATATTATGTCATAATGACTAAATGAATAAAAAAGCATTTATTGAGCTATAGGAAATAGAAAGAACCTACTATGTGCCAAGGAACTCTCTAGGAGCTCATATTTTAACTGAGGGAGACAATACATACATAGAAGGGTTCATCTGTAGGGTGACTGGAAAGGTGGGGTCCCTAGGGTGCATTAGCAGGTCAGATTGCAATGCCTGGGGGTCTGGATGGTATAGTGACAAGACAGATGGTAAGAACTAGTGGCCCACAGAACAGATGGAAAGGTCTGATGGTCCTCTATTTTTTCATAGAATTCAATTTATTTTTATTTTCAGGTCCAAATTTTCTCCTATTACCCTAACCCCCAATTAAGAAAACAACAAAAATTAAAAACCATGTATAGTTGAACAAATTAACCCTATGATGTCCTGGTCCAAAAAAAAATCACGTGCCTCAATCTGTTTTCTGAGTCTATCTGGAAGTAGATAGTATGTTTCATCCTAAGCCTCTGGAATTGTTACTGATCATTGTGTTAATAATAGTTTCTATGTTTTTCAAAATTATTTGTCTTTACAGCATTGTTTTTATTATAGAAACTGTTATCCTGGTTCTATCTACATTTTACATCAGTTCATACAAGTCTCAGTTTCTTATGAAACCACCCCCCTTCATTATTCTTACAATACAATATTATCCTATAATATTCATATATCATAAGTTGCTCAACCATTCCCCAGTGATGGGTACCGCCTCAAATTCTAATTCTTTCCACCACAAAAAGAACTACTATAAAGATTTTTGTACATATGGGTCACTTCCCCCTTTCCTTGATTTCTTTGGATTTATAGACTTACTCGTGGTATCTCTAGGACAAAGGATATGCACAGTTTAATAGCTTTTGGGGAATGGTTCCAAATTGGTTCCCAGAATTATTGGATCAATTCACAATTTATTGGTCCTTAATATTACCAAAAGAAATTTAGTTAGTGCATCCCTGATAATGGTCAGGGTTGAAGGGACTGTCCCACTAATAACAGGGAAGAAGGGAGTAGATTTAATGGTTGGAGTAGAATGGGGACTCTGGTTTACCTCCCAAAGAGGTAGGAATTGTGAGTGGGGAAGGAAGGGAAGGAAGTCAGTATGCAGCATTTCTACCCAGAATACATAAAATAATTACAAAATGAACACAAATGATTTATGGCTGTTGGCAGCACTGACATTTGGGAGAGTACATAAAAGCCTCTCTGATAGGAGGTTTTGCTTGAGTTAAAGTTTGAGGGAAGTGAGGAGTTCCCAGAAACAGAGGTAAGAAAGAAGAGAATTCCAAAGATGGAAAAAGATTGTATAAAAGTCAAGAGGTGGGAAAGAAAATTGTAAGGGACTTTAGAGGTCCTCCAGCCCATCCTCCAAATTTTATGGATGAAGAAGCTGAGTTCCTAAAGGAGTTAAGTGACTTGCCCAAGATTACACAGGTAGTCACTAGAGCATCTGCTCTAAAGTTCACCCTGCCTCTAGAGACATGCAGACTGGGAGGCCTAGCCTAATCCCCAACCCCTAGCCTATTTGCTACTACCCTCACCATCACCTTCGTGCCAACCAAAATTATTTTGTGTGTGTGTGTCTGTGTATATATGTGTATATATACACTCACATATGTATCTGTGTATATGTGTGTATATGTATACAAATATATATATTATGTAGCAGAAGAGGGTCCTAGATGTAATGAGACCTCACCAGTTGTAAGACCCGGTGTATGGCAAGGTCTGATTTTCCCCCTCCCCACCTGTATCAAGGGGCTCAGCTTGAGGGCAGGCAGAATAGACATCTCTAGCAATTATAAACTAATTCTCTACCAATAAGGAGAAAGTCCTATACCAATGGCCCTTAGGATAGGGGTTACATTCACTTATTTGTATTTATCCCCAGTAGATATTTAAGCTCCTTGAGAGAGCTATTTTTCATATTGTCCTTGCATTCCCACAATGCCTCATAAATAGTAGCACTTAATAAATGCTTGTTGAACCTTTTAAGCCACTTGTGGCGTAATAATTTTCTCAACCTTGGTTCAGAAATTGGTTTGGAGGTGACTGAAACAAAAGGCTGGGGCAGAGTTTGCAAAGCCTATGGGGGAAGGATGATAAGACAATAAGATTTTAGAGGGTTAGAATGAGCGTGTGGGTAGTCTCTGCGAAAGGTAGCATCTGTCATAGACCCCCATAGATGTATATGGGGGAGATTCCCGAGAACTAGTCCATGGACAGCGACAAATTGTCCTGTTGACCACTAGGGGGCACCTAGAGGTTACATACCTTGACTGGATGGAGTCCCACATCCCTTTGCTGACCATGCTGGAAAATCCTGAATTGCCCTCCCTCCAGCTTCCTTCTCTGGCCTCTTCTCTTCTCTCCCCACCCTTCTGTCATATAAATATGTTCCCCACAACCTCTTATATCCTAAGCACTGTTCCACTTTCTTCTCTCCACATATCCCATAATGCCACAGAAAATTATCCAAATAGACATATAACTAGAAAAATAAGCCTTGGTTCAAGAATCAGAAAAGCTGAATTCTAGTCTTAGTTTTTCCACTTAGTTGCTGTGGAACCTTGGGAAAGTCACGTTTCCCCTCTCTGAGTCTCATTTTCTTCATCTATAAAATGCATTTTTTTTTTGTGAGTAGAAGTTGGGTTAAATGATCTCAAAGTTCTCTCCTACTCTGATAGTTTACGGCTGAGGGTTAAAATCCTGGGTGTATAGGGATAGTGGTAGTGGAGATACCAAGAGGTCTAGACATAGTCCCCGGATTCTTTGGACATTTGGTTTTAGGGATTACCCTGAACTCACCCCCACCCCCACTGGGAAGAAGCTGCTTCCCATGCTGAGCCTCAGACTCATGACTTGATTCCTTTACATATGAACTTTTGGCCTTGGACTTTGTATACTTTCTTCTTGGACTCTGACCTTTGGACCTGAATATACCACATTTTCACCTTGGACAGATAAGTTTCGGACTCAAGGCAGCTCTCTTTATTGTTTACCTTGACCCTTACTGACCTCTCCATCACAAGGTCGGAATTTTTCTGGCCTCTCCTGAAGAGGATTCAAAGCCCTTTCCTCAATGACAAAAATAAAGGCCCAATCTAAATAAAAATATTTACATCAGCATTTTTCTAGTAGCAAACAACTGGGAGCAAAGTAAATGCCTGCTGATTGGAGAATAGTTAAACAAATTGTAGTATGTGAACATAATGGAATATTTCTGTGCTGTAAAAAATTATGAATGTATATATAATCATAGACTTATATGAACTGACACAAAGTAAAATAAATACAACCAGGTAAACAGCATAGACAAAAACCACAATAAAATAAATGGAAAGAACATGAAGACAATCGATATTGAATGCTATGAAATTATAATGCCCAAGCTTGGCCTTACAAAAGAGCTATGAGAAGATATCACCTTCCCCTGTTCCTTTGCAGAAATAGGAGACCATGGGGCTGAGATACTACATATACTGAACTTTTTTGATATGTTTATTAATTCTGCAGATTATTTTTTTCTTTGTTTCTTCACACTTTATTATAAAGGATGATTTCTAAATAAATACGAAGAGAAACAAAAATAAATGATCTAAAAAAATAAAATCCTCTCCTCTATGGGAAAGAGGTAGGACCAGGTAAGGGAGAAAAGCATCAACTTGAAGAAAAAAAGCTTCCTGAATCCTAGACCTGGCTTCTGGGGTGCAGGTGGGGATAGAATGGGCCATCAAGGAAGGGAAATGCAACCCTGTTCTTTGTTAGTTACTTCCTATCTAGGCCCCTGGTTCATACCTAAACTATAGAACCAAGATTAAAATCTGATCATATAGGGATTGGGTTTCATAGAAGTGGCCACCTTAGTCTTGCCCTGTATTCATGTTTGGGGGGATGGGTAGATTGGTGGTGTGTCTCTTCCAACCTCCCATTTTAGGACAGATTGAATAAGGGTTTGGTTTTTTTAAAGGACAGAATATCTCCATTTTTCTTTTGAAATTTTTGAATGATTATTTAGAAACTTATGCTGTAAAGCCTGAGTAATTCAGATAAAGGGGACATTCTGAATTAGTAGACTTCTTTAAAAAAATATTTGGAAGTTTTAGTGACCTGCAAACTCAATATGCTTCCACAGTGTGACATGAGAGCTGAAAATGCTAAAGCTGTCCTAAATTGCTCTAGGAGAGGCTGAGTAAACAAAAAAGGAGGGTGAAGTGATCATTCTGCTTTACCCCATCCTGGTAAGTTCATGTCTAGAACACTATATTAAGTTGTGGAGAGGATATTGGGAAGCTAGAGTTCATCTAGGAAGGCAGTGATGCACAGCAGTAGTGAGAGATCTATGCAGCATGACATGGGAAGATCAGCTGAAGAAATTGATGGTGTTTTGCCTGGAGATAAGCAGACTTCAAGGGGACATGATAGCTGCCTTCAAGTGTGTGAAGGAGAAATTATATTTGCTTGGGTTGGTTTTCACTTGGTAGAACCAGGGAAAATGAGTAGAAACTGCAGAAGTAGAAAAGAAAAACTCCCTAATAATTCCTTTCAAAAATGAAACAGGCTGCGTCCTAGAGTAGTAGGTTGTCCCTTATGCAAATGCCAGGTTACCACTTCATTACCATCTTTCCTGTCTCTAATCAATCCTTCCTACAACTGCTAAAATAATATTCTTAAAGCAAAAGCCTAACATATCAGACAACTCAGTGGTATAACGATTAGGGTGTTGGCCTTGGAGTCAGTAAGAGCTGAGTTCAAATCCAGTCTCAGACACTTAACTAGCTGTGTGGCCCTGAATATGTCACTTAACACTCTCTCAGCCTTGATTTCCTTATCCATAAAACAGATCTATAATAGTACTTGCCACACAGCATTGTTGTAAGGATCAAGTGAGATAACATACATAAAGCACTGCGTAAACCTTAAAGAATCATATAGCTATACTAGGTATATCCCTCTCCTCAGTAATCTTCACTAGCTCCTTATTGGCTTTAATACAAAAGGCAAACCTCACAGCCTGGCATTGAAGGCCCTCCACAATGCCTCCAACCCATCTGTCCAATCTTATTTTATATTTTCTTTTCCACACGCTCTAAATTCCAGTGAACTGGATGTCTAGTGCTTCCTTTCACATCTCCCACCAGTTTCTATGCATTGAGGGGAATCACAGTAGAATGGAAGTAGTATTGTAATTAGAGGCCAGATAAGCTGTGTTCAAATTCTGATCTTGCCAATTACTCCCTGCATGATTGGGCAAATCACTTAACTTCTCTGTGTTTCAGCTTCTTCATTTGTAAAACGAGTTGTACCACATACCCTCTAATATCCCTTCTATAAGATCTTATGAATTTGTATAAGTTGATCTTTATACCTGGACTAGAATCCTCTTCAATTTTACCTTTTTTAATACTTATATTTTTTTGAGACTTGGCTAAAATGCTACTTCCCTATTAGCCTTCATCCCTCTCTTGTTCCTGCTCTCCATCTCCTCAAATAACCTTGTATTTATTTATTTTTTATATTTTAATACCCCTCTCCCTACAGCAGCAATATGTGAGTTCTTTGAGAGTATCTCTTTGTAATCTCCTCAGTATTTTGCACCCAGTCAGCATTTAATCAATGTCTATTAAATTGGATTGGATTCCTATCAGTTAAAGCTATCTAAAAATGGAATACCAGGGCTGGGAGGTAGTGAGTCCCGTCTCACTACAGGAATTTTAACAGAGGATGGATGACTTATCTTGTGATGTTTGTAGAGGATATGGTCAGATATGGTTTGGATAAGTTGGCCTTTGAAATCTTCCAATTCTGAGACTCTATGCCAAATAGAAAGAAGAGTTTTCAATCAGCCCACACTAGTCCCATCCTAGTTACACCCAAATACCGTGTTCTCTGGCCAATGTCATAAACTTCACCTCTCATGTGTCCTGTCCTATGATTCCTAGATTGCCACAGGGACTGAAGTCTGAACCTGGTGGGATTAGGGAGCAACATGCAGGGCTACAGCAAAAAGCTCAAACCCACACAGATAGGTCATATAGGGCACTAGGCCAACAGAACTAGGCATGAAGATCTCTGGGCATTTGGGGTACTGAGCAATTCAGTAAAGATGCTGTACTGTCTACTTTGTGCTAAGAACAGTATTAGGTTCTGGGGAAGATACAAAGTTGAAAACGGGAACAATCCCTACCCTCAAGGAGTTTATAATCTAGTAGAGGAATGAGATGTATACACAGATGAATCTAAGTTCTTAAAAGTGATCAAACAGTGGCCTGGGAAGTTCAATGAAGAAGGAATCTCTCTTAGTTTGGAGGATCGAAGAGGGAGTCAAGGAACAGCATGAACACTGATATAGACAAAGAAGCCCCTGACCCAGGCCTTGGAGAAAAAGAATTTTAGTAGTTAGAGAATAGAGATGGAGAGAGGATAGAGTCTATTCTATACAAGAGAATGTGGTATACAAAGACATCATCGAAGATGGGACCAGATTTATGAAAAGAAAATAGTTTGGCTGGAGAACAGAGTGTAAATACTAGTAGAGGAGTACATGAACTAGGCTGTAAAGGTGGGTTAAAGATAGTTAGTGAAGGGCTTTGAATTGATATTTTATTCTGAAGATAGTGGGGAGCCACTGGATGCATTAGAGCAGGGGGGGGATGTGATTAGAGAGCTGACTTTGTGATTTGAAAGCTGGATTACAGGGCAGAGAGAAGAGGCAGAGTCCAGTTAATAGGCAATACTAAAAATCCATTATGGTTGAACAAACTGGGCAGGAGGGATGTTATGGAATATTCTTGTGTTATAAAGAGTGATGAATAAGAAGAACTTGGAGAAACTTGGGAAGACTCTGATGAAGAGAAAGAGTAAAGAAGAACCAAGAGAACACATCGCTATATCGATAACATTGGAAGACGAGAAGTCTGGTCAAATGCAATGGTCAATACAATTATCAAAGCTAAAAGACGTATTCCTCCTTTCTGTTAACAATCAACAGATCATTTAGGTGGCACCTGCTTTGTAGGACACTTCTGGTGTATTGGAGGGAAGTGTCTATTATGTCAAAACAAAATATTTCAATTTATTGGAAAAATTATAATACTCTAGAAGTAACTAGGGCATAAACTAGAATGGTTGCGGTTAGAGTGGAAACTTTAAAGAACTACATAACTGTCTGAGGGGGTAGTTGTTTTTTTTCCCAACCAAATTTAACCAACCCTTGTCACTTGAGGCTATCTATCCTTCATGCCTGTAATATATTTAGTACCTTTCAACTACATGTCCAAATGTCTATTTCTTTCAGTGCTCAGCTCACATCTTCCAGGAAGCCCACCCTGGCCCCCACCAATTTTCTCTCTTTTTTCAAATTTTCCTAGAATGCCTTGCCTCTCCTTTGTCCCTTTCAATCCCAGTCTCTTATTGCATTATTATATTAATTTATGTACCTCTCATGGCCTCTCCCCCAATCCCCTGTAAACTCTTGTAGGTCAGGGACTAATTTCTTATCTTTGCTTACTCATCAAGAAGAAAGTTGCCACAGCACATAGTAGGATTTAAATATTTGCTGAGTTTAAATCAAGTAAAGATGGAAAAGATATTTTAGGGGTAAAAGTGAGTAGAACTTGACTGGGGATTAGATGTCGGGAGTTAGAAGATTTCTCTGAGTTGGCAGAACCATGGCACACAGGGCACTGGACAGGAGCACTGAGACTAGTACACAGGGATCTAGGCTCGTGGGACTGAGCCATGAGACTCCAGAATGGACTGAAGAAAACTGGATACATTAAGTTTGGACAGGAGGAGATCCCTTTGGAGTCAGGGGTTAGAATCTCTAAGTGTGGGGTCAGGTGGGTAGATGAACTGGGACACTCGGTCACTTTCAACCACCAGGATTTTCTCTTAATGTTGTGGAGGGGTGGGGGTCAGAATTCTACCTCTGGCCCTAATAATGGATGGCAGGGACATTACCAGCCCCACCTAAGTGACCCCCCCTCCCGCCTCCAGCCCATCTTCCGTACACCTGACCACCACCTCACTCCCGATTCCTTCCTGCCAAGCCGACCTTTCAGCCAGCCTTCTTCCCCCATCTCCCAGAGGATGTTCCCCCTTTCATGCTCTCTCCAACGCCCTCACCCCCACCCCCGCTACCCAGCACCAGAGACAGAGTTGCCGGGTGGCCTCCCCCTACGCAGAGGGGCTGAAGTCTGGGATGGAGAAGAGGAGGGGGACTGGGAGGGGCGGGGCGAGGGTTAAGGGCGGCGCGCACAGCCCCCTCCCTGGAGTCCTGAAATCTGCTTCTGATTTCCGCGGGGAGACTGCGGCCGCCCCTCCTCCTTCTCCCCCTCTTCCCTACCCCCCTCCCTCAGCTCCCTGGTCCCCCTTCCCCGCCCCTCCTTTAGCAAGGGCTCAGCTCCCCGCCCCCTCCCCCACCTCCGAGACTCCCCCTCTTCCCTAACCCCCTACTTCCCCCCCCTCCCCGCGCGGTCTCAGCTCCCCCCTCCCCCAGCTGCCCGCTTTCCCTCCCCGCCCTCTCCCGGCTCTTGAAGCAGCTGGGCTGGACTGGGCTGGGCTGGGCTAGGGAGGCTTGGAGGAGACTGCCGAGGGACCAGTCGGAGGGAGGGAGGAAGAAGGGTGCAAACCCCAGATCCGCCCTCGAGGGCTCAAGGGAGATCCGTTTTGGCCCCCGCCCCTCCAACCTGCCTCTGGTGAGTCCGACTTGCGGCGGCAGCAGCAGCTGGGGTACGAGGCGGTGGGGTGGGCGTGGGTGGGGGGGCTCTTGTCATCTCTTCACCAGCTCTCAGGCCGAGGCTAGGTGAAGAAAAAACTTTTCTTTTGCTTTGACCAGGGCGTGTCCCCCCAATCGTCTCCGGCCCCTCCCATTCGCCCCCCCACACACACACACACCTTTCTCCCGCTCTCGCCTACGTCTGGGTCTGTCTCTGGGTCTCTGTTGGTCCCTTAGTGTCTCTGTCTTGCAGTGTCTCCGTTTTCCGGTTTCTGCCTTTCTGTGTCTGTCTCTGTGCTTCTTTCTCTCCTCTCCCTGGGTCTGTCTGTCTTGCTGTGTCTGTCTTTATCCCTGGGTTTCTGTCGTGTCTTCGTTTGTCTCTGTTATCTCTCTGTTATCTCTCCTTGGTTTTGTCTCTGTGTTACTGTGTCTCTCCTTCCATATCTCTCTTGTCTTGCTGAATTTCTCTCCCCTTGCCTTTAGCTTGCTGTGTCTATATTTGTGTGTGTGTGTGTTTCTGTCTATATTTCTGTGTCTCTGTCCTTGTTTCCCTCCCCCTCCCCCCACACTGTCTTGTCAATATGAAGCTCCCATCTAGTTTCCACTTGCTGAAACCTAGGAGGACATATCTGATATAGGGACCCCTTCTTTTCTGACTTTCCCCCTCTAACCTACCTCCTAGCCCTCTAACCTACCTCCTAGCCCTGACCACGTCCTGCCACTAAGCCAGATCCCCTTAGGGACCTGGGCCATGCTGGGCCAAATGCTGTGGCTCCTGCTGGCTGCCTGGATGCTGGCTCCAGTGCTGAGTGCTAGCCCACAGGTCCCAACAGACCCTTGCTATGATGAGGCAGGAGCCCCACAGCGCTGTATACCAGAATTTGTCAATGCAGCCCTGGGGCGTGAGGTGCAGGTTTCCAGCACAGACCCCCGGCAGACCCACCCTGCAGCCTTCCTGACAGATGCAAGTGCAGCAGCTGACCGTACCTGCTGGCGCTCAGAAACACTGACTCGGACACCATTAAATGTCACATTGACACTGCCACTGGGCAAGGCCTTTGAGGTAGTCTACGTGAGTCTACACTTCTGCTCAGCAAGGCCTGATTCTGCCGCTGTCTTCAAGTCCCAGGACCATGGCCGCAGCTGGTCACCACTGCGCTTCTTCTCCTCACAGTGTAACCGAGTATACGGTAGGCCAAGCCGGGCTATGGGACAGGCCTCTGCCCAGGCCTCTTTGGGCTCCATAGTCCCTCGAGGCCCTGAAGCACTTTGTTCTGAGCCTCCACCAAGGACTGGTCCCCTCCTAGCCTTCAGCATGCAGGATGGCCTCCCACCTGGCCAGGACTTGGATTCTAGTCCTGTACTACAGGACTGGGTCACAGCCACAGACATCCGTGTGGTGCTTACCCGACCAGTGGGGCCAAGGGCTACAGAGGGTGGGGTTGTGGCACCATATGTTTATTCTGTGGGTGAACTCCAGGTGGGTGGGCGCTGCAAATGCAATGGACATGCATCTCGATGTGTGGTGGACACCCAGGGCCGCCTGGTGTGTGACTGTAGGCATGGCACTGAAGGCCCGGATTGTGAGCGCTGCAAGCCTTTCTACTGCGACCGGCCCTGGCAGCGGGCCACAGCCCATGAGGCACACGCCTGTCTGGGTGAGGCAAACATGCCATGCCATGCATATCCAGCCCCAGTTCCACCCCTGGGAGGGGGACCCTTAAAAGCATTCTGTTTGGTCTGGGTCCCACAAGTTCCTGACTGCATGACTTCCTGACCCATTCTTTCTTTTACTGACTCATTTAACAAACCCTGGTGCTGGGCCCTGTGACCTCCTAACCTTGACCTTTCCCCTCAGCCTTCCCAGAAAAAGTTTTATGGAGGTGAACAATAAAATTAGTCCCCATTGCCTATCATAGTTGCACCCCCAACCTCCTAGCCTGCTCCTTCTGCCCAGCCTCTTGTCCCCATCCTAGTTTAATCCCCTGTTCCTCAATCTGAGTCTCCCCTCTTTTCCATGCCCCCCAATCCTTCCAGCCTGTTCCTGTAATGGTCATGCTCGTCGCTGCCGCTTCAACATGGAGTTGTACCGACTGTCGGGGAGGCGTAGTGGGGGTGTTTGTCTCAACTGCCGGCATAATACAGCAGGGAGACACTGCCATTACTGTCGTGAGGGTTTCTACCGTGACCAAACCCGGGTCCTGAGCCACCGACGTGCCTGCAAGGGTAAGACCTCACCCTAGTTCCTGACTGCATACTCTAAGTCTAAGCTATGACCCATACCCCTCCACTCTAAGACTCCAACTCCAGAAACCCAGTACTGACCCCAGACTCCTACCCTTGACCTCCAACACTGACTAACCTTTGGCTCTAACCTCCAGCCCTACCCCCTAAACCTGACCCTGGGACCCCCAGGGGCTTCTGCCTGCAAGGGTGAGACCATCCCTCACTCCCCTATCTCCAGCCTGTGACTGTCACCCTGTTGGAGCTGCTGGCAAAACCTGCAATCAGACAACCGGTCAGTGCCCATGCAAGGATGGAGTGACAGGCCTTACCTGTAATCGCTGTGCTCCTGGCTTTCAACAGAGTCGCTCACCTGTAGCACCATGTGTCAGTGAGTGATCATCCACATACCTTTCTGCCACTGAGTAATTTCAAGGACCCAGATCCCTAGTTCCCCTCAAATTCCTTTGCTTCCTGAATCAGTGAATGGCCTAGTCACCTATACATTCAGGTCCCAGGTGGTGACCTAGGCCCCCCTATTTTGTCCCAAAGATTTGTTCCAAAGACTCCAGAGGTCACCTGTGTTAGTGAGTGGCACAGGTTCCCAGTCTCCCCAATCTCTCCCTAAACTTCCAGAGATCCCTTGGGCCCTTGAGTTAGTGAGTGACGCCAGAGCCTACAGAATCCCTAAGAATCCTCCTATCCCCCAGTCTTCTTCAGGAGGTTCTGGGAATCTGCTCAAGCTCAGCTTCTTTCCTCCTTCCCATAGAAATTCCAGCTATTGTACCCACAGGAGTGACCAGCACGGTGGCCCCTGAGGGTGAGTGACAGAGAAGGGGTTTAGAGGGGATTTGAGGGGGGCAGAGATTTGCATGGGGTGGAGGTTCAAAGAAGGAGGTGAAGAGGAGCAGGGAAGAGCTATGAGACTTTGGGCTCTAAAGTCTAGCTTCCTGGCCCCCAGATTGTGACTCTCATTGCAAACCAGCCAGGGGGAGCTACAGGATCAACCTGAAGAAATACTGTGGAAAAGACTATGGTACCAAACCCTTCCAACACCGGATTCCCCTCACACTCACACATGAATCGACTCTACTATTCCTGGCAGTGACAGGTCCCCAACACTAAGCCCTTCTTCAGCCCCGCCCATTCCACTCCCTGGACCCTTAAAACCCAGACTCCACCCCCAATTGCTGGTCCTGCCCCTTCCCGACCCACCCTCAAAATTGGCCCCACTCCCAAGCACACATTCCCTTCCTTTCCTTTCAGATCCCCTCTCTTCCCTGACTCCTCTCTCTCCCCTACGAATCCAACCCCAGTCTTGTTCCCTCCCATTTAAAAAATCCGCCCTAGTCCTCCTATTTCTTCCCCCACCCCCACATCTCCGTCCTGTTCCCTTCCCCTAATGGGACCCCAACCCTATCCTTGCCCAGCCCCATCCACAGGCCCCGCCCCAGCCAGCACTAGCTCCTCCCTCGTTTCTGGCCTTGCCCCTCCCTACCCTGGCCCCGCCCATCCCCGTCCCGGCTCTTCTCCAGACCCCTCTCCCACGTGATGTGACCCTTTCTTCTCTCCCCCACCCCAGCGGTGCAGGTGGCTGTGGGCGCCGCTGAGGCCGTCGGTTCGTGGACGCGCTTCTCTGTGGCCGTGGTGTCCGTGTACAAGAGCCGTGAAGAGCGTGCGAGGCGCGGGGAGAGCGTCCTGTGGGTTCCCGCACGGGACCTGGCGTGTCGCTGTCCACGCGTGCACCCGGGGCACAGTTACTTGATCCTGGGCGGGACCGGACCGGGAACCGGGGTCGGGGAGCGGGCGGGACTTACCGCCGGGCGGGGCAGTCTAGTTATCCCCTGGAGGGATGCTTGGGCTCGGAGGCTCCGGAAATTACAGCGGCGGGAGCGGCAGGGACGCTGTGGAGGGGCCTCGTGACAGGGAAAGAAGGGAGGGCATCAAAGCAGGGACACGGAGTGGGGAGGGGCGCCTCTTGGGAACGTGTGTAAGTGAGCAGGCGCGTGTGTGAGGGCACCCTGTGGTCACCAAATAGGAGAACGGGGCGGGAGAGGTCATGAGGACGCGGAGCCCTGAGAGAGTGGGCCAGGACCTTGGAGAGAGGGAGCCCTTGCCCGGAAACCCTGCTTGTAAATACTGTAAATACCTCGACCGCCGGCGGTCTTGGTCCCGCTGTGTGGTCCTTATTGTATCTGTCCTTGAGTCATTGTACTTAGCTCTGTATCATTGTATCACTAGCTGTATCACTTTATGTATAGCTGTATTGCTGTATCCATTGCTGTACTGATCCCTGTATCGATGTATCCATCGCCATGTCGTTGTGTCTGGTGTCATCTGTATCGCCGCCATTCCTTCCCAATTCTACCTCTGTTCCTCTCCTTTATATAGAGTCTTATGACCCCAGAGGAACCTCAGGGGTCACCTATCCCAACCTGTAACTTCTATAGCATCCCTGGCAAGTGGCCATTCAACTTGAAGAACTATCTTCCTAGACTATTCGTTCCATATTGGGGCAGCTGTAGTTGCTAGGAAGTTTATCACTCTCTCCCCACCTCCATCCCTTTATATGGAGCTCAGATCTACCTCTTTAACTGACACTTGTTGATCTTAGGCGGCTAGGGAGTACAGTGCATAGGGTACAGGCATTGGAGTCAGGAAAGCATGAACTAGAATCCTGCTTCAGAACCCTTAAGACCTGTATAACCCTGGGAAAGTTGGTGGATCTCTCTGTAACTCAGTTTCTTCATCTGTAAAAGAGGGATAAAATAGCACTTGCCCGATAGCCTTATTGTGTGAAGAGTAAGTGAATCAATTTATGTAAAGCAACATTGTTATTCTCTCCTGGCTTAGTAGATTTAAAATTAGGAAGAAACAAAAGTAACTTAGTCAAAACCTCTCTTTTTACAGATATAAAACTAAGGTTCAGAAAAGTGAAGTTCAATGAGATGGAGCCAGGATTTCAGTGCTCCTTCCACTGCACCAAGCTGTTGAGATTTGAACCTAAGCCTTATGAATCCCCAAACTCAATTCTCTCTTCTGAGTCCAAGCAAAACCAATTCCTTTAGATATTTCAGAGAATCTCAGAGTACAAGGGACTTCAAAGTCCATCTAGTCCCAACTCATCCCTGAGCAAGAATCTCCTCCACAATACACCAAACAAGTGATCATCCTGCATTTGCTCAAAGGTTCCATTGAGCATTAATCCACTACCTCCCAAGGCCACTCATTCTACTCTTGGGTTGCTAAATTGTTACAATATATTTGAAGCCAGTTGTCATGTTCTCCCTTCCCCATTAAATCTGTCACTCAGGCTAAAGTACTAGTTACTAATATCATTCTGGTTCCTCTCCAACTAATTAACATCCCTTCTTAAATATGGCACCAAAAATGACCAGAATACTCTGGATGTGGTCTGATGAGAAGAATTTAATGGAACTATAACCTCTTGGACACACTAAGCTTTTACCAGTGTAGCCTAAAATCACATGAGTTTTTGTGGCTACCTCATCACCGTTTTCTGCTAAACTTGCAGTCCACTAAAAACCTCTAGGTCCTTTTCCAGTGAACACTTGTCTAGTTATGATGTCTAGCCCCATCCTAAAACTTGTGCAGTTGATTGTTTTTAACCCAAATGGGATTACATTTAACCCAATTGAATTTAATATTAATTCTATTCAGCCCATCTTTCCAACCTATAAAGATCTCTTTGGATCCCATTTCTGCTATGTGTATTATGTATCCTTTCCAGCTTCCTGTAATCCTCAAATTTGACAAGCATGTCATCTAGGCCTTCATCCAAGTCAATAAAAAAAAGGTTTATTAAAACAAGCTAAAGGAAAGAGCAGCACGCAGAGACATATTTCCAGGTCGAGATCTACCCATTAATCACTCTTTCAGCCAAGTTATTCAAGCAGATGTTTATCTATATAGCTATATTATCAGTTAGTCTACATGTATTTACCTTGTTCACATGATTATCATGAGAAATTTTGTTTCGTCTTGCTGAAATCCAAATATATTATGTCTAGGGAGTTCTAACAGTTCTAATCTTAAAATGAACCTATGATTTTGTCAGATTAGGGAAATCTCAATAAGGAATTTCCTCTAGTCAGTGAACTAACACTTGTTAAGTCACTACTATGTGCCAAATACTGAGAGAAGGCAAAAGACAGTCCTTGCTCCCAGGGAGCTTATAGCTTCTTTAATGGGAGAGATAATGTACAAACAACTCTGTGAAAACAAGATATATACAGGATAAGTTGGAGGTAATCAACAGAGGGAAGGCACTGGTATTAAGGAAGATCCAGAAAAGCTTCTTGCAGGTGAGACTTCAGCTGAAGCTTGAAGGACAGCAGGGAAGTCCAAAGGCAGAGAGCATCCCAGGTATGGGGAAAAGCCAGTGAAAATCCTCAGAATCAGGAGGATAGAGTGTTCTGTTCCAGGAACAGCCAACAGGTGCCTATCAACAACTTGTAATCTTAGAGTTGATTGGGCATTTATAGGTTAAATGTCTTGCCCAAGGTCACATAGCTAGTCAGACAGGACTTAAACCCGTGTCTTGCTGACTTTGAGGCCTGATCTCTATCCATTATACTAAACTACCTTTAGTATCTAATTTAGTAACTTTGTCAAAAAAGAAAGAAATGAAGTTAGATTTGCATGCCTTGTTCTTGATGAAGTTATGCTGGTTTGGTGATCATAGATTCATTTCCCAAATGCTAACAACAAAACCAAAAACAACACACACATTTCTCTATCCCTTGTTTCTTTCTTTGTGATAGAAAGTAGGGTTTTTAACAGAAGATATACTTCACCAAACCAAAATTCACTCACAGGTTCAATTATAAAACTTCCATCAGACACGAAACCCTTTCATTCATGCTTCCTCCACCATAATGATGATGGAGATTCTCTGAACCTTCTCAGTATACATCCTAGCACATCCTCCGGTCATTCTCTTGTTCTGCTCTCCTTACCTTTGGAGTGACCCCCATCTCCTCCCATGACCATTCAGTGCTTACAAAGTACTGAGTAGGGACAAAGTCTGGGCACATCTAGAATTGCTATTTGGTGACAGGGGTGAAATCATCTCCAGATATAGGGCAAAGAGCATCCAGCCATGTCTTTCAGCCTATGTGCCCCACCCCAATAGGAAACTATAATTAAAAGAAGCAAAAAATTTTAAACAAGTCCCCAAACACACCCCTCCAATCTATTCTCCCTTTTTGCATTTCTATGTCTATTTCTGTGTCTCTCTTTATATCTCTTATGTGTCTCTTCCTTCTTTTACATCTCTTTGTTCATATCATTCATTTTGTAATGAGAAGAGGCTCCCCATGAAGCAGCCTAAAACTCTTTCACATGTCCAAGGTCACCGTGGTTTCTGAAGACTCTGTAATTGCTGTGGGCACTTCAGAGACTGTGGTCACTACAAATACAATAAGCATAATGGGCACTGTGGAGATACTGTGGACACTGGGCACTGTGGTCATACAAACACTCTCTTCTTGGAAGAAGTGGTCAGCAAAGACACTGCCTACTTCAAACATGATGTTCCCTATGGACACTGGTTAGTGGTTATTTTCAGCAGATTCCTTTAAGGTGATTAAGAAGGAAAAGTCAGAGAAGGATAATGGAAACAGAGAAACAGATCAGGTGATAAAATCTTCAATGGCACCCATGAAATAAAGTACAAATCTCAGATCCTGGTCCTCCTCAACCTGGCTTCAACATACCTTTCTGGCCTTTTCTCATATTTTTTCCTTCATATGCTCTGGTCCAGACAGATTTCATGTCCCCTGCTGTAGCCCTGCTCGTTCTGGACTCATGCCTTTGCTCACATAATATATAGTATTCCTATTCTTGGAACAGAGTCCTTTCACCATTCCATCTGTTGAAATCATTCTCCTCCTTTAACACCAAACTCAGGCAACACCTCCTTCACGAAGTCTTCCTTTACACTGCTAATCCCCAGCTGACTCTCCTCAAATTTCCTATAGCACTTTGCCTACACTTTTTTTTTTTGCTCTTATCACAACTTATCCTTGTACAATAATTGTGCTAATTTTGTTTCTTCTATTAATAACTCAACATTTATTAAACACCTATTGTGTCCCAGGCATTGTGCTAGGTACTACAAAATCAAAACATAAATTCCTTCAGAACAGATTGGCATTTTAAAAAATTTAATGACTGTAATCCAATATAATTGTTTCCCTTTGTAATCCTATGTATTTTATGCATTTAAAAAATTATTCTGAGGAGTCTATAGACTTCTCAGACTGTCAAATGGGGTCCATAACTCAAAAAAGGTGAATTCCTCTTATTTTGTGAGCTAACAGAAGACCAGAAAATGGTTAAGTGACTTACTAAAAGTCACACAGCTAAAATGTAGCATTCTCGGACTCAGGTTCTCCAGGTCTCTGACCAGTGCTTGCTCCCTTACTATACAGCCCCTAGCTGGAGAGTCAAAGATCCCCATGGCAATTATCTTTGGGAACTTTTGGAGGCGAGGTGAGGGACAACTTTCTGATAGAGAGATATACCTTCCCCATCTCCTTGGCCCCCTCCTGTTCGTCCCCCTCCCCACTCCCTAACACTTCCACTGTGTCTCCACCCACCACCCTCTGCAGCGCTGCGCATGCTCTCTTCACGCAACAGCAAAGGGCAGTGTTCTAGTAATGCGCATGCTCGAGGCCAGGTAGTCAGGCTCGCTTAGCGAGAGCCCGTGGGCGGCGCGTGCGCGGCACGGGGCGGGGCGGGGGCGGGGCGAGTTAAAACGGCGCTTGCGCGTTCGATCTGCCCGCTGTTGGTCCGGGAGCCGAGGTGAAAGCGGACCTTTGGAGCTGGGTGAGGTGCTGGGTAAAGGAGGGGATGGGGGTCTCGTCAGTGGAGATTTAAGGGCTCCGGGTGCCAGCGGGTGAGCAGAGGAGAGGCAAAAGGAGTTCTGATGGGTGACAGATAGTCTAGGTTTGGCGACGCTTCAGGGGAGCTGGGGGATTCAGGGGGTCTGAGGGGGGATGTGGAGGCCTTGAGAGCTGTGAGGGAAGAAGGGGCTCATGGCCGGACGTTGGGGGGCACAGACGGCAAGGGTGTTGGCAAGAGAGGAGGGGGATATGAGGAGCATGTGGTGTGGGGGAAGCTTGGGAGAAGGTCGGGGCTTTGATGGGGAGAAATGTAAGTGACCAGGGGGCTCGAGTGGGGGTGGGGGAGCCGATTTGGGGGGCAGATCCCCACGGAGCAGGGATTGGGACTGGAGAGGGATGGGGAGGTCTTTTTCATCTGTCTGGGGTGGGGGAGTTCATGGTACAGCAGAGCAGAACTGTCAGATGGGGCCAGACATCGACCAAATCCTTTGCCTGTTCAGGGTCTGTTGTGGAAACAGGGGTGACAAGTGCGGGTTAATCCAAGGAGCTCAGGGTGAGTGTTGTGAGTGTTTGTCCAATAGCCTGAAGGGGAAAAGAGGCTTTGAATCAACAGGCTTGAGCAGTTAAATAACTGCACAGTCAGATAACCTATCAGGTCAGGTCATTTGTTGTTTCCTCAAGACTGCAGCTGCTGAGTATTCACACGACCCTGAAAACTTAGGTGTTGTCACAAAAAAAAGCCAAGGAAGTTCTCCAAACTCTAGGAACCTCCCGACTTGAAAGAGGCTCATTCAAGTATGAATGGTCAGACACTCAGCGTGACCAACTGCCCTTGATGAATTAGTCACAGGGTAGGGCTTATTCTTGTGATGTCCTTAAAAGAGAAGACCAAATTCCTTAACTGCTGAAGTGGGGAAGCCCCTTAGATGGGCGGGAATGATATATAGTGCCTGCTTCAAGGAGCCAGATCTAAGCTGTAGATCTTTCATTAAATGAGACCAATGTTCCCCTCATTAATTGAGAACTGTTGTCAGCCATCTTCTGGACCCTCCCAAAGAAGAGTTCCTTTTTTCAAAGCTCAGAAGGAGGGCCTTATGGCTCTGGTTTCTGTAGAAGTGGGGTAGATGTGATCTCCCTTCCTGACTCTCCCCAGTGATTTATGTTTAGAGCCTCCTGAAAAAGATAAAAGGATAACCTGGGGCTGAGTAGTAGATTGAGGAAGTAGATGCCTTGATCTGGGGCAAGGAAATGAGACCTGAAACAAGATTAAACCTGAAGGGTTAAAAAAAAAAAAACAAAAACAACCAAAACCTTAAGTGATTATAGGCAGACCTTCCAAGGTAGCAAAAAGAAAGCCACTTAGGTAGACCAACAACAGTGAAAGTCATGTCTCAGATAAGCTGACACTGTGGATGCTCAGGAGGACTAGAAGGCCTCGGGCATCAGGAGATGCTCCTTGATTTAACTTCCATATTTTATTTTGGGTTTATTCTCTCCCCTACCCTCTCAGTGGGGATAGATCTGGTGCTGGTCAGAGGAGATGAGAGAATTTTGAGAAGCTCATACTTAAATCAGCAGTATCTCTTAATGCTAGACTCTGGAGAAATATCCTCCCTGAGCAGATGGGTTTCTACAAAGCAGAGGCTCACTGATCCTAGGAATCTTTGCTTCCATCTCTTATATGTTTACTGTATTAGGTCTTCCTAGATATGGGCACAGTGCCAGAAACTCTTGGTAACCTTTGAGGACTTTGGACAAATTAATCTGACCATTCTTAAGCTGAAGCTTGAAAAAAGGAAACTATGCCTTAAGCAGACTTTAAACTATCCATGCAACTTATACTGATCCTATCTTCCCTGCTAAAATAGAAACCACTTTGGAGACAGAGAGAGATGAGCATGTTTTTGGCATTGAGTTTCCTATTTCTGCCCACGTCACCTGGAATTGCGCCCTCTTATCCTTGGTCTGACAATGGTAAAGACTAGAAGCTTGATCAAATATTGGCATGTTTTTAATCATTTTGGTGTGGTATGCCTATTAATGATGAGATTAATTCCAGGAATGACTACTTTTGAAGGGTCCTACGTTCTCTGACCAGTACAGGTCAGAGTCAGGTCAGGCTTTTTTTTTTTCCATCTTTATCTTCCACTCTCCTTGGGTCCTTTAACTTAATCTTTTTAAATCTGTCTTGTCAGGCCTTTATAGGACCTTTGCTTTGGATTTTCAATATCAAATCTAGAGAACACTGTTGATATGTTTCATTTGGTACCCAAATTCCTTACAATTAATATCTTTCTACAGATTTCACACTAAATTTGTACATATTAGCTAACTTAATATTGCTTCATAGAATGAAGGTCTCTTAAAGAGACCTTAGAGAGCTATATAATCTAACTCTTTGTCTGATGGATGAATCTTCTCTTTAAGATTTCTTTCAAGTAGTCACTGCCCAAATTCCTGGGGTGATGGAGAATTTATTACCTCCTGAGGTAGTCCACTGAATTTTTAACAGCTCTAATTGTTAGGAAGTTCTTACCAGTTTGTAGCTATGTCTCTCTGTACTTCTACCTGTTGGACTTAGTTGTGTCCTCTAGGGCCAAGCAGAATAACATTAATTCCTTTTCTCTGTAATATTGCTTTCATTTACTGTGTACTAAAATGTTTAGATTGGTAGCTATCTTTCAAAAATGTGAAGGATTATGTCCCCATTAAATTTCTTCTTTTAAGTCAAACATCCTTAGTTCCTTAAATAGAAACTCAAGTAACATGGTTTTGAGTCATCTGCCTCTACTTTTTCATACTTTTTAAAATATGGTGCCCAGAAATGAACACAATTAGTCTGACCAGCATAGAGCACTGTGATACGACTTGTCACCTCTCTTATTCTTTACACTATCTACTTTTGTTATTTCAGCCCAAGAATCCATTTCTTTTTTGTTTTGCCAGTAGTCACACTGATTCATATTAACCTTACAGTCCATTAAGCCCACTAGTCTCTTTTTACATGAATTTCTGCCTAGCTACATCTTCAGCATTCTGTACTTGTGCAATAGTTATTTTAAAACTGTATAAACATTTACATTCATCCTTAAGAAATTTCCTTAGAAGTCTGCTTCATTGTTCCAGCCTGACATATCTTTTTGGATCCCAATTCTGTTATCTAAATATTAGCTATCCTTCTCAGCTCAGTGTAATATACAATTTTTAATGTATCCTTATTTATTTCTTAATTCATTAATAAGCTCCAGAGACAGGCTAGGGATAGAGCTATTCACACATTATTAGAGATTGTTTTTTTAAGCTGACATTTTTGGGTTAGGTCTTTCAACCAATCTCAGATACATCTAATTGTAATATTGTAACCTATTTTTAAAAATTTCAACCATGAGAAACTTTGTCAAATCACCTGCTGATATCCACGCATATTATTATCTTTGAAAACTTCTAATAATTCTAATAGTTCTGTCAAAAAAAAGGAACCAGGTTAGTTTGGCATGACCCATGCTGTCTTGTGTGTGACTTTAGCTCCCTTAAGTTTGAAAATCATCCATTTGATCCTCTCATAAAATTTTGGTGAATGTGGATGTCAGACTAACCCATCCACAGTTGCAGGAAGCTGAGATAATTTGATTGTCTAGATATTATTTGCCTATTTCCAGTTGTATGTTCAGAGAAGACAGAGTAGTTCAGCAGTAACTGTGGGGTATAATTTGTCCAAGCTAGGTACTTGAATTTATTTAGAATAACTAAGTGGTGCCCTTTTATTATCTTTTTACTTATGTTAAATTTCAATTCTCTCTTGACTTTTATTGTTCTGTCTTTTCCAATGGAGCTCATTCTTCTTGGTAGATAAAACAAGAAAAATTGGAGTTGAGTAATTCTGCTTTCTCTCTTCCATCTGCTAATATTGCTCCATCACAGACCTATTCCTTCCTTGTTGTTCTTGTCCCCAGTGCAGGTAAAACATTTGCCCGTTAGCATTTTTTACAGGTCTTTAGACTACTTTGGACTTAAGTCTTCCTTACAGTTTTTTTATAGATCCTTGGTTTTGTGCTTCATCTTGGTTTTATGCACTCATTCTATCTCCTATAAAAGTCCTTTTTTAATCTACTCATCAGAGATTCTGTATAACACCACTAAATATTTTAATCCTGTCTTGAGGTGGAAGTCATCTTAACCTTAGCCCAAAGCACTCTCTCTCTCTGTTTCTCTGTGTCTCTGTCTCTCTCTTTCTCTCTGTGTCTCTGTCTCTCTTGCTCTCTCTCTCTCTGTCTCTGTCTCTCTCTCTCTTTGTCTGTCTGTCTCTCTCACCAGGGTCTCCCTATCTTGGCCACACTTGAAGTATAGCAGTTACTTATGGGCCCAATCCTACTTCTGATCATCATGGAAATTTTGACTCTTGTTTCTGTACCAAATCATTGCTCTCTTTAAGCAGTTTGGTGACTCCCTGTTCCTGAGGCCCACCATATTAATGCCAGACTGAGTGAGGATACCTGATCTGCTTTAGCCAACTGTAGCTCAGAACCCTCAGCCTCCCTGATAATAGTGATTATAGGCATCTACCAACATTGCTGCAAACTCTCAGTTTCATAGAAGCTTGTCCTTGGGGGAATTAATCTTGGGGGAATCTTTCATGTCTCATTTCCTTGTGTTGTTTTTCTTCCATGTTCAAGATTTTAAAAGATACCCTGATACTTCATTCCTAAAGGAGTATATGTTATTTTAAGATCCTGTTTTATCTTGATTAGTGGAAATTTCCTCTACCATGATGTCAGGCCAGATCTTCTCAGATCTTCTGTATCCCAGCTTTGTCCACAGTCTTCCCCAGTCCCTCAGTTTTTTTGCTGTTGGCCTCTTGATCACTCTATTGTACTGCCCAGTTGTGGTTTCATTTGCTACATCCCATCAATGTTAACCTAACCATCACTGCTTCATTTGGAAGACAGGTAGAAGGGAGAAAGTAAAAATGTTGGGTGGAATTTTAGAATTAGTTGACCTTTGTTCTCCTTTGCCTTGTAGAAGCAAAACTATCTGTATGGAATTGGATTATATCTCTATCAGAAGTTACATAATGAAGCCTGGGATAGGATACATAAAATCATCCCTCTCTGCTGAGGCAGCTCTTGCTCAGAGCCTGGCAGAAAGAATTTATCTGATTAGTCAAGGGAACCAAGCTATGCCTGGTACCTCACAGATGAGGCCATGCTGGACTTGGGGGCTAAGGATCAACTAAACTGACCATAGTGCCTGAACCTATGAGTCAGATATCTTACAGGTGGGAAAAAAGACTAGAAACCTGTTTTTCCCCCACAGGTATTGCTTCAGAACTTTCAACCTGTATCCCCACATTGCTGTCATAGATTGAAAAGGTGATAGCTAATGGTGTTGCTTCTTTCAGCAAATGACTTGCAGTCAACAGGAAGGATACTATCACACTTTGGCATATATCAGTCTCCTTACTCCAGAAGTTATGATTTAACTATATCTAGGCTTGAAAGTTCTGTGTTTTAATAAATTTAATTCTAAAGGCAGACTCACATACCAAACAGTATTTAAGAAGAGGTTCTCAAATGGATTTCATTGTCTTTCATTTTTAAGAATGTAGGGGAAAGAAGGAATATGAAGCAAGATGAGTAGGAGCCCAGAGTTGGATGTGATACAAAAGCTAAGGAACTATTTACTGGGAGCATTCTGTGCCATTGCACAGAAACCAGTGAGTATTTGTTGAGTGCCTACTATGTGCCCTGTTCCTTGTTATTTATCTATAGGATCTCCAGAGGACCCAGAAGATTTTTCTTGCTTTAAACACTATGGGCCTGGGGCTCAGCCACTATTTACAGTCTTGGATCCTGTGGACCACCCTACAGGTTTGGCTGTTAGCTATCTCCTTACCTTGGTATGAACTTCCTACCTGTGGCAGACCTGCATTTTCTATGACTAACACCTCATTAGTGGTTACATCTATGTTGTACCTGGCACGTGGCCCTCATTGTCTGCTACCAGCAAAGGGCTAGGAATTTAGTTCCATGGTAATTAACTACTTGGTAGTTACTATGGAATTCTAATCATTATTAATATTTGAAAAATTTCTATAGCTCATACTACAGCATTGAGATAGCATATGTTAATGTCATACATGTGGACAACAGGCTTCTCTTCAGTGATAGAACTTAGATACTTTTAGTGACCTGGCTGTTGTTTCCTTTTGAGAGCAGTATTCTTCGGTTTGGCATCTGCTATTAAGAAGTAACCTAGAGAAGGAAGTTTTCCTTCTATACTAAAGTAATTCACCAGGTCATACATGGTCTTTTGTGAGATATCTAAGGTTTTCTTGGTTTGCTCTATACTTGACCATTCTGAATCTTTTATCTTTGAAGATCCCTAACTACCCACAGCCTCTTTCACTGGAAGCTTTTTTGTTCTTTAAGATGAAAGAGAATTGGGTGTGAAGTAACTTTCCTTTTCTTTCCTTGCTTTCATCTTTTCTCCTCTGAAAGATCGATTCTTTATTGATAGAACCTTTTTATTGTGTATACATTAACAGTCTGCACTTATTTCTTATAAATAGTCTCTCACAATTTAATCCTAAAATGGATTTAATGTAGTACCATAATGAAATTTTCCCCCTTTTAAATTCTGAACATAATAAGTACCAACTAATATGAAAACTTCCATATACATAGTAGAACAGAAAGAGAGGGTTGCATGTGAAACTTCATATCTCTACATATAGCTTTTCTTTTCCAGTTATATAATAAATTCAACATCTTTCTTTCAAAACTGTCTTATTTTTCCATTTCCTTCTGACCTTCCTTCTTTTCTTTGAATTTCTAAAGTATGTTTCAGTGATGCTTCTTTCTATTTATTTCCTTTTTTGGGCAATCTTATCCCTAACTCCTCTTTGTTTCCTCACCACCATCCTCTCCCAAACTGAGGAAAATGAAGAATAAAACATTTGTAACAATGCTAGAAATATTATTTTGTTCAGAAAGCAAATTATGTTAGCTCATTGTTCCTAGTGTCACACTGGAACAGTTGGGTTTGTAAGATTTGATGATGTACAGACTTGAACTTTTTTTTTTATTTGATATAGCAATATTTGTTCCTATGTTTTCTAAATTCCTCCAAAAATAAAGTAATAAAATAAAAAAACGCTTTGTAACAAATATGTCTAGTCAAGCAAAATAAATTCCCACATTAGCTAGGTCCAAAAATGTATGTTTCATTTTGCACCTTGAGCCCATTACCTCTTTGTCTGGCAGTGGATAGCATGTCTCATCATTGGTCCCTTCAAATTGTGTTTAGCCAGTGTTCAGAGTTCTTAAGTCTTTCAAAGTCATTTGCCTTTATAATATATTGCTATATAAAATGTTATCCTGGTTTTCTTCATTTCACTCTTTACTGGTTCTTCAGGGGTAGGTTGGAAGCTACCCCTTTTGTCCTTGCATATGGCATGAAAGTATTTCTTTACATTATTATACCATAAGTTATTTGTTTAGCAATTCCTCAGTTGGTGGATACACTCCCTCTCCCCTTACCTTAGCTTCTAGTTGTTTGCTATAAAAAGGGAACTACTACAAATATTTTTTATAGAAAAGGTCCTTTTCCTCTTTCCATGCTCTCTTTGGGGTATAGACCCCTATTGGTGGTATCACTGGGTCAAGGGCATATACAGCTTAGTGACCTTTTGGACACAGTTACAAAATTTTTCCAGAAGACTAATTCTCAGCTTCATCAACAGTTCATTAGTGTTTATGTTTTCTTGAATTCCCTTAACAGTTGACACTTCACAATCTTTTAAAAATTAATCTATAATTTCTAATTTTTAGTGATGTGGAGTATTTTTCCATGTTCTTTATTTTTTTTTAATTTTTTTATTTTTTGCTTTTTGGAGGGCAATGGGGTTAAGTAATTTGCCCAAGGTCACATGGCTAGGTTTTTGTTTGTGTGTGTTAAGTGTCTGAGGCCAGAACCGAACTCAAGTCCTTCTGACTCCAGGGCCAGCACTCTACTCACTGCGCCACCTAGCCGCCCCTCCATATTCTTTTTGATAGGATTTTTTCTTTGAAAATTATCTGAACAACTTCTCCAATCTTCTCTCTCTTTAGTGCCTACTGATTCCTTGCCTTATGCCTTTAAATGTATGCAGGATGGGGCTAAATTTCTCAAATGAAGTTTCCTATATATGTTATGTGTGTTACCTCCTTCCTTCCTTCCTTCCTTCCTTCCTTCCTTCCTTCCTTCCTTCCTTCCTTCATTTTTTTCTTTCTTTCTTTCACAATATTCCATCGTAATTCAAAACTGAGTATAATTCCCTCCCCTCTCACTTCAATCTGGCTTCTTTCCCCATCAGTCTACTAAATCTCCTTTCTTTAAGGTTACCAGTGACCTCCTCCTTGGCATCTATTGATCTCTCCTTGATTATCAGTCTCCTTATCCTCTTTCTAGCATTTGACACTTAGCATAGTGCCTGACTCTTAGTAGATATATAATGAATGTTTATTGGTTCCTTAATCTCTTTATAACTCTTCTTCCTTGACTTCTTTGACTTTTTACTGAGCAAGTAGGTGATGCAGTGGATGGAATATTGAACCTGGAGTCAGGAATACCTGAGTTCAAATTCAGTGTCAGAAAAGTACTAGTTGTGTGACCCTGGGCAAGTCATTTCCCCTCCTGTTTACCTCAGTTTCCCCATCTGTACATGGGGGATAACAATAGCACCTGTCTCAGAGTTGTTGTAAGGATCAAATGAAATAGTGATTGTTAAGTGCTCTCAGCACAGTCCCTGACACATAATCAGCACTATATAAATGTTAGGCATTGTCATCATCATCATCCTTTTCCAGATTCCCTCTCTCTCCGGATCTTCTTCTGCACCTCCTTCAGTGGCACTCACTCTTGTCACATCTGTCTTAGTCTCAGGCTGTCCTCTTACAGCTGGGCGTCTTCCTAGCTGGTCTCTTGCCCTCCATGCCATCCTACACATTTCTGTGCAAGTCATCTTATTAACATACTGCTTTCTGTCCTGTTATTCCCCTGCCTCAGAATCCATTCTGAACTTTGCCTAGAGAATGCTTTCCGGGTTTCTTGGCTGGCATTTAAGGCTCTTATCTGTCTTGCTGCTATATTACTATCATGTGCCTGGTATTGTGTGGCAGTGTGGTGCAATGGCAAGACTTGCAGTCAGAAGGTCTGGGTTCCAATCCCAACTCTGCTGCTTATTTCCAATGTGGCCTTTGCCAGGGCACTGACCTGGTTGTGGGGCATTAATTTCCTCATCTGAAAATGAGGGGGTTACACTTGTGGACGTTTAAGGTCTCTTCAAGTTCTAAATCTATAATCCCTTTGTTTTCTACTCTCTTCTCTTCCCCTCTTCACTGACCCCTACCCCTCACCAATCCTCACCCCATCTGTTCTCTCATTCAACATCTACTACCTTAAAATCTGACAAGATATTCCAAGAGACCTTCTCATTTTGATCACCCTGTCTGCTTTATTCATTCAAGTACCTACTGTATATAAATATTATGCTGGATATTAAGGGCCATGCAAGATCTAGATAAGACACAATTGAAACTAAGGTAAACTGAGGCACAAAGTTCCACACATGTTCAATTTATTGGTAAGGCTAGCACTTACCAATAAATGGGAGTCTTTAGGTCCTCAGTAAGCAAAAAGACCTTGAATGAGGTTGGAAAGATAATTTTTTTTTTTTTTTAAGCAATTGGGGTTAAGTAACTTGCTCAAGGTTACACGGCTAGTCATTATTTAGGTGTGGGTGCTCACTTTCTGAGGCCGGATTTGATCTCGGGTCATCCCAACTCCGAGGCCGGCGCTCTTACTCACTGCGCCACCTAGCCGCCCCGGAAAGATAATTTTTACAGACAAAAGGAGAAGCATCCAAAAGCTAGCAAGCAGAATCATAGAAGGGAAAATAATATGATTGGTTACAAAGCTTGTAGCATCATAGATAGGGAAAACAGTATGATTGGTTACACAATCTGAAACATCATAGGCATCAAAAACAATATGTTTGGCTGGAAATTGGGGATCAGAGACTAGCAACAACCCCTCCTTCCATACCATCACTAAGAAATGTTCATTGTTTGAATCCACCTGTGAGGACAGGTTAGCCACAGTGGACTGCGCTCCTTTGGATAACAGACCAGACTCCTTGGCATCCACTTTCGTCCTTCAAGTAAAACAGATTTCCTGAAGGTAAGAATACAACAATGATAATAAGCAGGAGAACTGAACTTCTAAACTTAACTCGGATAGTGAGTGATTTACATGAAAGATGAATTTCCAAACTTAACTCCAAGACAAATGAAATATGACTTAAGCTGTTACAAAAATGTCAGTGGTGATACAGAATTGAATCAATAACAAAATATAATGAATTTTATTTTCCCAATTTTCTCTTGGTTTCATGGAGTTGGAGAGACTGATGATAGTATGGTTACATAGTGAATTCACTAACCAATTTAGATTTTAAAATAGAAATGTACATTATAAAAACAAAGAACTTTGAAAGATTTAAGAACAAAGACCAATCATGCTTCCAGTGCACCAATAATGAAGCATGCTACTCATATCTTTTTTTAATTTTTGCTTTTTTTTTTTTTTGAGGGCAGCTGGGGTTAAGTGACTTGCCCAAGGTCACATGGCTAGTTTTTTTGTGTGTATGTATTAAGTGTCTGAGGCCAGATTTGAACTAAGATCCTCCTGATTCCAGGGCTAGTGCTCTATACACTGCACCACCTAGCCACCCCATGCTACCCATATCTTGACAGAAGTGATAGGCTTAGGGTGCAGAATGAGATATATATTTTCTGGACATGGCCAATGTAGGAATTTCTTTTGCTTGACTATGAATATATGTTACAAGCGTTTTGTTTTTCTTTCTTTTTTCAATGGGGTGAAGATAAAAAGGGAGAGAAAAATAGATTTTGTTCATTTTTTAAAATTAAATTAATTTTAAAAAAGAAATGTACAGAAGATGGAAGCAAGGGAACAGAAGATGGAAGACCAGGTAACAGAGTAAAAGAGTAGCATGGTCCTATAAAAAGTATCAAGATTATTAAACCTCAGAATGACCTTAAGCTGGTGAGGGAGAGTAATGACAACAAAGGGGACTTTTAAAGTTATATTGGGAGAAAAGGGAGGATCACAGAAGTGATTTGACCTTTCCTTTGGATCTGGGCATTTTCTCTAGCTATTCCCCATTCCTAGAATGCCCCCTTTCTTCCTTTCTACCTCCTGACTTCTCTGTTTTCCTTCAAGTCCCAACCAAAATCCCATCTCTACAGTCTTTCCTAATCCCCCTTAACAATAGTGCTTTCCCTCTGTTAATTATTTTCCTATTTATCCTATATATAGTTTGTGCATGGATGTCTCTTCCTCCTCCTCCTTGTTGTCACCTCCATTAGATTGTAAACCCCTTGAGGACAGGGACTGTCTCTTACCTTTCTTTGTATTTCCAGCACTTAGCACAGTGCCTGGAACTTTAATAGGCACTTAATAAATTTTTGATTGACTGACTAGATAGATGATCACTGACAACAGAAAAAGGGATTATCTGCTCAATTCTTATTTTGTTTCTGTTTTCTTTGCCAAAGAGAATGATTTTTATGCTGGAGATGCTACTCTTTTATACTCAGCTTCTGTCCAACAGGGAATTGAAACCCAAAATAAATAAAGAGATAATAAGAGAGTCCTTAGTTACCCTTGATGTGTCCCAGTCACCTGGCTCAGATGAACCACATCCTCACATTCTGAAAAAAACTGGTAGATGTGATTGTAGAACCAGTATCAATGTTATTTGAAAGATCATGAAAAATGGGGAGCTACCACAAGATTGGAGAGGGGCAAATGTCCTGATTTTCAAAAAAGGGAAGAGGACAGAGTCTGCAAACTATAGGCCAGTGAGCCTTCTCTTCTGGAGGATATTCTCAAAAAGATCATATGTGAATATGGTGAATATCTTGAAAGGGAACAAAGAACTATAGTGGCTTCATCAAGAACAAATCATACCAGACTAACATCATCTTTTTTGATAGGATTACTAAACTAATTGATAAGGGGAATGCTGTTTGGATGTGTTTACTTAGAATTTAGCAAAGCTTTTGATAAAGTATCTTGAACTGTTCTTTTGGAGAAGATGGAAAGATATAGATGGAAAGCTATGGAATAGATGATAATACAGCCAGATAGATTCAGAACAACTTGGTTATCAATACTCCAAGAGTAGTTGTTAATAGTTCAGTTTCAGTGTGGAAGGAGATCTTCAGTAAAGTTCCCTAGGGATCTCTACTTGAATCCTGTGTTTTAAACATTTTTTGTCAATGACTTTGATAAAAGCATAGATGATATGTTCATAAAATTTGCAGATGACACAAAACTGAGACAAGTAAGCACACTGGATGACAAAGGCAGATTCCAAAAGGATCTTGACAGGCTAGAGAAGTGGTATCAAAGTCAAACAGAAAAGGATCCCTGAAGACTGCATATTGGCTTAGAAAACCACAAATTAACATTATCTGTTGTACTGTACCTTTGTTTTGTTAAATATTTCCTAATTACATTTTAGTCTGGTGTAACCTGGTGGAGTGAGTTTGACACCTCTAGGCTAGAGAATTGGACTGATTCTAATAAGAGCAAATTCAATAGAGAAAATGTAAAATCTTGCCAGAAATTAACTCAACAGATATAAGATGGGGGAGACATGGGTAAACAGCAGTTCTGAAAAGTTTCTGGAGGTTTTAGTGGATTGTAAACTCAGCAGTGTGATTCAAAAGCCCAAAAAACTAATGCAATCTTGGGTTGCATTAGGAAGGACATAGATTCCAAAACCAGAGAAGTGATAATCCCACTGTACTCAGCACTTGTCTTCGGCCATCTGGAGCATTGCGTGCAGTTGTGAATGCCATAGTTTAAGCTTGAGAGTATCCAGAAGAGAGCAGCTAGGATGGGGAAGGGCTTTGAGTTCATGACATAGGAACTGGACATATGTAGTCCAGAGAAAAGAAAGTTCAGAGGAGATTTGAGAGCTGTGTTCAGGCATTTGAAGAGCTGTCATGGGGATAAAGGATTAGATTTGTTCAGTTTACTCCAGAGGGCAGAACCACAAGCAACAGAAGTAGGTGGAAGTTGTAAAGAAACCAGTTTAGGTGTGATGTCAGAAAAAACTTCCTGATTATTAAAGTTGTCCAGAAGTGGAATGCAGCTGCTTCAAGAGATGGTGGATTTCCCCTTCTTGGAAACCTGCAAGCAGAAGCTGTACAACCACTTATCAAATATGTTATAGCAGAGATTCTTTCATGTATAGGTTGAACTGGCTGAAGTCTTTTTCAATTCTCAAATCTGATGATTTTGGGGTGTTACCAGCACAGATAATTATAAAGGGGAAGGAAAGGGAACAAGTAAGTATGAAGCACCTACTGTGTGCTAGGCACCATGCCAAGTGCTTCACAAATATTATCTCATAATGTTATGTTAATAAGTACACTAGATAATTACAAAACAAAGTGTCAGGTGAGAGCTTGGGGGAAGGTCATTATCAACCAGGGCATGGTGTGATCAAGGCAGTTGGAAGAAATAAGATCTGAATTAGGCTTTAAAAGATGGTTAGGAATTTGGCCAGCAAAGGAGAGCAAGAGAATTCCAGGCATAGGGAATGTTCTGAACAATGGAGGTATGAAGGTATGAAGGTATGAAGGCACATGACATTTTCTAAGAACAGAAAATATAATGGAAGTTAGGTAATAAGAGGTTATAAAGGGGCCAGATTGTAGAGTGCCTTGGATGACAGTCAAAGAAGACTAGACTTTAGTGAGGCAATAGAGTGCTACTGATTTTTAGTAGTGTCTGGAAGACCTAGTAGGAAGTAATGGTGCTCATTTAGTTGGGTGGTAATAAAGGACTATACTAGAGTAGGTAATAAAGGACTATACTACTAGAGTAGTCGCAGTGGGAATAAAGAAGGAATAAATGCAAGTGGTAAAGGTGGATAAGATGGTTGTTTGACAAACTGTAACTAACAAGAAAGAAGGTTCTAATACAGAAGGCACATTTGGCCTCACAGAGATCACACTAAGCTTTGGCGGGATATATAGCTTTAAGGGTGTACCTTATTTAAAATAACAAGATATGTAAAAAATGAGGAATAGCATTGTATGTACAGCATATATTCTCATGTGAAGAAATCTAAGAACCAGAAATGGGAAAGAATTTTTCCACTGCTGAGGAAAATTTGCTGAAATTCAGTTCAATTTCACATTTATTAAGCACCTCATAGATGTTAGGGATGCAAAGACAAAAACAAAGTAGTCCTTGCCATTAAGGAGTTTATAGTCTACTGAAGGGAAACAATATATACATAGATAAGTAAATGCAGAATATATGCAAAATAATTTGAAGAAGGGAACCCTAATAATTGAGGAAATCAAAGAAATTCTCTTGTTGGAGGGAGAGGGCAGAACTTGCATTGAAATATGAAGGAAGTATTGGGTGGAAATGAGGAGGAAGATCATTATAGGCATGGGAGTGATATATGGAATATTGTGTAATAGAAGCATTAAATAGGCCAGTTTGTTTGGAATGTACAGTGGATGAGGGGAATAATGTGAAATCAGTCAGGAAATATAGCCTGATGGCAGTATTATGAGGGACTTTAAATGCCAAATGGAGGAGGTTATATTTTTTCCTACAGGCAAAAAAGAGCTATAGAGCTATTTGTACAGAGGAATGACATAGTCAGATTTGTGTTTTAGGAATATCAATTTGGTAGCTGTATGAAAGATAGTTTGGAGAGGGAAGAAATATAAGTCAGGAAGAACAATTGGGATACTTTTGCAGTGGCCTAGATGAGAGTTGGTAAAGCTCTAAATTAGGGTGGTTGTGATATGAATGGAAAGTAATGGAAGTAGGACTCACAAAACTTGGCAAGTGATTGGATGTACAGCATGAGAGTAAAAAATCAAGGGTGACTCCTAGCTTGCAAACCTGGGTGACTAGAAGAATGATGGTATCCTTGACAGCAGAGAAATTAGTAGAAAGAGTGAGTTTAAGGGGGGAAAAAAGATGAGTTCGGTTTTAAACAAGTCTGAGATGTTTATGTGAAGACATCTAAATTGAAATGTCCAACAGGCAGTTGATAAAGGGAAACTGGTGCTCAGGGAAAAAAATGAGGTTTGGATATATAGATTTGGGGTCTGAGATAAAGTGGAGAGAGAGAAGGTAACAGGACTCAAGACAGACTCCTAATATTCACCCCACGTATGGGGATGGCTGATGAATGATGATATAGTAAAGGAGATTGAGGAGTGGCCAGACAGGTAGGAAAAGAATGAGGTGAAGGCAGTGTCATGAAAACCCAGGAAGGAGAAAGTATCCAGAATGAGAGAAGGTGTTCAGCAGTGTCAGTACTGAGGAAAAGCCATTGAATCTAGCAATAAATAAATCATTGCTGACCTTGGAAAAAGTAAAATAGGTCATGCCACATTACCTTCTCTTCCCAGACTTGTAGATTAGGAAAATGCAGATATAATTTAACTGCTCTTCTGGTAGATGGAGAGATTTGGGCTAGACAATTAGGAGATTAGATGAATTCACAACTTATTGAATGGCTGAACCCCAAGGGCCATTAATGGCTTGGTGTCAGCTTGAAAGAAGGTGTCCAGTGGAATTCCCTAGCGATCTATATGTGACCCTCTGCTATTTAACACTTTTATCAATGACTTGGATAATGGAATAGATGGAATGCATCAAATCTACAGGTGACACAAAGCTATCACAACAAAGCACTTTAGTAGGAAAGAATACTGGCCAAATGTATTAGGGCAAAATTTATACTCTGGTTCAAAGAATTTATGAGTACAAAATGGGAGAGGCATGGCTAAACAGAAATTCATCTGAAAAACTCTTGGCTTAGTGGACTGCAAGCTCATTATGAGTCAGTGGAGTGATGTGGCAGCCACAAAAGCTCATGTGATCTTGAACATCATTAAGAGACCTAGTTTCTAAGAAAAAAAGGAGATGTTAGTTTAGTTCCAATGTATTCTGCTTTCGTCAGATGGTATTTGGAATATTATGGTCAATTCTGGGCTCTAGACAGACAAGTTGAGGGAGAGCAACTGGAGGCTATATGAGGACTTATTGAAGGAACTGAGGATATTTTTCCTAGAGAAGAGAAGTCTTAGCAGGGATGTGGTATCTTTCTTTGAGTATCTGAATGGGAAAGAGGTTAGACTTGTGCATCTTGGCCTCAGAGACCAGAAACTGGTTCACTGGATAGGCTTAAAAATTTTGTGTGCTGTTGTGATAGAGCTAGCTAAAAGTAAAGTAGATTGCCTCAGGAGATAGTAGGTTACTCCTCGTTGGATATCTTCAATCAAAGGCTAGATGAGTACCTGTCATATGTTGTAGAGGACATTCTTGTTCAGATTTAGATTGGACTAGATGGCCACTGAGGTCCCTTCTCACTTGGAAGTTCTGTGAATCAAAAGGACCTAGTAGCTAATTGGGTATGAAATTTGAGGGCTTCCTCAAGAAGAATACATTTGTGACCATAGAATTTGTAGTTAAATCTTTTGTTTTTGCTTGTTTTGGTATGCTTTTTTTCCCCAGTAAGTCAGTGAAGAGACCATGTTTTATTTCTTTCATACCTCATAGCATCTGCTACATTCTATATCTTGATGGTACTTTGAGTGTTTAGAGCATATTTGTGGGAGTAAATTGATTTCACTTCCCAGAATACCATCCAACAATCAATCAGTCAACAAACATTTAATAAGTGCCTACTATGTGCCAGGCACTTGTCTGTACAGAGTGCTTGAGATGCAAATCCAAAAAAATACACACAAAAAGGACAACAAAATGGAGGACAACAACAGCAACACAAAAAAGGAAACTGAAAAGCAGGTGGGGGAGAGGGAGTTGGGAGAAGGGAGGGAAGGACCATAATGAAGAGTCCAAAAGAAAGTGGGAAAGGGATGAGGTATGAGTACCAAGGTTGTTTTGACCTTGTAAGATAATGAGATTTCGGAAATAACTATGTGTAACCATATATACAAGATAAATTGGATGTGGTCTCAGAGGTAAGACAGTAAAATTACTAAGAATGGGGAAGGGCTTCTTGCAGAAGGTAGGATATTAGCACAGACTTGATGAAGTCAGAGAACTAGGAGATGGAGATGAGAAGGAAAGACATTCCAGGTATGGGTCAGTAAATACAGTATGATGTTATATGACATAGGTCTCTACTAGAAATTTGGAATGAGATCCAGGTTCCTGGGGGCTGTGTGGGGTTACTGGAAACCTGGTGTTAAGTGGGGAAAGAGCTGATAGGGCAGACATGGTGGTAGCACAAGGGGTCTCTCAGGTCTTTAGAGTAGAGCTATCAAGTTCTTAGGAGTTTTCCTTTCTAGTTACTATGTTGATAAAATTCATACTCATATGTTTAGGAAGAATGAAGTTTGGTAAGATGGTACCTGGCTCCCACAACTGGTAGAGTCTTTTTGTGTCTTCAGTTTCTGTAGCTGAGGGTGGGAGTGGGGCATGGCAGAGCCAAGATGGTGGAATAAGGCAGGAACTTGTTTGAACTCTCCCAAATTCACTTCCAAATAACTATAAAATAATGCCTCAAAATGAATTCTAGGGGGCGGCTAGGTTGCGCAGTGAGTAAGAGCGCCGGTCTCGGAGTTGGGATGACCCGGGATCAAAACCAGCCTCAGAAAATGAGCACCCACACATGAATAATGACTAGCCTTGTAACCTTGAGCAAGTTACTTAACCCCAATTGCTTTAAAAATAAAATAAAAAAATAAAAAAACCAAAATGAATTATAGAATGGTAGAACTAACAAAAAACAATGAGATGAAATAGTTTTCCAGGCCAAGACAACTTAGAAGGTCAGCAGGAGAGTCTATTTCACTAGAGTAAAAGGGGAAAGCAGCCCAGTGCAGGTGGTATCCAGGCAAGCCAGCAGGAGGTCTCTAGCCCCAGCACAAGTCAGCAACCAAGGTGCTGCAGCCTGAGTGCAGCAGACCAGTGGCCAGTCCCTAGTGCAGTAAGCTTGGGACAGTGCCCCGTGTACTTCAGGAGCAGAGCTCAACTTTAAAAATCATGAAATAGGGTGGAAAGTGACAAAAATACCCCAAAACACCTGATTATAAAAAGTTACTATGGTGATAGGAAAGATCAAAGCACAAACTCAGGAGGGGATGACAATATCAAACACCTAAATGTGAAGCCTCAAAGAAAAAATGTGAATTGGTCTCAGGCCCAAAAAGAACTCCTTGAAGAGCTTAAAGGATTTTAAAAAATCAAATGAGAGGTAGAAGAAAAAATGGGAAAAGAAATGAGAATTATGCAAGAGAATTGTGAAAAAAGAATCAATAGCTTGGTAAAGGAAGCACAAAAAAAAATGGGAAAAGATATATGAAAGACTCACTGAAGAAAGCAACTCCTTAAAAAGTAGAATTGGCCAAATGGAAAAGGAGGTACAGAAGCTAAATGAAGAAAATAATTCCTTAAAAATTAGAATTGGGCAAGTGAGAGCTAATGATTTCATGAAACATTGAATCAATCAAACAAAATCAAAACATCGAAAAAATAGAAGAAAATTGAACTATCTTATTGGAAAAACAACTGACCTGCATATAAATCCAGGAGGAATAATTTTTTTTTTTTTTTTTTGCTTTTTGGAGGGCAATTGGGGTTAAGTAACTTGCCCAAGGTCACACGGCTAGGTTTTTGTTTGTGTGTGCATTAAGTGTCTGAGGCCGGATCCGAACTCAGGTCCTTCTGACTCCAGGGCCGACGCTCTACTCACTGCGCCACCTAGCCCCCCCAAGGAGGAATAATTTAAGAATTTTTGGACTACCTGAAACCTATGATCAAAAAAAGAACCTAGACATCATATATCAAGAAACCATCAAGGAAATCTGCCCTGATATCCTAGAACTGGAGGATAAAATAGAAATTGAAAAACTCTACCAATTATCTCCTGAAAGAAATCCTAAAATAAAAACTCCCAAGAATGTTATAGCCAAATTCTAGAATTCCCAGGTCAAGGAGAAACTACTGCAAGCAATCAGAAAGAAACAATTTCACAGTCAAGATTACACAGGATTTAGCTATTTCTACATTAAAGGATCAGAAGATTTGGAATATCATATTCTGGAATGCAAAGGAGTTAGGATTACAACCAAGAATCACCTACTCAGCAAAACTTCGTAGGAGAAAATGGATATTCAGTGAAATAGATGGCTTTCAAGCATTCCTGATGAAAAGACCATAGCTGAAAAGAAAATCTGATTTTCAAATACAAGACTCAGGAAAAGCATAAAAAGGTAAGCAGGAAAGAGAAAACATAAGGGATTTAATATGGTTAAATTATTTATATCCAGACACAAGAAGATAATACTTGTAACTCTTAAGAACCTTATCACTATTAAGGCAATTAGGAGGAGTATCTACATAGACAGAGGGTATGGGTATGAACTGACAGTTTCTGCAGCTGGCAATAAACTATGAAAATACTAGTAGTTGTGTGTGAAAGGAAAGAATGACAGAAAAACCTGGAGAAGATTTGCTTATGGTATTTAGCCTTCACATCATCTGATGAGAAATTAGCTCATTGTTGTCCTAGACTCTGTTTGCCTAACGACAAAAATATAGGGAATTTCCTTGTTCTTGTCTCTGCTGTGTGCTGCTGAGTTGTCATGCTGATCTTTGATCTCTAGAATCTTGTTGGTTGCAGGGACTAAATTGTTTCTCTCATATTATAGCATTATCTTGAACTATAATTGGGATAACGTGTAGAAAAGTTGCTAGGTTCTTAAACTCTGGTTCAAATTCTTGTCAGTGAAGGAGCTGTCTCATAGGAGAGAGAACTTATAAAGAAGGTTTTTTATTAGATATTAAATAGGGAATCCCTTAGAGTGGAGAAATTTAATCATTAATGGCTGCAAGCTAATCAGAGAGGTACATTTCATCCTTATTAGACAGATACATTAATTTTACTATTTCACTGATCTTTATATTTTTAATGAACCTGATAGATCTGGAGGCTGACAAGCAGCCCAGTATAGTCTAGGGTCCCTAAGTTGTCCCTGTTACCATGAGTAACCAGCTTGTTAAGGGTATTTAGTTATTGAACATAAGGGTGTTCTGGGGAGGGAAAGGAAGAGAATTTGCTTCGTTTGACAAAACAGTAGCTAAAAATGTGCTTTTTTTCCCTCCCATTTTTGTTTTAAGTAATGTTCAGTCAGTAGCAGGAATAGGGTTAGTTATGGCTAAGGGAGGGATCAGGGTAGGGATGACCAACCAGTTGAAGGTTCTATCTGGGAAACAAGCTTAAGCCTAGGGTCATAGATTTAGGATTGGAAAAGACTTCAGACAATCTAGTCCAATCTCATTTTGTTGTTCAGTCATTTCGGTTTGTGTCTGACTCTTTGTGACCCCATTTGGAATTTTCTTAGCAAAGCTACTGGAATGTTTTGCCATTTACTTCTCCAGCTCATTTTTTAGAAGAGGAAATTGAGGCAGAAAGGGTTAAGTGACTTACCCTGCATCTTACAGCTAGTAAGTGTCTGAGACTGGATTTGAACTCAGGTAGATAAGTTTTCCTGACTGTACCCTTATCTTCTGTGCCACCTAGCCCATTTTACAGCTGAGAAAACTGAGACCCAGGGAGATGAAATGTTATACCCAGGGTCACAAAGGCAGTAAGCAGTAGGAGTAGAATTTGAACCCAGTTTTTTTTTTACTTAAAATCTAATGCTTTTTCCATTCCATGCCTCCCTTCTCTTTGGTTCCAGGTTTGGGCCACTTTACCAGTTTGTGTGTTTATATTAAAATAGTAAATGGAATTCTGCTTCCTTCAAAAATGGGAGGATTATCAGCCTGAGTGTTGAAAGTAAAGTTGGGCTTGTTTAAGGTTTGTTAGACTGATATTGTTTTCTGTAGGAAGAATAATATGGAAAATAAACAAGAGCTAGGATTTTTTTTCATCCATCTCTAGATTATTATATTAAATTGTGAACACCACTTTGTGTGCATGTGACAAGTATTTATATTCAAGCAAAACAAATTCCTACATTGACCATGTCTAAAAAAATATTTGCCTTGATCTTTACTCTAAATCTCTTACTTCTTGGTCAGGAGGTGGGTAGAATGTTTCATCATGAAATTCCAGAGTCCTCTGGAATCTGGCTGGTCACTGCATGGATCAGTATTCTTAAGTTTTTCAAAGTTGTTTGTCTTTATAGTGTTGATGTTTGTATAACTTCTTCTCTTGGTTCTGCTCATTTCATTCTGCATCAATTCATACAGGTTTTTCTAGGTTACTCTGAAGTCATCCCATTCCTCATTTATTATTATACTACAATAGTATTACATCACATTCATAAACCATAATTTGTTCAGCCATTCTCCAAATGATGTGCAACCCCTTAGTTTCCTGTTCTTAAAAAGAAACTAGGATAATTTTCTTCTTCTAGATGACATGTCCACTAATAGCATTTCTCTGTAACCTCAAACTTTCCTGCCTTCTTTTTTCCCCTTCATAAAAACCACAATAAATCTAAAATCTGATGCCCCTGCCTGCCTAAAGAAAATACACTGGATAGCAGGGCAAAGTCCAGGATAGCAAAAAGCCTTTGGATAACTCCTCCATGCCCTTTGCAAATCTAACAGGTTACCTGACCTGCCTATACTATGGCAAGCACAGCTCCAGCTCTGCTGCTTCTAGTCAGTCCTTTTTAAAGGAGACTTCTAAGGATGATAAGTGTCTTTGGAGTTTCTAGTTTAATATTCAACCTGAATCTGGGGAGAGCTGGGTGAAGGTTAGTACTCCTCTGGCTAGTGCCTGTCTTGTTTATAAACATGTTTGCCATTATGAAGAATAATTGGTGGGGTGGGGGTGGGAAGAGAATGGAAGCAATAAAGTTAAAATAAGACTGTTAAATTGAACTGAGATTTCTTACAAATAGCAAAAAAAGATAGGCCTGGATTTCATAGACAGTAGTCAATTCTACCGAGTGGTTCCAACCTATAGCCCAAGAGTCTCCAAACTTTTTTGATCATACTCCCATTAGTAACAGATTTTTTAACATGTATCTTCCAATATGTATATATGTATTTACTTACAAATTATATAAACCTATTATATTAATAATTGTGTACATTATAAGGCATAAGAGAAACATGATCTAGTGCATCAGCTGTCAAAATGTATGCTAAGATATTTTAATCTAATGTAGTAAATATCAGTAAATATAACCCACATAAATAAAAGCTATTTGAGAGGTTTTCAGTTTTTAAAAGTGTAAAGAGGTCTTTGAGTCCAAAAAATGTTAAAACCACTGGTCTGGTGAATACAGATCTGGCCTCAGAACCAGGAAGTCCTGGGTTTATACCTCTGCCACATGCTGGCACATACATGTAACTTCTCTGTACTCTAGATAGCTCCTTAATATTGTTAAGTGCAGAGAAGGTGCCAACCTTTACTGGTAGAAGAGTTTGCTTGTCAGAAAGTTTCCTATGGCAATAAAATCAGTCTCATCCCTGTCCCTATAAAACTAACACACACACGCACAAAAGATGAGGTAAATACAAAATGATATTTGATACTGGAGCACATAGGGAGCCACTGGAGAGATATGGCCAGACTTTTACTTTAAGAATATCAATTTGGGGGCGGCTAGGTGGCGCAGTGAGTAGAGTGCCAGCCCTGGAGTCAGAAGGACCTGAGTTTGGATCCGGCCTCAGACACTTAACACACACAAACAAAAAAAAAAAAAACCCAGCTGTGTAACCTTAGGCAAGTTATTTAACCCCAATTGCCCTCCAAAAGGCAAAAAAAAAAAAAAAAAAAGTATCAATTTGGCAGCTGTGTAGAGGATGAACTGCAGCAAGGGAACTGATTAGGAAGCAACTGACAATAGACCTGGTAAAGGTAATGAGGGCCCAAATGAAGGTGGTGGCTGTGTGAATGGAGATGGCTATGAGAAATATGGAGAATAAATGACACATTTTGGTAGTTGATTTGATATGTGGGGGTGAAGGAGAATGAGTTAAGAACGACACAAAGTTTCAAAACCTGGGTAACTGGATGCTGGTAGTGTCCTCACAGGAAGGAAAATTTGGAAGAGGGAAGTGAGTTAGATGAGGGAAGGGGAGCAGACAATATGAAATCTGTAATGATGAACACAGAGCATACATGCCCTGCTAATACAGAGTGACTGTATTCCACCCAATGTGGAATGTGTGTGTGACAAGTATATATATAAGTGGCCCAAACCTGGCACCAATACTTGATTCCACCCAAAACAAAAGTTAGGGGAGTGGAGAGAATAAGATGGGGGGATGGGAAGGAGGGGTTCTTACCCACTGGCTACCATTCCAAAGCTCAGAGCTTGCCAACTGAGGGGTCCATGGTAGGTTATCAAAGGGAGGGTGGGATATGATTATTTTCTCACACTCCCACTATCTCATTCTGTGGTCTCCACTTAGGAGACCACTATCATACCCACCAGTGCCTCCACAGTAAAGTTTAGGCCTTGAGGTAAGGTTCTAGAATGTTACTATTCCCTCACCTACAGTACCTTGACTGTTAGACTAAAGGACAGCTGAGCTTGGCAACAAGGTTACCCCTACATTTAACAAAGAGCTGGGACAAAGAAAATCTCAACCTGATTTTATCCCAAATACAGATACATAAAAGAAATGGATACTGACCATTTTCACAACTCTTTCTCTGTGAGCCAGATAGTTCTTTTTCTAGCATCAAGCCAGTAATTTGCTGGACTTCTTTCAGAAGCCCTTTAAGATAAATTGATTTAACCACTACTAGGACTGTAACCCAAAGAGATCATAGAAAGGGAAAAGGACCCACATGTACAAAAATATTTATAGCAGCTCTTTTTGTAGTAGCCAAGAATTAGAAATTGCAGGGATGCCCATCAATTGGGGAATGGCGGAACAAGTTGTGGCATATGAATGTAATGGAATACTATTGTTCTCTAAGAAATGTTGAGCAGGTGGACTTCAGAAAAAACCTGGAAAGATTTCAGTGAAGTGAGCAGAACCAGGAGAATACTGTATATAGTAACAGCAACATTGTGCAATGACCGACTTTATTAGACTTAACTCTTCTGAGCAATGCAGTGACCTAAGACAATTCCAAAAGACTCGTGGTGGAAAATACTATCCACAGCCATAGAAAGAAATATGGAGTCAGAATGCAGATCAAAGCATACAATTTTCTCTTATCTTTTGTTATTTTTTGTTTTTCTTATGGTTTTTCCTTTTTGTTTGGATTCTTCTTTCACAACATGACTAACATGGAAATATATTTAATATGATCATACATGTATAGTCTATATCAGATTGCTTGCCTTCTTGGGGAGGGGGTAATGGGGGGGAATTTAGAATTCAAAATTTTATAAAAGCAAGTGTTGAAAACTAAAAATTAATTAATAAGTTTTAAAAACATAACTTGATTTAAAATCAAACTTATTCACTCACCAATCAACATGCCTCAATTTTAATAAACATTTTTATAAAAAGATACTTTCTTAAATTTGATATAACCATAATATATCATCTTCTGAGATCAGAAGGAGGTTCTGTGGGAGGGAAGGGAAGAGAAATTGGCTCCATTTTTAGAAGGCAAACACTTTAAAGCAGTGAATGACTTTTACATTTTTTCATATGAATTTCCCAGATGCATCAGAAATCTGAGAAATGACCTGGTTATTTACCAAAACTAACTGAAGCTGCTATTTATAACACCATTGGACCAAGTTAATAATCTCCAATTCAAAAGGTCAGTCTCATGTTTGTAAAATGTTAGAGCTGGAAGGGACTTTAGGGATTTTCTGATCAGTCTCTTTTGTTTCATAGTCACGAATGTGTATAGAATATTTTATGCCAAAATATTTATACCAGTCACTTGGTGGCCAGCCTCTGAATGAACCTCTCCATACTTAATTGGGCTAGTGTTCAGTTAGTGTTTGACATAGAGATGATATCCAAACCCTTTTCAGTTTTGTAGACCAATTGAAGCTTTCATTCTGTTGGAATAGCCAGCCTTCTAGAATTCAGGTCATTCATGGCTAATGTGGGAATTTGTTTTGCATGACTTTGCATATTTATAATGGGTTTTGTTTTTCTTACCTCCTCAATGGGTGTAGAAGGGGGAAGAAGATAGAGGAGAGAATTCATAACTGGAAATAAAATAAAATTGAATTTATAAAAAAGAATTCAAGTCATTCCCATGCCATGATAAAGCAGCAGAATAAGGTTTTTGCAGATATGACAAAATATGACACAAATAAAACTAAAACCTGGTGCCTGAAGCTCCATTTAGCTTCCCACAATGACAATGGGAAAGACAGAAACACAAGGTACTAAGAATCAGTTTTTAACCATCCATAAGCATTAATTTAAGTGGTACTATAAATGTAAAATTCTCATCCAATGACCAGTTGAGTTGATACATTATTACGTTATGATACATTAAGTCACATCTACATTGACATTCTCACTATAAATTTCAAATACAGTAATATAAAGAAGTTACAGCTAAATGGAAGGTTCTCACAGCTATTTTCTCAGAAAATGAATAAAGAAATTGGTGAAGTTGGTTTTATCTTGTATCCATAGAGAACAATAAATATCATTTCATGACCTTCATGAAGTTGGTTGTGGCTTATGTACCAACATCTGTTGCAGAGCATTGGTTAATAGATAAATTCAGCAAAGAACTTGCTGAGAGCCTCAAAACCAAATCAACATATACTTTGACATTTAATGACTTCAATGTGAAGAACAAAAGTGGAGAATAGCAAAACTATATTGGAAAGCATGGTTTGAAATTAAGAATTGAAAGAAGCCAAAGAATTATAGATAACTCAGAAATCTCCGTGTCTATGTGTACTGGATGCTTTCTTACCAAGAGAATTGGAGCCATTTCCTACTTGATACAGTTTTCAAAAGAATTTCAAATTATCCACAACCATGTAGAAAGTTGCTCCTAATCACTAACAAAAAATGCAAATTAAATAATAAGGTTTCATCTCAAAGCCAGCAAATTAGCAAAGATGTCAAAAGACAAATAGCATTGGAAGAGCCATGGGAAGAAAGGCACGCTGAAACTGTGAATTCCAACCATTCTGGAAGACAGTTTGAATTTTGTGAGAAAAATCACTAAATTAGTCACACCCTTTGTCTCAGCTCCTTCTTGTTGTTCAGTTATTTTTAGTCATATCCAACTCTTTATGACCCCTTTTGGGGTTTTCTTGGCAAAGATACTAGAATGGTTTGCTATTTCCTTCTCCAGCTCATTTTACAAAGGAGGAAATAGAAGCAAAAAGCTTGCCCAAGGTCGCATAGCTAGTAGGTGTCTGATGCTGGATTTGAACTCAAGCCTCTGGGTCTGGCATTCTATCCACTGTGCCACCTAGCTGCCCCAGAGCTCACAGAAAAGGTAGCTTTATATATACACCAAAATGTTTAGAACAGCACTTTTGTGGTAGGAAAAAAATTGGAAGTAAGGTGAACGCCTATCAACTGGGAAGTGACTAAACAAATTGTAGTATATTAAATACAATGAAATATTATTTTGTTGTAAAACTGAATGTGAGGAATTCAGAATAACGTGGGACTCATCTGAACAGATACAGAATGAAGTTGGCAGAAACAAAAGAACAATCCATATGATAACTACAATAATGTAAATGAAAAGAACACTAAAACAAAGCCAAATGCTGAGTAATTATTATGACCAGTCTTGGCTTCCTGAAAAGAAATGAGGCAAGTACCTCCTTCCTTTTAGTAGAGAAGTGGAGGAGGAGGATTACAGGTATGCAATGTTTAATGCACTGGTGGGTATAATTCCTGTCTCTTGGTTTTGCTTAATTGTTTTTTAATTTATTTCCTTAAAGAGCTCATTTTGTATGTTATATTCAGAAATCTAACTGATGATGGAACAAAATTAATATTTTTAAGTTGAAAGGTGCTATAGACCCGAAGAGTGTAAAAACACTCACACACACACACACACACACACACACACACACACACACACACATCCCATCCAAAACTCTGACATTAACATCTTAACGGGCAAAAAATGACTAGTGACTTTTATGAAGGCCATTTCAGAATCAATCTGGAGTCAGATCATTGATTAAAACAAAGGTCAAAATTAACAGATTGGGAAAAGGGATAAAAATGAGTTATGACTACATAGCTCCAAACCTGTTTTGACAATGTGTTGCCTCTGAAAAATGAGAAATGGATAAAAGTAAAATCACTGTTTTTCATTGCAACAATTACTTAGAGGTTTAATCAATATAACATATTTACTTTCAGTCAACAAATACTGAATCAGCTTTCCATTCAGAGACATGGCAACCATAGTATAACACCAGAATACTAGCTTTTTTGCAAACTATTAGAGGGGAAAATAATGGGGGGGAGGGGACAGGACAGGAGAACTATTATTTTATAAAATGGAAAAAAACCCAAGAGTTATCGATAAGCCTCCAAAAAACTTGGCTTGAGACCCAACTAAACCAGGTCATTCCAAGAGCATTTGCAGATAAAGCTGAAAAGAAGACAACAAATATATTTCAAATGGAACCAATCTTCCAGAATTTCAGTAGTGATCTATTCTCTTTATCTGGGAGAGTACAACCATAACATTTGGATGCTACCACCTTGGTACCTCTTAGGTATTGAGGTGGTAGAGGTAATAAAAATAGCACTGAAGAAAATGAAGAATTAGAAATGGCACTATAGAAAATTAAATTTAGGGGGGTGACTAGGTGGTGCAGTGAATAGAGCACCAGCCCTGGAGTCAGAAGGACCTGAGTTCAAATCCAGCCTCAGACACTTAATACAAAGCTAGCTGTGTGACCTTGGGCAAGTCACTTATATCTAAGTAAAAAATTCCAAAAGAATGGAAAAGATCATAGATACTCCCTTTTTATTAAAACAGTGACTAAAAAGGCATTGTTAACTACCAAATCACACTTTCTCATCTAAGATCTGTATAAGAATGATCTGTTTATGCATCAAGGTTATCCTTGATGGAAAATATGAAGAGGGAAGGAATAGGCATGGTGTGTAGCAGATGATGATCATATCATCAGTCATACAATGAGTGTATTTCATAGATACCAATACAACATTCAGAACATCTGATGTTCTTCATACACAACAACTCCATGTTCTTTTTAGTCATACATATTCCTGTTGTCTTTGACTCTACATTCTCATACAAATTCCCAGACAAATAGAGAATATAAAACCCCACTTTATTTTTTTTTTGCAAAAAATATTTGACTCAGTGTAGGAAAAAATTTACCCTTAAAGATTCTTCCACAAGATGTTGTCCCATGCATATGTTAAGATCATTCAAAATTCTTTGATAGCTATAACCACCTAGAGAATTTTTATTCAGTTATCCTCTGTCAGTATCAAGTGACTGTCAAAATAGATCTGTTCTGCACAAAGGTGTTCACCAGTACCAGAAGAGGTGTCCTATTCAAAGCCCAAATAGAAGAAGTATCCTTTATAGTGACATAGTCCATATGTTCCTGTTTACAGATGACATTGTGCAGATTGTATGGAACCTCAGAATTCTACAGGGCCTCCTCCATGGGATCCAAGGTCACCCTAAAAAAATTTTCCTTCCCACACAGGAAAAACATATATTGCCCAGATTTATGGACTTAGGTGAGCAACTCTTTTCATTAAGTAGGTGCTGCCAGATGGACAACGAGCTGGGTCTAGAATTGAATAGGAGAATGCAAATAGAATGTAAGCCTATTGAGGGCAGGAACTGTTTTACATTTTATCTGTATCCCCATTGCCAACCAGCACCAAGCCTTAAATGTAGTAGGCACTTAATAAATTCATGTTGAATAAATGAGGAAGTGCTAGATCCTATTTGGGAAATTGCACAATGCAATTTGCAGCTGCTTCCTGCTGCTAAAGCACATGTTTTAAACATTATTACCCCAGTGATGACATGTGATAGCAAATCAAGGAATAATACCACAACATCAATAATCAAAGCTATACTTCACCTTAAAGACAACATAAAGCCATATGATTGATGTTAATACCTTGAGGCATATTACCAATAGTAACTTACAAGCAAGTAGAGTCAAAGACAACAGGAATATATGTGACTAAAAAGAACATAGAGTTGTTATGTATGAAGAACATCAGATGGTCTGAATGTTGTATTGGTATCTATGAAATATTAAAAGACTTAGTATTGCGTGGGTCTTTTATGGAGGACTTAAGAGAGAACACAGACAAGAATTGCGCAGGGTAAGAAGGTATAGATGGCTTATAATCTCTATCTGTTGAGATCTACAAATGAACTCTTGGAGCCATCAACATAAACACGTTAGGATAGGGAGCATGGCATAATGGCAGGAGTGAGTGCCAGAGTGGCTGTCAGGAAGATCTGAGTTCTGATCCTATCTCTGACATTTATTAGCTGAATAACCATTGGCAAGTTACTTAATCTTTCTGATCCTGGTTTATGTTATATCTAAAATGAGAATGATAATAGTATACCTAACTCAAGGTTGTTATGAGATCCAAATGAGATGATACTGTCTGTAAAAAAAACTTATCTAACATTTATATAGAACTAAAACTTTGCTAATAACCTGTAACCAAAACAAATAAAAAATTTCATTTTAGAAGTACTAAGTTCTAGGTATTGGGATATCCACATGGAGATAACTAGAAAGCATTTGGAGATATAGGAACTAAATTTAGGGTAGAGGGCAGACTTAACCCCAATTGCTTTAAAAAAAAAAAAAAGACTATTGGTGACTTTAAAGATAACAGTTTCAGTTAAGTTTTGGGTACAGAAACCAGATTACTTGAGGTTAAGGAAAGAGTAGTAATAGCTGTCTACATCTCCTACTTTAAACTTACCTTTTAGAGACAAAGGCTTTATTTTCTGTGCACAGATAGGGCAGAGGTCAACTGTCTTCTCATCGCTCTAATTGAGCATGTTATATCTAGCCATATATCCATAGTTTAGGAGCTGACACTAATAATCTCTATTTTTGTTTTGTTTTACTCCTACAACCCCTTCCAGTTCTAAGAGATGAGATTCTATAATTCCCAGACCAAAACTAATTGCTTGATTATTCATAGAAGTAGAGCTCATGAATGGAAAAAAGAAAGAACTAAATTTATACTAAGTGTGATAAAAGTTAAACAATGGTTGTTTGATCAGTCCAAGCTGAAATCAATCTATATGCCAAAGTTCAGTATACTTTAATATTCCACATCTAGATGTTTATGTACTCAACTGGTTGGATGCTAAAGATTTTACTCCCTTAGCACATTTAAAGTTAATGTTTCCATTTACAAACTAATTTAACTTGATAGGCATCTTTTTGTCTAATGAAATTTTTTATACTAAATCAAACAGCAGTGTTTTCTTTGGTTTTCCTAAATTACTTGTAGAAGGAAACTGTGGCAACCTTTTTGTTTCAACTTGTTCCTAGCACTTTCGGGGAAATTTTTCATAAATATGAGAAGTAATGTAGTATAATAGAGAACTAGACTTTTTTTTTTCTTTTTCAAAGGGTGATTGGGGTTAAGTAACTTGCCCAAGGTCACACAGCTAGGTTTTTGTTTGTGTGTGCATTAAGTGTCTGAGGTCGGATCCGAACTCAGGTCCTTCTGACTCCAGGGCCGATGCTCTACTCACTGCGCCATCTAGCCTCCCCAAGAACTAGACTTGAAGCTAGGAAGATCTGAGTTTTAGTCCTTCTTCTGTCAAATACTGACTTATAACCCTTAGCAAGCCATTTAACCTCCCATTGTAGGCAAATAAGACTAAGCTACAGAAAAGATATTGACCCGAATTGATAAAGGGAGTTTTCTCGCTTCGTAGTTGTTCATACCAATAAAATCATAGTTCCAGTTCCTATTTTATTCATAAATACACTGGCTCAAAAACCCTGTGACTTAGTAGTTATCTATGTTCTATAAGGAGATCTAAGAGTTTTAACATCTCAATTTAAAACCATCTTTATTTTTTAAAATAAACTAACATCTAACTCATTTAAATAGACCCTATTTTCAAGACTTTAAAAAAATTCCTCCCAAATATGTGTACTCTACAATGGGGCAAACAAGAAAAACCTCTAAGATGGGTGGAGTTTTAGAGCCATTGTTTTTTCTTCTCCAGGTTCAAGGTTGTGCTACTAAGATAAGGCCATTCCCCCCAGTCTTTGTGGAACTTCTCTTAGTCATGGATACTCCAGAGTACAACCGTTTTGTGGATCCAGAGAAGATGGAAGTTATGATCCCAGACCAAGGACCCAAGGAGATGATAAGCACAGACTTCCAGGAGATAAAACAGTTGGCACGCCAGGGCTACTGGGCCCAAAACTACACTCTTAGGGGAAAGGTTTACCAAAAGCTGATTGAGGACATTCCATGTCGAACAGTCACACCAGATGCCAGTGTGTACAGTGACATTGTAGGAAAGATTGTGGGCAAACACAGCAGCATTAACCTCCCTCTTCCTGAGTTTGTGGATAATAGTCTAGTCCCAAGCTACTGCCTGAATCCACAAGGAGAAGAAGCTGTTCGAAAGATCCTCCTGTGTATTGCTAACCAGTTCCCCGACATTTCCTTTTGTCCCACACTCCCAGCAATTGTCGCCCTACTACTGCACTATAGCATTGATGAAGCAGAGTGTTTTGAGAAAACTTGTCATATCTTGGCTTGCAATGACCCTAGCAAAAGGTTTATTGACCAGAGCTTCCTGGCCTTTGAGTCTTCTTGTATGACATTTGGGGATCTTGTTAACAAATACTGCCAGGCAGCCCACAGAATGGTGGTAGAATTGTCAGAAGATGTATTACAGGTCTACTGTGACTGGTATCGGTGGCTCTTTGGAGATCTGCCATTCAATTACTTTGCCCGAGTGTTTGATGTATTCCTCGTTGAGGGTTACAAGGTGCTCTACAGAGTTGCTTTGGCAATTCTCAAGTTCTATTGCAAGGTGAAAGGTGGGCAGCCCCTGGAATCAGACAGTGTGAAGCAGGATATCCGTATGTTTGTCAGAGATATCGAAAAGTCAGTATCCCCTGAGAAACTACTGGACAAATCCTTTGCCATCCGTCTCTTCTCCCGGAAGGAGATCCAGCTCTTGCATTTGGCCAATGAAACAGCTCTGAAGCAGAAAGGCATCACAGTCAAGAATAAGAGGTGAGGTAGTTTATTTGATTCTTAGTCCACACCTCAAAGCCAAGGGTAGCCTTTCCATCCTCTCCCTTTAAGTGTAGGTTGATATATTTTGGGGAGTGTGACACCAACGTCTGTTTACTGAACACAGGAAGTTTGTGCTTGTAAGAGGAGTAGGCATGTATAAAATGATTTTGTGTGTGCATCTGGATTATGAGTTTATCTCAGTGTCCTTTTTTTAGTGAGCCTGAAGATTACTGAATATATTCCCATTCAGTCCCAAAGACATTCTCAATAAAAATCGTTAGAGTTTATCATTTTTATGAAAGTGATGACCCAAAGGTCATATATCCCATCTGTGGGAGGATGGAGGGGTGGGGCAGAAGGAGACTGTGGACAATCTTTGGCCTCTCCTATCTAGCTAGGAACTTGAAGTTAATCTGGGCTTGAGAGATGGGACTGGTTTCTAGAGAAAATCCGAGGTATCTTCAGTCATTGTTGAGACTGAACTGCCTTTCAGGCTAGTCAGAAGCTGCAGCAGCTGCTAGAGTACATTAGTGACCTTCAAATGCTGGGTCCAATTACTGTACTCCCTGTAGTTTCTTAACCAAAACATGCTGCTCCTGCAGAACAGCCCCTTAAAGATACTGGCTGGAAAGTCAACATTGCTGTGCTTGTAGGTCTCCTAGGGTTATATTCCTACACTGTTCAGGCCATCCTTGTCTATGACTGTGGGACTATCTATATTCAAGAAGTAATATGTTTACATCTTTAGGACTAAGCAAAGAGCTTCCTGTGGATCTAGGGACTTATTGTTAATCTTTTCCTATCTGTGTCATTTTTTCTTTAATTCCATGTCCACTGCCTCCTCCTGTTTTTTAGTGTTTCATCTTCTCAAAGGTAGGTTTGAAAACTGAATCTTCCTGCTTCTCTTGTCTGTCTTTTCTCTGCCAGTTTTTGGACCCTGCCTCACTAGTGCTGTCTACTAGCTGTGTGTGTGTCTGTCTGTCTATCTGTCTGTCTGTCCGTCCTATGCTTGGCTGACTCTCCATACCCTGCTTTACAGGTGCTGTCTGCCTTTCTGTGCTTGGCTAACTCTGGGACCTTGCTTTATTGATGCATCTGCCTGTCTGTCTAACCTATGCTTGCCTGACTCTTGGACCCTGCCTTGCTGGTGTGGGGACTGGTTTATGGGAGTTGGGGAAAGCAGCCCAGGGAATCTGTAAATATGGTCCAAAGGGTGAAAACTTCAACACAAGCTAGGGTCACCTTGATGCCCCCAGATCTGCTTTGTGTAAAATGAAAACACTCCAGGTTTGTGGGTGAGAACATATGAAGTAACACAGACAAAATAGGCAGGCATATGAGAGTGAACCATTCCATAGAATGTGACTTCCCATCAGGATCTTTGGAAATATCAGAGCACTAAGTTTCCCCTCCTCTGAGGTTACATGTGACTCAAATTCCTATCCCCAAAGCACCGAAGAATGTACCAACTATGAAAAAAATAATAAGCTTTAATTGCCAAAAGCATAAATCCAAATGAGAACCTTTGTTTAAAATGTGGATCCTTATTAATTGGGGAAGGAAAGAGGGGAGCCTATGATTAGTTCCATGAGCCTAGTCAAAGGGGAAGAAGTGACTCTATAGACTGTTTAAATATATCAGGCCAAAGTGAGATTGTAGCTGGTATAGATGAGTGAAAGTGGGTCCCAGACCAAGTTGGACTGAGAAGATTCAGCCAAAGATTGAGTGGATGGAGCTGGGCTATATATGTCTTTCTTGAGAGCTTTGAGTTTCAGTGTTCCCTCCCTCTCTCAGGGAGACAAACCACTATTCTAGGTTGTGAAGGGGAGTAAGAGTGGGTATAGTCACAGAGGTCTCAGGTGAAAGACACAATAGAAGGAGAAGAGAATCCAGGTCCTGATTGTCTTTCCTTTGGGATTGCATTTGGTCCAGGGACAAGGAATGGAGGCAAACAGATTTAAGACTTTTTGCTAGAATTAAGAGGCTTGAGGGGCTTCCCTTCCTCCTAATTAGGATTTTGTTGGCTTCTCAATCCTCTTTCCCTCACCACTGTATTCCTGGTCCTCCTTCCCCTTGTGTTGTGTTGTGATCCTAGCCCTAGTTCTTCCTACTGAACCTTCTATTCCTTTTAGAGGATTCGTTTTCTAGGCTAGAGAAATTAGCATTCATGGAGATGACTTGTCCTTTCCTGAGTTGTTGGAGTCGCTTGTCTGAATAGTCAGTACTTACTAAAGTTTTGTTGATTCTTGGATTAGTGGAAAAATAAGGTCCATATCTTCATTTTTCACATTAAAGCTGTCAGAACAACAGAGGACACCTTGGAGAGGTTCCTAGGAGGGAAAAATGTCAACTCTGGGAATTCAAGCATGTGAAGGGTTCTTCAGTTTGGTTTCCAAGTGGGAGCTACAGCTGTAGTCTTGAAAGAGCAATCCATTTTGAAAGAAATCTGAGGACATGTGTGCCTGGGAAGTCTACTTTGTCCTTGAGCATAGTGGCATGGAGGGTTTTTTTGCTCAAGTTTGAAGGTCTTAATTCAATTCAACAAATATTTGTTAATGCCTCATTATGAACCAGGCATTATGCAGAATGGTTGAAATACAAAAAACTTAATAGTCCCTGCCTTCAAGGAACTTAATTCTACCAATAGTTTATACTTTTCTGTATTCCCATAAAGCTACCATCTGAACAGGAAGGATAGGCTCTGTTCTCGAAGCAAGAGAAACTAAGGGACTGGCCTCCTGAATATATGTGTAACTTGACAGACCTGATTGCTCTTGCCTCGAGACTTTAAGGAAAAGAAGCTTGTACATAGGTCCAATTCTTTCAGAAGTAAGGGAATATTGCCTCCAGTAACTTTGGAATTGATGTTGCCTATACTGGCTACAACACTGGCCGACACTTTTCTCCCATTCTTTCTTCCTATGCAGGCTGGGAACTCCCACAGTGGGAGCCCCATTCAAGCCTGGTCCCAAAATGCCACTCTTCTTTCCTAGTTTGGCTGCCTGGGAGACTTCATGGTATGTGGCCACTTTGGAATTCTAAACTCATCTCCCACCTCCCCCAGGCAGTTCGTGCACTTGGCTGTTCATGCTGAGAATTTCCAGTCAGAGATTGTCACTGTGAAGGAGATGCGAGACATCTGGTCATGGCTCCCTGAACGGTTTGCTCTCTGCCAGCCTCTGCTGATTTTCTCCACTACACAGCATGGATATAGTCTGACAAGGTAACCCTATCCAGCCACTCCCTGCCCATGGAGGATCCCTGAGCTAAGGGTTTGAATTAGCTAGCTCTTCTCTCGACAGCATGGAAAGGGAAATAATGGAGGGGAGGTTGGGGTCCTGGCTTCGACTCCTCCATACATCCCTGGGTAAACTAAGTGGTAATTAGTTCTGCTGAAAGGGTTGAAGCTCATTTCCTTGCTGCCTGGGGCCCTAATTCCCTAGGGTGAGGCTTTCATACTAGTGGTCATGAAAACCTCAGGAGCTTCTTATCCAGGATCCACGTGTCCTTCCCCTCTTTGGCTTTAGGCTTTACTGCCTTTAAAGTGATTAAGCTCAAATAAATATTATTCTTGGGTCCCTTTTATACCTTTCTCTGGGCCAGAAATCTTAGGGGATAAAGGAGAGGATATGGATGGATTTTGCCCTTGAGAAACTTATTGATTAATTGGTAAAAATGAGAATAACATTCAAACAGCAAGGCATAACTGATTCTACCCCATTCTTTTTGATGGCTTTTGAGCCTGAGGGAGCCAGGTGCTGGATTAAGTATGTTAGCTGTTGGTCTTTCTCAGAGCCTTAGAAAAAGGCTCCTCCAACCCCAGCTATTCCATTTTGCCCCAGGCTGTGGGGAGGGGGTTTACTGATAAGGTCCTTGGCCTATCTCAGGTCACTGCCAGCTACTAGATTGGAATCTGCCAAGTAGGGAGGGGATTGTAGTGTCAGTGCTATTGCTTGGCCTTTCCAAAGCAGAGATACTATGATTAGTCATAAATGTTCTAGGAAGGAGATGCCAACAATCTGCCTTGGCTAATTCCTGTAGGCAGCACCTGCCAACGCCAGCTCAGCCACCAAGCAGCCTGAACCCACATTTCTTAGTCCTTTCCAACCACTGTAGAACAGCACGTGCCAGGCCTGGCCTCTAAGAAGATTCCAGCCCGAGGCCTCAGGAAGGGTGGAGGGGAGACATAGTTGGCACCAGTTCAGTCCACACCTGTTTTCTTTCTTTCCTACTTTATAATTCCCGCCCGCCAATATATTGTTTCCTCAAGCAAAGTGTAAGTTTTTCTTAGGTGGGGACTAAGTGTCCTGTGTCTATTGTGTCCTTTGTGGCACCTACTTAGTTTTGTCTACAGTGGGAATGCTGCTGAGGAACTTGACCTGAGCTGTATATGCTTTGCTTTTGCAGAGCTGTTGATCTGCCATGGTGGTGTTCCTCAGCCACTTTGACCTGAAGTGTGAGAGAGAAAAATTAGACCTCTTCTCTGCCCCACCCCACACCCCCCAAGCTCCCCAAGAACAGAGATAGCCTGCTTTCTTTATCCCCTTCAGTACATCATGGGTGGTACCATAACTACTGCCACTGATGTGTCACTTCTGCCTGCAGGCTTTATTACCACTGTGATGGACATGAGCCAACTCTCCTTCTTCTCAAGACAACAACGAAAGAGGTAAGTAATGTTAGAGACCTGAGGCATTGGATACAGTCTTATTGCTGACATTTCTAAACTTAGCTCCTCATGATCTTATTATGGCTCTGAGTGATAAGAATGGATCGGGAGAAATGCTGGGGTGATGAGCAAAGCATGGAGCCCCTTGGTGGAAGGATGCCTCTAGAGTATACATATGGGGACATATTTCAGACTAGGAACCTGAGTTTAGAAAAAGAATATTTGTGGAAACAATAACTTAGCCAAAGCAACATATTTTATGTTACTAGTATTTCAAATGCTTTGACAGGTAGACTGAAGGTGGGGGGTTGTGAGGGGGAAGATGTTCTTTGGCAGGAAGGCCTTTTTGGCATCCTAGAAATCACATTCCATCAGTATACTCTGATTAGGGATTCCCTCTGGCTTTGAGAACATTAAACTCAAGGGGTTCTGGAACAGGGAGAAAGGTTATTCTTGTCTTGTCAGTGTGGGATCTTGACCACTGGGGTCTAAAGAATGTTGTGCCTCTGGCACTAATATTCTTTATTCTTTGTGTCTAAATTGGGAGCAGGCACCTGGAGCTTCTGTCTCTGTTCCCCTCCATTTTAGAGATCTCTGAGAAATAACCATTTATAGGGACTGGGAAGGGATCTAAGCATTTATATCCTGAGGGGAAATGGGAGCTCAGAGCCTTTGGGTAGAGTACTGACTAGTTATTTAGCTCCCCTGACAGTAAGGAGCCTCTATCCTTTTACCTGAGGAATAACTAGTATGGGAATTGTTGGGTTTTAATTGTTGGGAGGCTGATCTGAAGGTTGGAGTTTCACATTCTCTTATTCTAGGTTTGTGGTGCTTACCTGTCAACAGATTGGAGGGATCGAAATAAGTTTGGAGGCAAGCTGAGCTTCTTTGGGACAGGGGAGTGCTTTGTGTTCAGGGTGAGTGGGCCTTACTATAGGACACTATATAGGACACTCATGGCAAATACATATGAAACCTTTAGGGGAAGTTCAATCTCTTGGGCAATATGTGTGCTGATTGGTCACAGAGTTCTCTCCTCTGTGCCCCACCCCTGAAGAGATGTGGCCAATGAGAACAGTGCATAGGCACCTGATAATGGGTCATGACTTTGGGGGGAGTGAGCATTTTAGCCCTTTTGGCTTCCCTTACCCAGCCCTGATCAGATTCAGGCCTCAGACCTTTATTCTGATACTTTTGTTCCCTCATCTCCACAGCTGAAGCCAAAAATTCAGCGATATGTGTGGGTAGTGATTAAACACCCAGAGCTGGCCAAGAGTCCAGAACCTACAACTTCAGGTCTTCCGTTCAGCCAGACAGCCTGCACAGACCCCTCAAAACGGCTCTCACCTTTCTTGGCTGCTCGGCACTTTAGTCTTCCTTCAAAAGCTGAATCTATGTTCATGGCTGGATCCAATGATTGCATCATCATAGGTGATATGCTCCCCTACCTATCATATCTTCCCCTACCATTCCAACCTTGATTTTCTCCTATTTTTCCCTTCCTCCTACCTCCTCCCAAAACTTTGACCTTTTCCCTGCTATTCTCTCTCTTTTCCCTTCCCCCAAGTGAAAAAATATGTGTGTACCTACATATTTGCCTTGACCATTCTTCCCTCCAAGTCTTCTAACCCAAGGCCCTCATTTTACCATAAGGAAACTGAAGCCAAGATAAGTTAAGTGATTTGCCCAAGGTCACACAGGTTAAATAAATGGCAAAGTGGGTTCCCTTTCTATCCACTTCTATACTTTCCTACTCCCTCAAGGTCACTCAGCCTGGATTTCCTTCCAGATTCTTACCACCCCAGAGGCTGATGCTGGTTTCCTTTCTGGGTATGACCAAAGCACTGGGGCTTGAGGGAGAGTGATGGTATTTGGGGGAATCTCAAGTCTAGGACTGTTCTGCTTTTGGTCTTTCAGTATCTCTTCACCAATACCAACTGAGCACCTCTGTCCTCAGCCTTGAACTCAGCTACCTTGCAGGGTAGGGAAGAGTGAGGAGACATAAGCTTTGCCTATGTCTAGGGGGTTGGTAGTGGTAGAAACAATACTTTTACATGGTAATAAGAGATTATATAATCTATTGTGCCATAGGCCCGAAGTACTGGAAATTCAGAAGCAGGCTAGAAAATCAGATTTGCTCTGAAAGACATGCTGACTTTTCAGGTGCCAACAAAACATTCAAGTTAGGAGGCCTAGTTGCCAGTTGAAAATCTACTGAGGCTTAAGTTGGACTTTATGCACATCACTCCCACAGTGATGGTAATAGTTTGAAGCCATATGGATAAATTTGTTAATTAAATATTCTAGCCAGCAGTTATTCTCTAGCTCTAGCTGCTGACCTTTTTTATCTTCACAGGTGGTGGAGGTGGTCAGGCTCTGTACATCGATGCGGACCTGAACCGAGGCCACACCGGACATTGTGAAACCTTTAACAATGAGCCTCTGTGCTCTGAAAACTTCCTCATCTCTTCCTTAGAGGTGTGGGGCTTCTGGAATGCTGACGTACCAGAGTAGAAACAGCCACACTCACCAGTCCCTGCAAGAAAGACAAGGACATTCAGGGGCTCCAGCACAGGAGGAAGACTACTCCAGGATTGACTTCACCATTTTTAGGTCCTGAGCTTGGATAGAAACACAAGGTCCTGTGATTCTTTAGGGGTCTTTCTCTATCCCAGCTTTCTTATGATGGCTACTGACCCCTCTGAAAAGTCAGCCTGTAGTCAGGAGTTCCTGAAACTTCCCTTCTCTTCATCCCCCAGGGAATGGGTTAGTTTGAGCTGGAGCCTGTTATGGGGATCAGATTTTTTCTGGAGACAGTCTCAAACCTTGCCCCATCTACATAGACACTTTGGTGTAATCCAGAGTTCTGTCTCCTCTTGAGACAGAGCCCATGGATGATGCTGGGGCATAGATAAATAGCCAAGATGACACTATGGGAACCAATTCCAAAGTCATGCCTAGGCCCTCTGACTGTTCCTGAAGGGTAGGCTGGTGGTGTGGGGGAAGGGACCTTTGTTCTAAGGATAATCCAAGATGCAGATTAACAAAGGTCCTTGCATGAATTCCTCAGCAGTTGCCCAGGGGATCACCAGGCATCACCAGGCTTCCCCAGATGTAAGCCTTGGGGCCACCCTTGTCCTCTCTCAAATTAGAGACTCAGATGTGGACAAACAATCCTCCCAACAGGTACCCTATCTTTCTGGGTTTTGGAAAAGGCTCAAGTCCAAGAGACAGAAGTCCTTAGAGGGGATAGAATTAACTCTCTGGTTGGAATTAGCACTCTCTACACAAATCCCTCATGCCATCATAGGTGTCCAAGACCCCATTCACCTTCTTCCCTTGTCTTGGTATCTTGGTCCCTCTATACCCTCAAAAAAAAATCTCGGTATGTGTGTATATGTTTCTTTAACACTGAATCTGGCTTTCTGTGTCTGGGTGTTTGTCCTATTCTTTTTCTTTGGGGTCCTGATTTCTCCTCTTCCTGGGGGAAGAATGGGATGAGAGAAGGGTGTCTCTGAGGTTACTATCCACAAATCTCAGGTACTGGGATCTGAAGAGCCTCACCAGGGTTTATGTGCCATTACCCTGCTACTCCTTAGACTTTGGTGCCCCCATGTGGTGAGAAAAGAGGGTGACCTTTGGTGACTGATACTTCTCCTTGGGGTATATAAGAGAAGATTTGATCACCTTTGGTTGGGTAGCCTTGTCCTAAGCTGCCTCTTGTTTGGGATTCCAAAAATCCAGCAGAACAACACTATGGAAAAGGAAGAAGTTGAAGAACTGCTTTTAAGGTAACATTTCCAAGCCAGCAATATTTCAAAGCTGGTATAGTCTTCCCTCTGGATGTCTCCATCAAGAGCCCTAACTGATTCTTTCCTCTGCCTACTTCCATCTCCTACTCCAGCTTTTCTCTAGGAAGGGGGAAGGCACCATGGCATGTAGTCTTATCCAGTCATCCAGTGAAAATGTGATCATGATCAGAATCAAAGTTGACTTTTGGTTCATAACAAGTAGGCAAAGGATACTGAGATAGCATGAGCTGGAGGCCTGCCCTTGGAAACTGCCACATCAGACTGAGTTCCCACTAACTAAACTTTGTTCTTTTGCTTGCCTAGTCTCTTAGGGCTGGCCACCAACTACAACTCAGAATGTGCTACAGGGTTGATTGAAATTTTAACCCTTTATTTGCCAACACGTTAGAACTGAGTTGTGGTAAACAGGTTTTTGGTTTTTTTTCTTTTCCTCCAGAACTGTGTCTGATTAACTTTTTAGACCTTGAAGACCCATATTCAATTGGGGCCTAAATAAAATTGAGACCAGGTTCAGAAGCTAAATCCAGTTAAGTTTATGTATGAGTACCCTTTATGGAGAGGAGTTTGGGAGTTGCACCATTTCATCTCAAATCAGCATTTATTAAGCTGCAAAGCATTGTTTGAGGAAGTAAGGATAAAAATAAATGAAATGGTTTCTGATCCTCTAGCTTGCAATAATACATAATCAGCAAGTGTTTATAAAGTGCTTCTTCTGTGCCTATGGAGATGTGCTATATAAAGTCAGCTGATATAAAGTCAGCACTGTCTCTGCCTTCAAAGGGCTCACATTCTAATGGAGGGATCAGCATGTCTTTGTAAGTACAAGATCCTTATAGAATATCTGGAAGGTAATGTCAGACAAAAGGAATTTAAGGATTTAAGTAGAGTCTTGAGGAAAGGCAGAGAAAATAAGAAAGAACATTCCAGAAATGGAACAGAGCCCAAAGCTGAGTCAGAAGGTATAAGAAACCGTAAGAAGGCCAGTGTAATTGGAATGTAAAGTGTAAGAAGACAGGAAAGGTAAAAAGAACCAGGATTGTGAAGGGCTTTTAATGACTTAACAGGGAAATTTATATTTGATCTAGGTTATAACAGGCAGGGACTGAAACTAATTGAATGAGTGGAGCATGAGCAGACTTTTCCAGCTATACACTGCTGCCTGATTCACTGGGACAACTCTACCCTGACTGACCTCCACCCTGTTACTGATACATAGAGATGGGCATACCTTTAATCTTGCCATCAGCCACAATTGTACCACTTCCCATGTTCAATGAACTCTGAAGTTCCTTGATCACAATCTGTTATCATTACACCTTTTTCCTTGCAACCTCAAAACCTGTTCTTCATCCTCACCATGACTTATCCCTGTATTGACTACACTTCCTTTCCCCATCTTGACCCTTTGGTAAACCAATTCAACTCTATACTGCCCTTTCAAGTCCCTTGGATTCTTATTGAATCAAATATTTTGCTCTGCCAATCCACAGCCTGGAATTACTCCCAGCATCTGCTGCCTGCTCTTAATAGTGCTGAGTGAAGCTGGAGAAAACCAAAAAGCTGAACTCATGCTGATTAGGTCCACTACAAAAGCATATCTTTTCAACGGCTCCCACTGAAGCAAGGCAGTCCTTTTACACCTTCCTAACTGATTCACTATCCCACTCACACTAGCAAATTTTCCAAATTTTTTCAACCCTCTTCAAACATCCTCCTAGCCTCTCAGATGAGAACCTTGCCCCATATTTCACTGAAAAATTGAGGCCATTTGAGAGAGCTCCTTCTCCCCTCTTCTTACTCAGATGTCTTCTACAACCATCTCCATCCATTTCACAAAGAAGTGACCCTTCTTGCCAAAGCAAAGCCTCTATAGGTATGCACAAGTGATCCCATTCCATCCTTCCCTCTCCAAAGATTGCTTCCTCTAACATCCCTACTCTCTCATTTATATTCATTCACTTTCAGTCCACTGGCTGCTTCTCTCCTCCCAGTATACATGCCTATATCTCCCCTATCCTCAGAAATCCTCACTTGATCCATCCATCCCCACTAGTTATTACTCAGCATCTCCCTTTTTTGGTTAAATTTCTTGAGAAGTCTATACACTCAATGCCTTCATTCCTTTCCTCTCTTAACTCTTGGCATCCTGGCTTCTGACATCATCATTCAATTGAAACTGCCCTTTCCAAAGTTACCAATGACCACGTAAATCTAATGGCCTTAAATCCTCACCCTTCTTGAGCTTTCTGCAGCCTTTAACACTCTAAGTTACCCTCATTGATACTCATCTCTCTTGGTTTTTGTGACACTTCTCTCTCCTGGTTCCACCTAGCTAACCATTCCTCTGTCTCTTTTGCTGGATCTTCATCCAGGTCATTCCATTAATCCAAGGCCCTCTCCTGAGCCATCTTCTCTCTATACTATTTCACTTGGTGATCTCATCAGCTCCCATGATTTCAACTATCATCCCCATGCAGATTGATTTGTCCATCCTGAGCCTCTCTCCTAACCTCCAGTCTTGTATCTCTAACTGCATAATGGATTTCTTGTACTGATTGTCTCACAAACATCTTAAACACATCCAAATTTGTTCTACTTGTTCCCAAACCCTGCCCTCTTTCCCTATTACATCTTAAACACATCCAAATTTGTTCTACTTGTTCCCAAACCCTGCCCTCTTCCTAACTTCCCTAACTAGTCTCCCAGTTACCCAGTTACTACAACCTAGGGGTCATCCAGGACTCCTCACTCATCCCCAACTAGTTGCCAAGTCCTACCATTTCTACCTCCATTTCTCATACATACCCACTTCTCTCTTGTGACACTGCCACCATCTTGGTGCAGGACCTCATCACCTCCTACCTTGCAAATAGGCTACTGGTGGTCCTGCCTGCCTCATGTCTCCCACTCCTATCCATATTTAACCCAGCTGTCAAACTGATCTTCTTAAAGCACAGGTCTGATCATCTCCCCCTTCCCCATTCAAACATCTCCCTTGTTTCCCTATCACCTCCAATAAAGTCCTGTTTGCTTTTGAAGTTCTTCATAACCAGACACCTTCCCACAGATCCAGTCTCCTTACACCTTACCTCCTCCCCAGTCCACCTGCCCCACCACCCCAGGTCCCACATACTCATACTCTGTGATGTAGAAACACTGAGTTCCTGGCTGTTTCTTGCACACCACACTCCATCTCCCAACTCCAAGGCTTTTTACTGGCACTTCCCCATACCTGGAATGCTCTCCCTCCCTTTTCCCACATACTAGTTTGCCTGACTTCCTTCAAGTCTTAGCTCAAGCCACACTTTCTGCAAGAAGCCCTTCTGTCTCCTTATATTGCCTCCTGAAATTATCTCCAACTTACCCTATAAAGGTGTCCCAAAAGTCTTAGTGAAGTTTTAAGCTTTAATAGCTCATGATCCCATTTCTTCCCATCTCCAGTAGCTGAAAATGGCACTAATACTTTTGGGACACCCTGTATATCCTGGCTGCACATAGCTATTTATTTGTATGTTGTCTCTCCTCTTAAACTGAACTTGAGAGCAGGGGCTGCCTTTTACCTCTCTTAGTTCCCAGCACTAAGCACAGTGCCTGCCACAGAACAGACGCATAATAAATGCTAGCTTACTGACTGACTTTAGGAAAATCACTGGCAGCTGCATGGGAAGGATAAATTGGAGAGGGGAGACATTTAAGCCAGGGAGAGCAACTAAAAGGCTATTGTAATAATCCAGGTGAGACACACATGAACTTGGGTAATTGGCTAAGTGAGTAGCAATAAAAGGATATACTGAAGAGGTTAGAAATAAGGTTAAGCAACCGATTAGTTATGAGAAAGACTGCAGAGTTGAAGATAACACCAAGTTTGTGAACCTAGGTGAACTTAAAAGTAGGGCCCTTAGCATCAATAGGAAAGTTCAAAAGAAGAGTTAATTGAGGGGGAGGAAAGATGTTGAGTTCCACTTAGGACCTGCTGAGTATGAAGTGGTACTGGGAATACTGTACAAAGGGCAATTGGAAATATGTATCTAGGTATCGGGAGAAGTGTGGGGGCTAGAGATACAGAGATGGAAATCAACCATATAGACATATTAATTTGAAATAGTGGAAGTGGGATTAGTTTGTCTAGGGAGAGTTGAGACTTGAGAACCATTTCCATTGAAGGGTCTGGCTGAGGAGGACCCTTGGTTGTTGATTTAGAGACATATATAATTTCTGGATATGTCTAATGTGAATGGGTTTTTTGACTATGATAAAAAGAGGACATTCAGAAGGGGAGAAGAGATAGTGATAAAAATTTTGAAAAGGAAGAAAAAGGATATAAAGAAAAAGCGGAAGAAATCAAAGGAGGTTGAGGGCAACAGATAAGTGAAATAGCTTTGGAACTAACAGGCCTAGTTGAATTTACACTTAAGTTATTAGTAATGAAACTCAATTTCATTTAGAATCTTTTTTCTCTTTGTATAGGGAAATATTTTTGTATTTGTCAAGTTCAGAACAACAAAAATATTTTTTAAAGAGATAACATTTTCAGGTCTTCCTAGTGATCTAGCTTTGAAGCCAGAAGGACCTAGTTCCTCCTCTGATACATGGTGGCTGTGTCACCCTGAGCAAGTGACTTAGCCTCTTAGTGTTCTAGGTGAATTTAAACTGTTCATAGGTCTGGAGGAAAAGTTGGTGAAGGAAAATGAATCAACAGAGGGGAAACAGTATTGTGCAATAGTCACAGATGCCAATGGAAAGGAGAATACCAAGAAGGAAGGCTTGTCAACAGTATTTTTAAAAAGCTCTGGAGAGGTTAGATGATGAGGACTGAGAAAAGCTATTTGGATTTGGCGATACATTTACTAGTAACCTTAGAGTAGGTTCAGTTAAAAATGGTGAAGACTTAAACCAGATAGAGGGAGGAGATTGAAGAATAAAGAGGTAGAAAGGAATACAATCTTAAGATGTAGATGTCTCTTCTTTCTAGAAGTGTGTTAGTAAAGTGCAGTGGAGAAAAGCCAGTAGCTCAAATAGTAGGGACAAGGGAGGGTGTGTGTGTTCTCATGCATAAGGACAAGGGAAACGTCATGTCTGTAAATCAAAAGGTAAGAGTAAGCTTAAGGGAAGAAAAGTGAAGATGCAACAGAGAGAAAGGATAACTGATAGGGGTTCTAGAGTAGACAAAGAGGGTCAAGAGCACATGGAGATGTTATTGCTAATAAGGGGTAAGGATGCCTAATCCTCAAAGGTAAGAAGAAGAGAGAGGGTGGTTGAAGACAGTAAAGTTTTATAGCTAAGGAAACAAGCCTGGAGAGATAGGGCGGCTTACCAGAGATCACATGCCAAGTGGCCACGCCAACATTTGAACCCATTTTTTTTTAATTGGAGAGAATGAGTGGGAGCCAATAAGGAATCAGGAGAAAGATTGCCAAGGAGCAGTAAGGGCCTAACCAAAGTTAGAATAAGTTTGTAGCAGATAGAAAGAATGTGAATTTTGAAGCTTTTCTCAGTGGTACTTAGTAGTCCAGAAGCATAGAAATCGGGTAAGGAGGGTTAACCTAGGGTTGAGAACAGAGCAGAAATTAAAAGGGCAGAAGTGATGAAAAATTCTAGGATATCAGTTAATTGGTTACTGAAATGGTTGATCAGGGGTTCTAGACCAAATAAGAAAGTATAGAGAGACAAGGTCACTGTGTTGGCAAAGGGCAGGTTTCTGTACAGGAGGGAACTGGAGAAGCAGAAGGATACAATTGGAAGTGATGATAAAGTCTGAGGTGTAGCTAGCTGTGCCTCTGTGGGATTATAGATCATAGGATATTATAGATTTAAAGTTAGAAGGGACCTGAGAGGTCACGAAAGTTGTAGGAGTTAAGGAAGTTGAGGAAATGAGATCAGGATATTGTGGAGATATCTACATGAAGTTTAAAGTCACCAGTTGAGATCATGAGATAAAATGGAGAGGAAGACAGTGACCCTAGTGCTGAAGGTGAGTATATAATATGGAGATTAATAGATTACAGCAGTATTATCATTCTAGAAACTCTGATTTGTAATCTTGAATTCATCAGTGTTGCCTCTTCTTGCCTCCCAATCCCATCAGTTACCAAGTTCTGTGATTTCTACCATCTATCTATGGAAATTTTCTGCTTCTTTTCACTTTTCATTCACATGGCCAACATCTAGTTCAGGACCTTATCATCTCTTACTTGAAACATTGCAATAGCCTTATGGCACTTATTGTACTAACCACTAATTAGTGGTCTCCTTGAATCTAGTCTTTTTTCACACAACTCACAAAATAATCTTCCTAAAGTTCAGGTCTGGCCCCTGCTTAAAAATTTTTAGTGGTTTAATATTATCTCTTCTCCTTTGTATGACCTGTATTTTTGGTAAGGAATAAGGCCACCTCATCATGTCAGACAGGGGTAAAGGAAAAGATAGTGGGAAAAGAATACAAGTAAGCTCCTTAAGGGCAGGTACTGTTGTGCTTGACACATAATGGGTATGAAGTCATATAAAACATTTCCAAATTAGCCATGTTCAGGGAAGGGGGCACGGGGAAGGCAAGAAAAATAAAGTGAAAGAAAATATGCTTCAAAATGTGCTTCATTTCTCTCTCTGGAGGTAGCAATTTTTATCATGAGTCCTTTAGAATTATCGTGGATCATTGTATACATCAGAATAGCTAAGTCCTTCACAGTTGTTTGTCATTACAATATTGCTATTACTGTATACAGTGGTCACTTCACTTCACATCAGGTCATGTAAGTCTAACCAGATTTTTCTAAAACCATCCTTTTCATCATTTCCTATAGCACAATTATATTCCATCACAATTTTATACCACAACTTGTTCAGCCATTTCCCAATTAATGGGTATCCCTCATTGTCCAATTCTTTGCCACCACTAAAAGAACTTGTCAACCAGAACCAGCCTCTAACCTGTTGATGGCTGGAGCCCAAACAAATGGAGCAAGCTAGAGACAGGAGAGTCTTGACATAAACAGAAGATTAATTAATTTCTGAGTGAGGAAAATGACATGTATACAGAAGCCTCCCCTCCTAAGAAGGAGGGCTTAACATGCTGGACTAAAAACAGGTCTTACAAATATCCTGAGCTAGACCATGACATAATCATTTTTAGGTCTTGAGTTATTATTGCCATGGGCCCTGTGGGACTTGTCCCAAGTCTTGCAGGAAGTGCCCACCCTACCAGGCACAGAACCAGAGTTCTGTGATGGGAACAGTAGTGCAGTATCTGTCATTGACAAGGAAGGGGGATTGTGGATGGCCCTGGGAAATAGGGGGAGCTAAATCCCTCAGTGAATACCTGTTGCTGATCCAAGCAGTACATTTTGCCAGAGGGTGATAACATCTTATGTCAAAAGATTATTGTTATATCAAGCTCAGGACACATAGCCTATTGGGAAACAGGGTATCTCCAAAATATTTTGACAACCTGTTATAAATATTTTTGTACAAATGGGTCCTTTTCCCTTTCTTCGATCTCTTTGAGATACAAACCTAGTAGTAGTATTACTAGGTCAAAGAGTATGCACTTTTATAGCCCTTTGGGCATAGTTCCAAATTGTTCTCCAGAATGGTTGGATCAATTCATGACTCCACAACAATGCATTAGTGTACCTTTTAATACATCCCCTCTAGCATTTGCCATTTTCCTTTTCTGGAATGTTAGCCAATCTGATAGGTATGAAGTAGTATTTCAGAGTTGTTTTGATTTGCATTTCTTTAATCAATATGACCAGATAGCTTTGATTTCTTCTCAATTCTTTTTTTTTTTTTTTGAGGGGCAATTGGGGTTAATTGACTTACTTGCCCAAGGTCACACAGCTAGTTTTTGTGTTAAGTGTCTGAGGCCGGATTTGAACTCAGGTCCTCCTGACTCCAGGGCCAGTACTCTATCACTGCGCCACCTAGCCACCTCTGATTTCTTCTAAAAACTGTCTGTTCGTATTTCTTGACCATTTATCAGTTGGGGAATGGCTCTTATTTTTTTTATAAATTTGGCTCAGTTCCCTAAATATTTGAGAAATAAGACCTTTATCCAGAGAAACTTACTATAATATTTTCTCCAAGTTTCTTGCTTTCCTTCTAATTTTGGCTGTATTGGTTTTTTTCATGCAAAACTTTTTTGTTGTTGTTGAAATATTTAAATTTATTTATTTTTTTTAGTTTTCAACATTCTTTACAAGATTTTGAATTCCAAATTTTCTCCCCGTCTCTCCTATGCCTCCCACCCCAAGATGGCAAGCATATTGAATACCCCTTCCCCCAATCTGCTCTCTCATATCCTTCCCTATCCCCCCTGCAAAACCTCTTTAATTCAATAAAAATTATCTATTTTACCTCCCATGGTCCTCTGTATCTCTTGTCTGATAATAAACTCCTGCCTTATCCATAGATTTGACAGGTAATTTTTTTCATGTTCTCTTAATATACTTATGATACCTTTTATGTCTAAATCATTTTGAATTCATCTTGGTATATGGTGTGAGATGTTGGTCTATGTATGCACAATTTGATTGTCCTTTGGGCATAGTTCCAAATTGCTATCCAAAATGGTTCCTAGGTTGTTTTGATGATTAACATTTTATAGTATAGTTTGAGATCTGGTACTGCTACCTCACTTTTTTTTTTCACTGATTCCCTAGACAGTCTTGACCTTTTCTTCTCTCAGATGAATTTTATTATTTTTTCTCTAGCTTTATAAAACAATTCTTTGGTAGTTTAATATGGTATTGAATAGGTAAATTAATTTAGAGAGTAATATCATTTTCTTATATTGAATTGGCCTACCCATGAGCAATTAATACTTTTTCCAATTCAGACCTGTCTTTATTTGTATAAAAAGTGTTTTATAATTGTGTTCATATAGTTCCTATATATGTCTTTACAGGTTGACTCCCAAGTATTTATAGTTTGCAATTATTTTAAATGGTATTTCTCTATTTCTTCCGGGGGGGGGGGGTTGTCAGTAATATATAGAAATGCTAATGATCTATATGTTTATTTTATATTCTGCAATTTTGCTAAAGTTGTTTATTGGTTTGACAAGTTTGTTTTTTGTTTTTGTTTTTTGACTCTCTAGGGTTCTCTAAGTATACCATCATATGACCTGCAAAAAGTGATCATTTTGTTTACTCATTGCCTATTCTTATTCCTTCAGTTTTTTTCTTGTCTTATTTCTATAACTAGCATTTCTAGTACAATATTAAATAGTAATGGTGATGATAGATATCCTTGCTCCATCCCTAATCACAATGGAAAGACTTCTAGCTTATATCCAATACAGATAATGCTTGTTCTTGGTTTTAGATAAATACTACTTATAATTTTAAGAAAAGCTTCATTTATTCCTATTCTAGTATTTTTAATAGGAATGGGTATTGTATTTGCCAAAAAAAATTCTGTATCTATTGATATAATCGTGATTTTTTTCATTGATGTGGTCAATTATGCTTATAGTTTTCCTATAAGCAGCCAGCGGCAACTAGGTGGTGCAGTGGATAGGGAGCCAGATCTGTAGTCAGGAAGACCTGAGTTCAAATGTGACCCAGACACTTACTAGCTGTGTGACCCTGGGTGAGTCACTTAGCCCTGTTTGCTTCAGTTTTCCTCATTTATAAAATGAGCTGGAGAAAGAAATGCCAAATCACTTCAGTATCTCTACCCAGGAAAATCTTAAATGGGGTCACAAAGAGTCAGACATGATTAAAATAATTGGACAACAAAAACAACAATATTATACTAACCCTATATTTCTGGTATAAATTCCACTTGATCATAATGTATGATCTTTGTGATATATTGCTGCAATCCTCTTGCTAGTATTTTATTTTAAATTTTTATATCTGCATTCATTAGGGAAATTGGTTTTATAGTTTTTGTTTTTGTTCTCCCTGATTTAGATATTAAAACAATATTCACGTCATAGAAGAAATCTGACAGGATTCCTTCTTCAACTATTGTTTCTTTGTTTGATACAACTCACATAAATGCATCTAGTCTTGAGTTTTTTTCTTACCATATTTATGGCTTGTTCAATTTATTTTTATATGATAGGATGATTTAAGTATTCTATTCCCTCTTCTCTTAATCTTGGCAGTTCATATTTTTCTCAGTATTCATCCATTTCATCTAGATTGTTAATGTTATTGTTGTTTAGTTGGGTAAAATAATTTTAGCTTCTAATAACTTCTTTAATTTCATCATTGGTTATGAGTTTACCCTTTTTCATCTGTGATACTGGTGATTTGGTTTTCTTTTTTTTTTTTTTTAAGCAATTGGGGTTAAGTAACTTGCTGAAGGTCACATGGCCACTTATTTTTTGTGGGTGTTAAGTAACTGAGGCCAGAACCGATCCTGGCGCTCCTACTCACTGCACTACCTAGCCGCCCCATTTGGTTTTCTTTTTAAAAATCAAGTTAAACTGTAGTTTTTCGGTTTTATTGGTTTTTCCATAAAAGTTTTATTTATTAGTTCAATGGTTTTTTTAACTTTAACTTTATTGATCTCTCCTTATTTTTCAGGATTTCTATTTTGCTGTTTAATTATGGAAGGGGGCATTAATGTGTTGTTTTTCTAGGTTTTAAAATTTTTTATTTGCATGCCCAATTAACTGATCTGTTCTTTCTCTTTTTATTGATTTAAGCAGTTAGTGATATAAATTTTCCCCTGAGTACTGCTTTGGCTGAATCCAACAAATTTTGGTGTGTTATCTCATTATTGTCATCTCTAGTGAAATTATTATTTCTATAATTTGTTCTTTGACCCACTCATTCTTTAGGATTACTTTATTTAGTTTCCAATTAATTCTTAATCTATGCTTCAAAGGCCCTTTGTCGAATATAATTTTTATTGCATTGTAGTCTGAAAAGGCTACAATTAAACATGAATATATGTAATATGTGTATACATACACGTATATGTAAAACCATACTATAACCTACTTCTATTTATCAGTTCTTTCTCTAGAGGTGAATAGCATCTTCCTTTATAGGTCCTTTGCAGTAGTTTTGAGTATTTATGATATTCAAGATAAATATTATTCAAAATTGTTCTTATGACAATAGTTTTTTTATGTACATCATTTTCTTGGTACTGCTCATTTCACTTTTCATTATTTCATGCAAGTTTTTCCATGTTTTTTTTTCTAAAATCAACCAGGTTGGGGCGGCTAGGTGGCACAGTGAGTAGAGCATCGGCCCTGGAGTCAGAAGGACCTGAGTTCGGATCCGGCCTCAGACACTTAATGCACACACAAACAAAAACCTAGCCGAGTGACCTTGGGCAAGTTACTTAACCCCAACTGCCCTCCAAAAAGCAAAAAAAAAAAAAAATCAACCAGCTTATCATTTCTTATAGCACAGTAGCACTCTATCAAATCATACACCACAATTTGTTTAGCCATTTCCCACTTGAAGGGTATCTATCATTTTAGCCAATCTGATAGGTCTAAGATGATATCTCAAAGTTGTTCTGATTTGCATTTCTCTAGCCAATAATGATTTAGAGTATTTTTCCTATGACTATATATAGTTTTGATTTCTTTATTTAAAAAACTGCCTGTTCATATCCTTTGAGCATTTATCAATTAGAGAATAACTCATATTCTTATAAATTTGACAAAGTTCTTTATATAATTGAAAAATGAGAACATTGTCTGAGAGACTATGAAAATTTTTCCCAAATTTTCTGCTTTCCTTCTAATATTGACTACCACATTAGTTTTATTTGTACAAAACCTTTTTGATTTAATATAATTGAAACAATTCATTTCATGTCTCACAATCCTCTCTCTCTCTCTCTCTCTCTCTCTCTCTCTCGTTTACTAATAAATTGTTCCATTATCCTTGAGTCCAATAGGTAATATGTTCCATGTCCTAATTTTTCTGTGATATCTTCCTTTGTATCTAGTTCATATATTCATCTTGACCTTATCTTGGTATATGATTTAAGATATTGGTCTATTTTCTGTAATTTTCCAATTTCTGCCAAACTGCTTTCTAGAATCCCCAACAGTATTTACTAAATAATGAATTATTACCCCCCAAAATTAAATCTTTACATTTGTCAAACACAAGGTTACTATAATCCTTTACTACAACTATGTATTGTATGTCTACTCTGTTCCACTGGTCTACCTTTCTGTTGCTTAGCCAGTACCAAATAGTTTTTAGATTTATAAAATAGTTTGCAATCTGGTACTGCTAAACCTTCTTCCTTTACATTTTTATTTTTAGTTTTTGCTTTTTGGAGGGGGGAAGGTAGGGCAATTGGGGTCAAGTGACTTGCCAAAGGTCACACAGCTAGTAAGTGTCAAGTGTCTGAGGTCAGATTTGAACTGAGATCCTCCTGACCCCAGGGCCAGTGCTCTATTCATTGTGCCATCTAGCCTCCCCATTTCCTTTACATTTTTCATTAATTTCTTTGAAATTCTTGACCTTTTGTTTTTTCAAATGAATTTTGTTATTATTTTTTCTAACTCAGTAAAATAATTTTTAGTAATTTAATTGGGATGGCATTGAATAAATAGATTAGTTAGGTAAAATTATAATTTTTGTGATACTGGTTTTGTCTACTCATGAACAATTAATCTTTCTCCAGTTTTTTACATCTGGCTTGTATCAAGAGTGTTTTATAATTATGTTCATGTAGTTCTTGGATCTGTTTTGGCAAGTATACCAGGTATTTTATACTGTCTACATTTATTCTAAATGGAGTGTCTCTTGCTATCTCTTCTTGAAGGATTTTGTTGGTGATATGTAAAAATTCTGATCATTTATGTGGGTTTATTTTATATCCTACTACTTTGTTAAAGTTATTAATTGTTTCAATAATTTTAGTTGAATATTTAAGACTTTCCAACTATATCATCGTATTGTCTGCAAAAGAGATAGTTTATTACCTCATTTCCCATTCTAATTCCTTTGATTTCTTTTTCCTCTCTTACTGCTATTGCTAGCATTTCTAAAACAATACTGAATAATATTGGTTATATAGTATAGTTTCCCTGTTTTATCTCTTTCAATTAAATCTATTTTAATTTTCTTTACTGGGGAGTCCCTGAAATCAGTTCTTAGAATCAAGTTGAGAGGATGAATAGTTGGAGTTCCTATGGTGTTCACTAGTTTTTTGCTTCTATCTATTGTAAGCCTCTGCACAGTCTGCATGGATGGACAAAGTGGGCAAATATTGGGTCCCAGCTTGTTGTATCCTTGCAGTATCCTGCTGGATATATCCCAGTTGATATATGGACAGTCTTTGTCACTTAAACCACCAAGCCCAAATCCTTTCATAGCCTTCAAAGGTATTTTACCCAAATACCTGTCATAAAAAGATTGGAAAATGATGGTAACTTGATATCCATTGTCCAGGAGAGCATTGCCATCCACATTTTCAATTTTTGCTGTCACCTCTGCATAAGGTCCTATGAGTTCAGGCAGAATAGACCCATAGGTCTATGTTGAAGTCACTGTGACTGTCCTTGAGGCCCATGATGACTTCCTTTTCCTGAAGCTGGAGGACATTTTAATTTTTTCACAATCAAGGCTGCATTCTCTGCCAGTTCATCCAACATAAGTATGTCTATCTAATCCACAATTATAACAGAAGGTAGGTCTGTTTCTCTGGTGACCTGATGAAAAGTGTATGGGATGTTCAGGAGTATAAGCACCTCTGGTTTGAGGGTTTGCCAAGCCCTTTTCAGGGCTGCTCATCCACCTTTGGTGTCCACCTGATTCATTCAAGTCTGTGGCTCCAAAAGCTGTAGCATGCATTGTAGCCACACCCTAGTAAACCATCTCTGCAGACTATCTCAGCAGACTAAACCAAGTGGAGGGTAACCCATGGACCTTAAAACTGTCAGTGAGTTAGGGAGATGTCCACCCCAAGCATGTGAAGACTTGAATGGGTAGATGAGAACAGTTTATTCCAATGGCCATGAAGGTGGCTGAAGCAGGTGTTGTGAAGCTCTTAGAGCTTGGACAAGCATAGAGGACACCAAGGTGTCTTCTGCATCCTGGGCCATCGCCAGTCATCTTGACTTTTGTCTTGCCACTGGACCTCAATGACTCAGGAAGAGAGAGATTGAGGCAGAGGACTTTGTGCAACTCTGCCTCACTTAAATCCAGGTCACATACAAATTAAGCCAAGACATCACCCATAATGGCACTGGTTCTCTTTGAAAGCAAAGGACAAACAGCAACACCTGATGAAGGGAGCCTTGTCCAAGGACAAAGGGATTGGGCACTGCTCCATCTCTTACTTGATTGTCTCAGCACTGGTGCTGTTATCTTACTTTGGCCCATGTTAGAGAAAGCCCAGGGCTTGCCAAGGCTGAGCCCTGTGAATTATATTGAGCCTTGAAGCTCAGGAGCACCTGCCTCACCTCAGCCATTTTTGGAATGCTTTCTATGTCTGCATAGATTCAATGATGTCAGCTGCACAAAGGCCATGTAACAAGCCCTAGAACAGTCTCTGTAGGGTCATTTTCCCTGTATTCTCGGGATTCCTAGCACATATCTGTATCAATCTCTGCACAGGTTCCTCCATCCTGAGGATGAACTCAATAGACTTTTCTCCTTACTGCTACAAGGCATTAGAGACAAAGCCTTCTGATTAACATTTCAAACATCTGAGCTATGGTTTGTATACATTCTTGCCAGGTAACATTTGCTCTTGCCTCTATGAGGTATACACTGCTTTTGCAGCTATACCCCTTAGGCTATCTGGCAGTCTTATCATTTTGTCTGCCTTCCAGGCCTTCCAGTATCCCAGGCACACTCTTGCCTGTCCAACCCAAATTTCCCAGGATTGTTCTCCTATAGTTCATGTCTAGAGAAAATGCCAATTGAGGATCTATAGTATTTATATACCACAGGGAGTATGCTCCACTGTACCCAGAGATGGAATGGAGCTCTTGGATATAATTGTGATATTTAGTCTCTGTCAGAATGGCTCCTTTGATTAGCAGGACTCCTATCTTTTTAAGCAGTTCCTTATCTTCAGAGGATGGACAAATCTGAAATCCCCAGTAATACTTCCTACTGTTATTTCCTCAGGTGTACCTCTCTAGTCAAAATTCTCAGGCAAGATTAGAAAAACTTCCTGAGTTTTCCCAAACTTATTTGGCCTACCACTCCCTGTTTTTTGTTTTGTTTTGTTTTGTTTTTTGGGGGATTTTTTTGCTTTTTGGAGGGCAACTGGGGTTAAGTAACTTGCCCAAGGTCACACGGCTGTTTTTGTTTGTGTGTGTTGAGTGTCTGAGGCTGGATCCAAACTCAGGTCCTTCTGACTCCAGGGCCGGCACTCTACTCACTGCGCCACCTAGCTGCCCTACTACTCCCTTTAAAAAAAAAATTACTCAGCATCCCCCTCAAAAAACTACTTTCTTTAACCCTTTAACAGTTTATCGTTTTGTTGTTGGTTTTTTTTTTTTAATTTGTGTCATTGGAGCAGCAAGATGGCACAGTGAATAGAGTAATGGTCCTGGAGTCAGGAGGACCTGAGTTCAAATTCTGCTTCAGACACTTGCCAGTTACTAGCTGTGTGACCTTGGGAAAGTCACTTAACCCCAACTGCATTGCATTCCTCCCTCCAAAATAAATAAATAAATTTGCATTGTTTCAAATATTAATTTGTTTCAAATTTAAATTACACATATTAAATTGAATAATGTATTGTAAATCTGTGGGAGGGTTTCCTTCATTGAAATTTTGATGATGCAGAGTTGTTTCATGTAACTGTATAGTATCATATTATAAACAAGTCATTACACACACATAGCATGCTGGACTTCTGACAATATATGACATGCTCACCTGCCAAAACTTGGTGTTAAGACCTGTCAGCAGACTTGACCACTGATGGGTTATAACTTGTGTTCTGTGTGTTTATTTGGAAAGTGATATAATTGCTGACTTTAACTCTGTTATACAGCAGATGAAATATGTACAAACGGTTTTTCAAAATTTTCTTCTCTCTCCTTATGCTTCCACTACCCCCTTATTTTTATTCCATGCCCCTAATTGTACCTGAAGCTACCACAGTCCTCACCCTGGATCATTCCACTGCCCCCAGTGGACAGTGTACCCCACCTTGGGAACCTCTGTTCCTGAATTATCTCACCTGCCTTAAAATAAGTGGCCTTAATTGTCTTCTAGTCCTTTCCCTTTTCTGTTCAATATCCTAAAATGTCCTTATTCTTTTTTTTTTTTTAATTTTTTTTTAAAGCAATTGGGGTTAAGTAACTTGCTCAAGGTTACACGGCCAGTCATTATTTATGTGTGGGTGCTCATTTTCTGAGGCCGGATTTGATCTCGGGTCATCCCAACTCCGAGGCCGGTGCTCTTACTCACTGCGCCACCTAGCCGCCCCTTTAGGGCAATTGGGGTTAAGTAACTTGCCCAAGGTCACATGGCTAGGTTTTTGTTTGTGTGGGTTAAGTGTAGTGTCTGAGGCCGGATCCGAACTCAGGTCCTTCTGACTCCAGGGCTGGCGCTCTATTCACTGCGCCACCTAGCCGCCCCCCTTATTCTTAAATTATGGGTTTATTCTGTGCTTTTCAAATCCAAAAGCAAAATAGTGCTCCTCAGTTATCTCAGCTCTCATACTTTCTAGAGATTGCTCAATATGTACATACATTAATACACAAATATTAATTCAGTTAACAAATGTACAGTATTGCAACAACCATGATCTAGTGGATTAATAGGGTGTGCTTAGCAAAATAGCAAAAGACATGAATTCAAATCATGAAAAGCCAATGATTTGTTCACGTATCAACATGTAACAAATAATCATATATATAGTAGCATTTAGACTTTACAAAGTAAAAAAGTACACAGCAGAGAATAAAAGAAAACTCAAAGGAAGCAAGGAAAGATGGACAATTCTCCATACAAGAATTATTTATCATATAGGCTTTCTTGAAAATCTATTACTACATATTTTGAATCCTCTCATGTTCTGTCATACACACAATATGCTTTTTCTTTCTTTATAACTGTATTTATGTATTTAAGTTCCAATATTTTTATTTTTTCTATTTCGTATTTGTGTTCTGGTGTTTGAGTCTAAAATAACATTTTGAAAAATAAAAAAAATATTCCAGGATATAGCTGAGAAGAAACAAAACTGTGGTTCTAAAAAAATTTTCTATGTCCAATTATGCTAGGTGGCTTAGTGGATAGAGTGTTGGGACAGAAGTCAGGAAGATTTGAGTTCAAATTCAGCCTCAGATTCACTAGCCACGTAACCCTGGGCAAATCACTTGACCTGTTTGCTAAGCCACTGGAGAAGAAAATGGCAAACCACTTCTCAGTCAGGTCCTCCTGACTTCAGAGCCGGTACTCTACTGATTGCGCCACCTAGCTTCCCTGAGAGATCATTTTCACACACAACTGAACGTTAAAAGATGATTCGGTCTGAAATGGAATTGTACCACTTTTTTTTATAAAGCACATAATAACTTTTACATATTATTTTTAAAACTCCTGCTTCTGTTTCCTTCTGAACTACTTTCTGTTTTCTGCATTATTTAAAAAATATTACAATATTCAAAAATATTGGGGGTTTTTTATATCACTAGTATTAACCTTCCCCTCCCCCTGATATTCCCACCCCATTGAGAAAACTAGAAAACAGAAACCCTGTAACATAATCATAGTCAGGAGAGGATACTGGAAAGATGGTGGAGTAGGTCAGAAAATTCCAGGCTCTCCAGATTTCTTCCACAAATAAGACTGAACACTTCGAAGTGAACATTGTGTGGCAAAAAATTAATAGAAGTGGGGATAAAACAGTTGTCCTCCTAAAACAACTTAAGGGGACCTCAGGAAAGACTTGACCTACAGGGGCAGAAATTTGGCCAAAGTTAAGTGCAGACACCTCCAGGCAGATTCTACTGTATCAACAAAAAAGACCTGAATGCAGCTGGGTCAGGAGGTACCCTCACAGACAGTGCAAGGGTCAGACAGATGAATAGAGGAAGACTGAAGGACGCTCCAGTGTCTTTGGGATATGAGGCCTGGCTGTGCTGACCAGATGAGGTCTAGGGCTAAGACTGGATGAGGAAGAATTATATGCCTGGTGAGTGGGGTAGCAGAAGGGGAGACACTTGGCTGGCTGTAGGCACTTCCAAGACCCTGGTTTCAGCTACAGGGCAGAGGGGAGAACTGAAATTTGCTGTTGTGGGAAAGACCACAGGGAGCAAGAGTGTTTGTATGACAATGTGACTGGGGGCCCAAGCCATGGCTTAAGGGTGAAGAGGAGTGCCTGAGGTTGGGCCCCTAGGGGATAGAGCTCAGAAAATAACAGTAAGGACCTGAGGCCTAAGGTATCATTCCCCACCTCAGAATTAGAGCCAAATACGATAATAGCTGTTAAGTAAATAAAAGCTGCCAAAAAGAAAATAAAACAAAAATAAAAATGAACAGGCAAAGGAAAAAGAATCTGACCATAAACAGCTACTATGGGAATAGAGAAGGTTTGGGTTCATATTCAGAGGAAGATAATGAAATTTTAAAAGCTAGTCCTAATTCCAGGAGAAATGTCAAATGGTCATAAGCCCAAAAAGAGTTCTTGGAAAAACTTACAAAGGACTTCAAAAATCAAAGAAGAGAGATTGAGGAAAAGTTGGGGGAGGATAAGAATAATCCAAGAAAACAGAAAATTATGAAAAGGAAGTATCCAATGGGAAAAAAGAGATCCAAGAGTTTAAGGAAGAAAATAACTCCTTGAAAATGAGAATTGGGAAAAGGGCAACTGTATATTATAAGACACCAAGAAATAATAAAACAAAATCAAAAAGTGAAAAAATAGAAAAGAATATGAAATATATCAGGAACATGACTGATCTGGAGAACACATCAAGAACAGACAATATGTGAATTGTTGGACTACCTAGTAGTTACCATTTTTTAAAAGAATCTTGATAAAATATTATAAAAAATTATTAAGGAAAATTGCCCCTGAAGTTCTAGAACAAGAGGTTAGGGTAGAAATAAAAACAAATCCACCAGTCACCACCTAGAAGAGATCCCAGGAGGAATATTTACAGGAATATCATAGCCAAGTTTCAAAGCTCCCAGGTTAATGAGAAAAGATTATAAGCAACAAGGGTGAAAAAGTTAAAATACTGCAGAACTAAAATTAGGATCACACAAGACTTAGCAATTTCTACATTAAAAGACCACGAGTAGGGGGCAGTTCGGTGGTATAGTGAGTAGAGCACCGGCCCTGGAGTCAAGAGGACCTGAGTTTGGTCTTAACACTTAATATACACACAAAAAAATAGCAGTGTGACCTTGGGCAAGTCACAACCCCAATTGCCCTAATTTCCTCCCTCCAAAAAAATAAATAAAAAATAAAAAGACCATAGGTCTTAGAACATATTTTGAAAAACAAATTAATTAGGATTGTGACCAAAAATAACTTGTCCAGCGAAGTTGAGTATAATCCTTAATTGGGGGGAGGGGGAGAAGGATATTAATGAACTGAAAAACTTTCAGGTATTTGTGACAAAAAGAAAATCTGACATAAAAGATTCAGGAGAAACATGAGATAAACATTAAAGACCAATTATAAGGGGGCTCAATAAAGTCAAAATCTTTATTTCTTATATGTGAAAATGTCATCAGTACTCTTAAAACTGTCATGATTACTTGAGTAGTTTGAAGGGTGATTCTAAAAAGTAAAACTGGGCAAAGAAAACGAGGCAGGAAAAGAAGAACTGACAGAGGAAACGGTGGAGGGGGGTAGGGAACTGGGTTAAAGAGGAAACAACACATCTAGAAGGGTATAAAAGTTTTCTAAATTTATGAAGAAATAAGAGGCAAGGGACAAGATAAGGGAGGGACTTTTAGAAGGGTGGGCAGATTAAGGAATAGAAAGGTAAGAGGAAAGCATAAGGGAGAGGTTAAGGTAGGGGTTAGGAGTAAATGAGCCAGGGGCAGCTAGGTGGCACAGTGATTAGAGCACTGGCCCTGGAGTCAGAAGGACCTGAATTCAAATCCAGCCACAGACACTTAACACTTACTAGCCATGTGACCTTGGGCAAGTCATTTAATCCAATTGCCCTGCCTTCCCCCCTCCAAAAAAGCAAAAGCAAAAAGAATTAAATGAGACTAATGAGGAGGGATGGGGTAAATAGGGTGAGAAGCATAAACAGAAAGGAAAAACAGGATGGAGAGAAATATGCAACTAGTAATTATAACCTTGAATGTAGATGGGATGAACTCATCTGGATAGCAGAATGGATTAAAAATCAGAATGTTGTTTACAAGAAACACAATTAAAACTGAGAGATACACAAAAAGTTAAAATAAAGGGCTAGAGTAGGATTTATTATGCTTCTGCCGATGTAGAAAAAGCAGGAGTAGCAATCATGGTCTGAGACAAAGTTGAAACTAAAATAGATTTAATTAAAAGAGATAAAGAGGGGAACTATACTATGTGTCACCAATATTATTAAATACTGTTTTAGAAATGCTGCAATAGCAATAAGAGAAGAAAAAATTGAAGGAATCAGAATGAGAAATGTAATAAACTAGCTTTTTTTTTGAAGACAATATGATATACTTAGAAAATGCTAAAATTAAAAAGTTAGTTGAAACAATAATTCTTGCAAAGTAGCAGGATATAAAATAAACCCACATAAATCATCAATATTTTTACATATCACCAACAAAAATCTTGTAAGAAGAGGTAACAAAGGATATCTTATTTAAAATTGTAGACAGTATAAAATATCTGGGTGTATACCTGCTTATACAGACCCAGGAACTACAGGAACATAATTATAAAACACTATTAAAATGCAAATAAAGTCAGAAATTATTGGAGAAATATGAGTAGGCAAAGCCAATATCATAAAAACGACAATTTTACTTAATTTATTTACTCAATGTCATCCCAAATAAATTACCAAAAATTATTTTACTGAGTTTGAAGAAAATAAAAATCATTTGGAAGAACAGAAGATCAAGAATTTCAAAGAAACTAATAAAAAAATAAAAGAAAGAGCCTTAGCAGTACCAGATTTTAAACTATATTATAGGGCAGTAATTATTAAAACTATCTACTACTGGCTAAGAAAAAGAAAGGTAGATCAGTGGAAAAGAATAGACATACAAAACACATTAGTAAATGGTTATAACAACCTTGTATCTGACAAATACAAAAATTTACGTTTTGGGGATAATAATTCATTATTTAGTAAAAATCGTTGGGAAAGCTGTAAAGCAGTCTGGCAGAAATTGGACATAGGGTAACATCTTAAACCACATATCAAGATAAGGTTCAAATGGATACATGACCCAGATATAAAGGGAGCTTCACAAGAAAATGAGAAGAACATGGAACATTCAGACTTATGGATAGAAGAACAATTTATTAATGAATTAGAGAGAGAGAGAGATGGAATTGTGAGGTATAAAATGGATAATTTTGAATGTAGCCAAGATTAGAAGGAAAAAAAGAAAACTGGGGAAAAATCTTTATAGACAATCTCTCAGATAAAGGTCTCATTTTTCAAATCTGTAAAGAACTTTGTCAATGTATAAGAATACAAGTCATTCCCCAATTAATAAATGGCCAAAGCATATGAACACACAGTTTTCTGATAAAAAAAATAAGTTAAAACCACATATAGTCATATGAAAAATGTTCTAAGTAATTGATTAGAGAAATGCAAATTAAAACAACTTTGAGATATCATCTTACACCTATTAAATTGTCTAAAATCATAGGACCTTCAATTGGAGAATTGCTAAACAAGTTGTGGTATATGATTGTGATGGAATACCACTGTTATAAGAAATGATGAGCTGATTGATTTTAGAAAAAATATGGAAAGACTAGCATGAAATAATGAAAAATGAAATGAACAGTACCAAGATAATGATGTATGTAGCAATAGAATTATTGTCCTAAGAACATCTTTTAATGACTAATTCATCTTGAGTATCATAAATATTTAAATCAACTATAGGAGCAACTGTGTGGCACAATGGGCAGAGCACTGGCCTTGCAGTCAGGAAGACCTGAGTTTAAATTCAGCCTCAGACACTTAACACTTACTAGCTGTGTGACCCTAGGCAAGTCACTTAACCCCAATTGCCTCTGAGGGGGAAAATATTTAAAGCAATTACAAAGGTTGTATGAAGGAAGATGCTATCTACCTCCAGAGGGAAAAAAAAAACTGATAAGTAGAAGCATGTGTAATATGATATACACACACACACACACACGTGTGTATCTGTGTGTGTATTTGTATTTAATTGTAGCCGTGGGTAGAATAGGGTGGGGTGGGGAGAGGAGAAAAAATAAAAAGTACACAGCAGACAACAAAAGAAAACTTAGAAGGTAGCACAGAAAGGCAGGGAAGTTTTGAAAACAACATGCAGTATTTATTACATAGTTTGTTGGGTTTTTGTTTAAGTAAACAGTTTGAAAATAGAAATTCAAGGTTTTTGCTTGAATCCTTTATGTTGTGCTGTGTACTTCAAAATTTTTTATGTCTTTAAGTTCAAAATGAATAAAATATTTTTTAAAAAAGAAAAGAGTTATGGAACAAATGAAATAATAACCTTAATAGCTTTAAAACATATTAACCATTGGAGAAAAATATATATGTATATACACATATACATATATATGTATATATATATGTATACATGCATACATACATATATATGTGTATATATACACACATATATATAGTCAAGCCAAATGAATGCACACAGTGCCTATGTCTAAAAATGCACATCCCCAAATGTATCTCTTTCTACATCCCTTGACATTCTAGTTCTTTTATTTCTTTTTCTTTTCTCTACTTCTACTTATTTCTACTTACTTCCCTTTTATTTCTTCCTTCAGGATCAGAAAATTTGTTTTACTTGAAGCTATTTCTTCTCTAGTATTATGTTGCCTCTTAATCCCCATCTCCACTTCTTTCCCTCTTGAATTTGACATATTTCTTTTCTTTTCTTTTTTTTTTTTTTTTTTGCTTTTTGGAGGGCAATTGGGGTTAAGTGACTTGTCCAAGGTCACAAGGCTAGTTTTTTTTGTGTCAACTGTCTGAGGCCGGATTTGAACTCAGGTCCTCCTGACTCCAGGGCTGGTGCTCTATTCACTGAGCCACCTAGCCGCCCTGGATTTGATATATTTCTACACCAAATTCTGTGTTTGTTTGTGCTCAAGCCTCCTTTAGTTCAGATAAGAGTAGGTTTTATTCGATGCCCACCCTCCCAACCCCTTCCTCCATGTTTGTCTACTTTTCTTCTTATCAACCCTAATTATGAGAAATAACAAATTTTCCTTTCTACACTAGCACATTCCTTTCCCTGCTCCAAAATCTCATAATGCAATATGAATTGATAATTTACAAAATTATGAAATAGGGTCAGGCATACCTAGTTCTTTTAGTTCTCATGAGGAAAGACCTCAACTGGCAATAGAAAACAGGGCAGCAATAACATTTTAATAGCCTCCATGGGTGTAAGGTCGAACAACACAAAGACAAGATTTGAAAAGTGGGGATACAGAGGCAGACAACTTGGGAAGGAAGGGAATGGGATGGTGAAGGGAGGCAGGCAGCCTGAGGAAGAGAGATGGACAGAGTATGAGTCACATACAATAACAATTGGAGTTGGTGGGACTTGAACAGCATAGCACCAAGCCTTAGGAGATGGAAGAGTGCTGGTCGGTGGGGCAGGAGTGTGAGGTCTCTTTTTTATGGGGGGTTTGAGAACAGACCAACTACTCTCTGTGCCACTTTGGGGTGGGTTCCTTAACATATCCAAAACATCTCATAGTTATAGGTAAGACTTCAAAGTCATTATCTGAAAATTATCAGGACCTTTTTGATATTCTGTTGGCCTGGATTTGTAGAGGTCTGGAGTTCGTCTGGAATTCACATTATTGGACCAGAATCTTGACAAACAGCACCTAGATGGTTTCTCCTGATTCAGCATAAATTACTAGGATGTAAGTTTTGGCTAATACATGATACAATTTGCAAATTATGTTCCTTTGATCTTTGGAACAGTTTGTCCTGAACTTTCAGATTTTCCTTTGCAATCTCATGCCCTGCTATTTCCCCTTTCATACTGGTTACCCATAAAACTTAAACTAACTTACTAACTAACTATACTGACTAGAAGGGGGTGGAGCAGCCACTTGTTATGGTGGACCATAACAAGTTACAATTTCAACACACCCCAGAATCTCTTATGTAAGTCACCTGATGCCCTTTGAAGACGTTAAGTTTCTGAAAAGATGTTTCTTCTAACCCATTAGAACCTTAGCACTGTATCATCATATGGCTCTTTTTGGTTGCTCAAATAAATTTAATTTCCTAGGTTTCCCTTGATTACTGTGTATTTCAAAGTTTCTCCTTAGCTCTGGTCTTTTCATTATAAATGCTTGAAAGTCCTTTGTTTCATTTAAGATTCATGTTTATACCCTATAGAATTATATGCACTTTTCCAGAGTAAGTTATTTATTCTTGGTTGTGAGCCTATGTCTTTTGCCTTTTGTATTATTCCAAGATCTCTTTCTTATTTTTAGTAGCTGCCAGGTTCTGTGTGACACTGACTCATTTTTAATTGGGAGGGGCGGTGCAAGGGTAACAGACCAACTGCTGTCTGTGCCACCTTGGGGTTGGTTCAATAACTACCCAAAACATCTCATAGTTATAGGTAAGACTTCAGTCTTAGTATTTGTGCTGCTTTTTTCTGGATCCATGCAGTATTTTTTTCTTTGATGTAGAAACTCTGGATTTCGGCTCTGACATTCCTGGCACTTTTCTTTGGGAATTTCTTTCAGGAGGTGGATTCTTTCTATCCTTACTTTGCCTTCTGCTTCTAATAATTTGGGGGATTTTCATGTATGATTTCTTGAACTATACTGTCTAGAAGGTGTTTTTTTTTTTAAATCGTGGCTTTCAGTTTTCAGTTGTTTGTTTTGTTTTGTTTTTTATCAGATTTTACTTTTTTTTTTTTTGAGGGGGAAAGCAGGGCAATTGGGGTTAAGTGACTTGCCCAAGGTCACATGGCTAGTAAGTGTTAAGTGTCTGTGGCTGGATTTGAACTCAGGTCCTCCTGACTCCAGGGCCAGTGTTCTGTTCACTGTGCCACCTAGCCGCCCCCAGATTTTACTCTTTTAAATCTTTTTTCTTCTAGTATTTCTTGCTGTTTCATGTTTTCAGGAAATCCATTTCTTGGTTAAGGTTTACCATGTTCTTCTATTCAAGGTACTTATTCTCCTTCCAGGTAATGTCCCCACTGGCCGCCACAGCCACGAACTCCCAAGGCTCTTGCCCTGGGGCTTTTCTGGGGAGCTTTCAGCATTTGCTGTCTCAGGACACAGACCCTTGTAGGATACATGTCCCTGGACACCTCTGGTCTTGCTAAAAGACAACTCTGCTCTGAAGGTTGTTTGCTGGAAGGGGCCCTCTTTCCCATTGTCTTGCAGCTTCTGGTTGACCTTTTGTGCAGTTCTGAGAAGTCATTTATTGTAGTTTCTCATTGGATTTCTGTTACCATTATGTGATCTGGCTAGTGTTTGGCTAGAGTAGTTATGTGGGAGCTGGATGATCGGCCTCCTTTCAGGGAGCTATCTCGTCAGAAAAACCCTGGCATCTTTCAGGATTAACCTTAAAGACCACCTTCTTAAAAACCAAAGTTTTTAAACCCCAGAGCTCCCAGCTGCTAGTCTCTGCCCCTCCAAGGTTTCTCCTCTGTATGTATCTTGTCCATGCCTATTTACGCACACATCTCACCCTTTTAGAATATAAGCTTTTGAAGAGCAGGAACTACTCTGATTAGCACTTATCTCAGTGCCTGGAACACAGCTGTCCTTTAATAAATACTTATTGATTAATGATTGATTGACTCTCTGTCGTAGTCAAACTAGCTATATTCTAAATGTGATATGTTATCTCCTGCCACCATGAATTTGTACAAGGTGATCCACCTCCTCCACCCCATGCCTGCCCTGCCATCTCTGTCTTTCAGAATCCTTATCTTTGACCCTCCCATTTTGTTAATGCTTTTCTCCTCCTCAAATAACCTTATTAATTATGATAGAATTTATACTATTAATTATATTATTGTATAATTAATTACAATAGCAAAACTGATATTTATAAGGTTTTAATGTTTGTAAAGTACTTGCCATATAATTTCTCATTTGATTCTTACAGCAACCATGAAGTACTAGAGATATCAGTCTCCTCTGCTTCATCCTCTTCCCTATCATACTCTCTTACTTTGAGGTGTCTCTCAGGGCTCTGTCCTAGGCCCAGTACACTCTTCTAGAGTTTACTATTTCACTTAATGATCTCTGGATTTAATTACCATCTCTATGCTGATGATTCTCAAATCTACTTATCTTGTCCAAGCCCCTCTGCTGACCTCTAGTCTCCCATCTACCTTTCAGACATTTCAAATTGGATGTCCAGTAGACATATTAAATTCACTATGACTAAACTGAAGCTCATTATTGGGAAGACCTCATCATCTTGAAGGATGCCATCAGCCTTGGGACACTATTTCATCACCACTTTCGGTCCCTCTGGTGCTATAAGCTCCAAAACCTTCATTTCAGGAGGGAACTCAGCTCAGTGTCCCCTCATTTCTTACTTGACTGCTCTACTTTGGGATTTCTCTGAGTGTTCTACCATGCTACCATCTGAATTCCCCCATTAAATGGTAAGATCCTTGAGGGCAAGGAAGGATTCCGTTTTGGGGTATTTTTTTTCTTTCAGATTTGTATCTCCATGCCTGGCATATAGTAGATACTTAATAAATGTTTATTGACTGATTGAACTCATTATCTTTCCCCTTAAAAAGCCCTCTCTCCCATCACCTTCCCTATTACTTGTAGAGGGCAACATCGCCTTCCTAGTCCCTCAAGCTCGAAACCTAGGAGTCATACTGGACTCCTCACTGCCACCACCACCACCCATTTCCAGTCTGTTGCCATGGGCTGTTGACTTCACTTTTGCCACATCCCTCAAATATACCCCCTTCTCTCCTCTGACACTGCCACCATTATCACCTCACACCTGGACTACTAGAATGGGCTGCTAGTGGATCTGCCTGCCCTAAGTCTCTCCTTGCTTCAATCCAACCTCTGGCCACTAAAATGATTTTCCTAAAATGGAGCTCCAACCATGTCAAGCCCTACCCAATCTGCTCCAGTGGCTCACTCCCAGGATCAAATACAAAATTCTCTGTTTGGCATTCAAAGTGCTTCACAACTTAGCCCCCTCCTACCTTTCCATTCTTCTTACACCAGTGACACTGGCCTCCTGGCTGTTCTACAAACAAGTCCCTCCACTTCTCACCTCTAGGTATTTTCTCTGGTTGCCTCCCATGCCTGGAAGGCTTTCCTTCTTCATCTCTGCCCATTGGCTACCCTGGCTTCCTTAAAGTCCCAATTAAAAGTCTTTCCCGAGGTGGATAGGTGGCACAGTGAATAGAGCACTGGATCTAGAGTCAGGAGGACCTGAGTTCAAATCCAGCCACAGACACTTAACACTTACTAGCCATGTGACCTTGGGCAAATCACTTAACCCCAATTGCCCTACCTTCCCCTCTCCAAAAGCATAAATAAATAAATAATTTTTAAAAGTCTCTCCCAACTCCTCTTACCTCTCAAGCCTTCCCTCTTTTAATTCTTTCCTATTTGTCCTCTTTATAGTTTATTTATACATGGTTGTTTGCTTGTTGTCTTCTCTACCTGATTGTGAGCTCCTTGAGGACAGGGACTGTCTTTTGCCTCTTTTTGTATCTATAGCACTTAGCAAAATGCCTGGTACACAGTAGTAGGTGCTTTTTGACTGACTTATAGATGAAGAAACTAAGACTGGAAGAGATTAAATTACTTACCTGAGGCCTTTAGAGGTAGTAAGTGTTGGAAGCAGAATTTTGAACTCAAGATTTTACTGACTCCAAACCCATGTGTTACAGATGTTGTATTCCACTCCCACCACACACACACACACACACACACACACACACACACACACTCGAATATAAGGTCCTTGAAGTTAGTCTGCTTTTGCTATCTTCCCATCCTTAGCACCTAGCAACAGTGCCTTATACAGGACAGATGTGTAATGAATAAATATTTATTGAATTGCATGAACTTTAAAGGATGCAAAAGACAACTGAAGTATGATAGCAGGGCTTAGAAGTAGAAGTGGGGAGTGGAGCAAGGAGTATAGATGGGTGTGGGTGGGAAGGAGAAAGAATACTAGGAAATAAGAATGTGGTATCTTCAGGAAATCTACCTTTCCATTAATACCAGAAAGTGGAAGAATTATAAGAGAATTGGTTTTCTTTTCCAGTCATGTCTAACTCTTTGTGACCCCAAGAGTTTCTTGTCAAAAATACTGAGTGGTTTGCCATTTCCTTCTCTAGGTCATTTTACAAATGAGGAAACTGTGGCAAACAGGGTTAAGCAACTTGCCCAAGGTTACACAACTAGAAAGTGTCTGAGGCCAGATTTGAACTCAGGAAGAAGAGTCTTCCTGACTCCGGATTCAATGCTCTATCTGCTGCATCACCTAGCTGCCTCCATTATATGAGGAACATATAGGTGATGAAGAGAATTTACAAAGAGAGATTCCTGAGAGTTTAATAGAAAAGACAAGAAATCCTGGCAGGGTTGATCTACGTAGGTCCAGGATGCCAGAGAAAGCCTATAACATCTGACACTAACATTGGATGATTAGGATTGGGGAACCAGGAGTTTGTGGGGTAGACAGGAAGGTTTAAGTCAGCCTTAGGTGAGTGTTGAGTTAGGCCAGTAAAGTATCCTACAGGTTGAAAGAGCACTAGACCTGAAGTAAGAGGACCTAGGTTCAAAATTTGGATCTGCTACTATGTGTGTATGGTAAGTTCTCTGGCCCTCATCTGTAAAATGAAGTTACTGGACTGAATGACCTCTGAAGTCTATTTAAAATCTAAATTTACGATCCCATGATTCCATAGGATCAATGTTATATTTCCCCTCCCCACATATACCTGTATCTAAGGACAATGTGCTCTCCTCACTACCCCCACCCTCCAACATCTATAATATCTTGCTAGAGCCAGTCCTGTGATTCAGCCTGAAACCCGTGATTTCTCACTAGAAGGAGGAAGTGGCCCCAATGGAGGATTAAGGGAATGTATTGTGTCCTCCCCCTCCTCCTCACATACAGCAGCCCAGAGTAAAGAAGATCATTTTGTCAGCAGTTTGAGATTCCAGAAAAAGACAGATGAGGAAAAAAGACAAGGGGAAACAGGAGACAGACAGATGAGACTGGGACCCAGAAGCATTGTCTATTATGTAGAAGTTTCCTAGCTACTTGACCCCTCAAAGTTGTCCTCTACACCAGTCAGATGAATTACACCCATTGCTCATGGGCTATGGTTTCATTTAGGGGTCTGTGGGGCTTGGGCCAGATTCCTAGTCTGACACTAATACTTGCACTACCCATAGTGTTCTTTTCGAAAGAAAACCTGGGAAACCTTAAAGGATCATAGGAATATAAATTTATCATTTATTACTATTTCCCATTAAGCTAAGGGAAGAAGGGCAGACTGGATCTGCCCAGGGAGGATCAGGATGCAGCTGCCTTCTAAGACACACCTCCAGAGTTGGGAAATAGTGGTCGGGAAGGAAGTCCCCCCTCCTGCCTCCAAGTGGGACTTTCCTTCTTTGCATGACCTTGGACAGGCCTTGGCCTAGCTGCAGTTCAGTTTCTCTACCTGGAAAATGGGGATGTTAGTCTGGCGAAGGGTCTTAAAGGCCGAGCTCTAGGTCTGGGGTATTATGGTAGGTTCACCCCTGACGTCGGGGCACTCACCCCGCCCCAGGGGTCTAACCCCCCTCCACTGACCACTACCCACCATCCCTGGACCTAGAGTATCCACTGAGATGACTTCTCGCCCCGCCCCCAGGTTTTCGGGAGCGCTTTTGCCGGGGTTAGGTAGGGAAGAGAGGGAGCACGAAATAAGATGGGGTGGGGGCCTGTCTAGAGGGAGGAGAGTAGGCTCCGGGTGGGGTGGGGTGGGATAACCACTCATGAGGAAATATGGTATGCTGACACATAGCCAAGTAGTCTGGACACTAGGGAAACCAAGGCCGGCGCTTCACCTATAGAAGCCAGGAGTTCGGGTCCCTTGGGCAGAGATCGGGCTGTCCCTGGGTCTTGAGGGGCGGGGAAGCGGAGCCCGCAGAGGAGGCGGAGCGAAATCCAAAGACACACCCCTTATGCTAATAAAAGCGAATCCTGCGGCTGAGGGCGGAGCTAAGGACCCGCCCCCGGAGTCAGGTGGTCGGACAGGCACACTGAATCTGAAACTGAAGGGGGAGCTTATAGCGCCCCGTGCTGCGCTTATGGAATCAGAGATAAAATCAAGTCAGAAATCTTCACTTATGTCAAATAACGGGAAATTATCTGTGGTTTAAGTCTGTAGTGATGTTCTTGGGATCACCAGATGTGATGTAGGCTAGCCAGCCCCACCCGATCGGTCCCCTCCTACCGGCGCTGAATGGCGCAGACCAGGGGCAGGGCCTTCAGATCATGTGACGCCACTGCGGCCGCCATTTTGTTCTGCGGTGGTGGTATTTAGAGCGCAGCGCGGAGCGGAGCTGGTGTCTCTCGAATTCACGTCGTCCCACCCGCCTACCCGCCCTCCAGTCCTTTACCCGCTACCCAGCCCCGCGCCCTTGCCTCTCTCCCCTCGCCCCGTTCTCCTTCCGGCCTACCGACCCCGCGCAAACATGTCCGAGAGTCCTGAATACGCGTCCTTCTTCGCCGTCATGGGCGCCTCGGCCGCCATGGTCTTCAGCGGTGAGAAGGGCAGGGTGGGGGCGAGAATTCGCTCTCTCTGGGGGTCCCCGGACCTCTGCATCCGGGACTCGGACCTGGTGACGTCACAGACTGACGACAGCTCCAACCGGCGGGGGGGGCGCCCCACCGGCGCGTCATGTGATGGAGGGGAGGGGTTCCCCCCTCATTTTGGGGAGGGGTCTTTGTGGTGGGCACCTTGTTTCGGGGAAGGGGAGTCTTGGAAGGGTCACGCTGGTTCCTGACCCTCTGTGGGTGCGGGGTCTGGAGTGTATCACCCGTACTGTGCAGGGCGGCTGCCCCTTCTCCTTCCCCCCCACCCGCGCTTCTGCGGACTCCCGCATGTCTGGGGTAGGGAGGGGCGAGAGCTGCGTTTTGCGGAGCTGCCATCTTAGCTTCTGAAGATGCCGGGATGCTGGGGCTCTGCCTTTTCTAGGATGGTGCTGTGGGCGACCTCGTTAAAAAGGTTTTCTGGCCCACTCAGCCTCCTAGAGCCTATCCCTGGAAGAGGGAGCATGGGTGCCCGACTGGTGTAACAGGTTGGAGGGCAGGCAGCTAGCTCACAGATGCACCCTCCCTGTTGGAATAAGATCGGCAGCTCTTTTTGTCCAGAGAGGATCATTAATCATCCTAGCCATTTCTATCTTTGCCTCTGAAATGCTGACATTGCCCCTAAAGACAACCTTCACTAGTCTCTTGGGGTTCTCAGTATAACCTTTTGATGTTTTGGAGGTTTGACCTGAATATCAGCTGTGGCCCCACTGCAGTGGTTTGGGAATTTTAGAAAGGCTTGGGTTTCCTTTGGAGCTGTGGAAGGCACAGTAAAGATATCATCCTATTCTGCCCCCAAAGGCTCCATGGGCCTTAAGCTGTTTGAAACAGTTCTCATCCCTAGCAGCCCTAGACTCCGCAGCTGAATGAATTGGGATGCTTTTTCCTTCCATGTAGCCTCCTGTTACTAGGGGGGAAACTGTCTATTGCTTTTCAGCCCTCCTATTCTTTTAATCACTCAACTGAAACTCTTCTCCATCATTACCAATTATCTAATTGTCAAATAGTCTTAGCTTTGATGACACTGTACTTTTCAAGTCTGGCTGCTTCTTTCTCCCTCTCTTTTGCTGGATCATTATCCCTGTCTCAGAATCCATTCTCTCTTCTCTTTATACTCTGTGTTCTCATCAGCACCCAAATCTATGTATCTAGCTCGAGTATCTCTCCTGAAAGCCTGCAGCCTATCAGAGATCTCCAGCTGGATGTCTCACTGGCATATCTCAATCTCTGCACATCCCAAGTTACTCATTGTTTCCCCTTAAGCACTCTTTTTTACTTCCCTGTTTCTGTTTTGAGGCACTACCATCTTTCCACTCACCCTCACCTCTTCCCACTCCCCTTCTCAAGAAGCTGTACTGGTTCCCTTTTCCCCTCTACAGTATAGTCAAATTTCTTTGACTTTTAAAATTCTTCAGTCTAACTCAGGGTTTATTATACATTCTCACCAAACTAGCCTACTTGATATTCCTCTTTATTCAGTCTCCCATCTCATCTCTGCCTATGTATAAGCTTCCTCCTCTCTCCCTTTTTCTCTCCTGTCTCCCCTTCCTCTTATTTTTTTTTTTTTTGTTATTTTACCTTCTTTGTGCTTGTTTTTTCCAAATAGAATGTAACCTACAGGGCAGGGACTGTTTCCTATTTTAGTTTTTTTTCTTTCCTGTGTTCCCCAGAATCTGGTAACATAAATACATGTTGCTTAAATACTTGCTGAATTACTTTAGTAAGAATAGTAATCTTGAGACAGAGTATGGTCCTAGATCGCACCTAAGAACTGGAATGAAGGTAGAAAACTATAATATCCCCTTACCTAAGAAGTAAATGGGAAGAATTTGACCTTTCACTTTCTTTTGCCTAAGGAGTCCAAAGAAATAAATAGCTGCTTGAAGTCCTCACTCTTAAAAACTATGATTTCAGATTCTTTAGAAATTTGGGTGTGTACCATTCTAAGACTCTATGGAGATCCAGTTCCTCTGCTTTTGTTGAGGACTGTAACTGACACTATTAACCCTAACCCCTGGGATACAAAGAAAGGCAAAAGACAGTCCCTTTTTCCTAGGAGCTCACAATAATAACTAACATTTATAACTGTTATTCCATGCCTTGCATTGCTAAGCACTTTACAATTAGTATTTCATTTGATGTTCAGAACATTTCTGGGAAGTAGGTACTATTATTATCTTCATTATACATATGAGAAAACTGAAGCAAATAGAAGGTAATTGACTTGCTCAAGGTCACACAGCTAGTATCTTAGGCCCAGCATGCTCTCCACTTCCCAAATAGCTACCCCCAATCTAATGGGTGAGACAACATGCAAACAACTATGTTCCAACAAGCCATAAATAGGAAATAGAAGGAAGTCAGTAGAATTAAGAAAATGAGAAAGGTTTCCTATAGAAGGTGAGATTTTAGCTAGGACTTAAAGGAAGGCAGGGCATCCAAGAGGCTAAGATGGGGAGGCAGAGTTTTCCAGGCATAGGCAGCCAGTGAGAATCTGATAGATGGAGTGTCTTGTTCAAGGACAGCAAGGAGGCCAATACCACTGGATTGAAAAGTACTGGGGCACAAGTGGCACGAGGTTATGAAAGACCAGACAGGATTTGATTTTTCATCCTCGAGGTGATAAGAAACCACCTAGCAATGTTATATGGAATGGGTGAAGATAGGGGGGTGCAGCATATCCAAAGGGACTATCACAGGGCGGCCCCTCCCTTTTGTTTTTGAAGGCTAAACTTTTGGTTTTGCTTGAAAATGCTGGGGAGAATTGTCACTATAGTTGGTGACATATCCTAGGAAGACAAGCAGGGTCCCTGGGTGCCAAGCATATAATCCCTCCTCCATACCTACCTTTTGAAGACTATTGAAGTTCTATTGGTGAGTCTGAGTTTAAACAAGGAAGAGGGGCAGGAATAATGGTTTCAGAAGGAGCCATGTTTGTAGTGGAGCATAGATGAGAGAAAAAGTTCTAATTATGAGAAGAATGAAGAGTTTAGTAAAGAGAGTGATTCCTAGTCAGCAGCCTCCTTTGACTGGTTTTGCCTGGTCTTACCCTCATCTAGTGGGTTTGGGTTTTGGCTTAAGTGACCAAGCCCTGTCTTGCCCTGCTTTAGTGTATGAGTTCAAGTATGTTTATAGGTATGTGAAGGGTTTGAACACCAAATATCATCTGCTGACAGTAAATAGCTCATCAGTGGAAACCTGGACTAAGCTAGTCCTAAACTCCAAGGGTCTCCAGCAACTCTCCTACATACTGACTCACACTCTGCTCACCCTGTTGCCTGTCTCTTGTCCAGGTTCCTTCCCTTCATGATTTCTCAATGTCAAATGCTATTGACGGATCATTTCTTCCTTATCACATGGGATTTAATTTGTGGCAAAAGCCTTAAGAAACTCTACTTCCCATTCTTTGCAGAATTTGAGAAGCGGCTTCTATTTCCAAATCATCTTGTGTCCGTCCATAGCTTTCATTGACTCTACTAGAAAATTTGAAGTCATAATATTAAATGCATTGGCTGCTTTGAACAGGCATCCTAATAGAGTTTGTATGTGAGTTTTTGGCAAATGTTTGCTGACTTCTGACAAACCTGAGCCACTGGTTAAAAATGTCTTTGCTACACAGAAGCAAAGGATTGCTCCAGCTCCACCCTTGAGTCTTTAGCAATAGCTAAGGGTGGTGGCCCAACAACCTGTGTTCCTCAGCTTCTTCCCCTTGGTTTTTGGCTGCTCAATCCTTAGACATTCCCCATTTTGTGCTTAATCCACCAGCTTCTCTGGTCTGGTCTAGATTGATGAAATGAAGTGGTTGCTGGTACTGCTTGTTCATCCAAGGCTTTCCAGATCTTAATGTTGACTATTGTGTGATTGTGCCCAAATCAGAAGACAGCTACTATTTCCTGTGTTCGTTCAGAGAGCATTTATTAAAAATATGTTAGGCTCTGGATGTCCTGACAGAAGAACCTCTGCCCTCAAGGAGTTCACATTCTGTTGGGGGTAGGATAGGGGAACACATGTATATATAAAAAAGTCGAGAGAGAGAGAGAGTGTGTGTGTGTGTGTGTGTGTGTGTAAATAAAGTAATTGGGGGTGGAGATTATTACAGATGTTTTTCTCCAGTGCTGAAAGTGAAAGTCTTTATGCCAGATCATAGATTTAGACCCAAAAGGGATCTTAGAGGCCAACAGTAGGAAACGGGCCCAGAAAGATTAAGTGACCTTGCCTCTGCAAAGACAGGCTTTGAACCTGAGTCTTTCACTCCAAATCTCATTTTCTTTCCACTGTACCATGAAGCCCAGTCCTTAAGCTTTGCCTAATGCTCTTGGCATCGTATTCCCTTCATGTATCTTGCAGCACTTTTAGTTTCTCTAAGCACTGGTTCTTTCTCGATATAGGTACATACATTTAGGCATCCCATTGTTACTGGTTTAAACAGTTATAAAACCTTTTTAGACTCTGCCTAATCTAGCAACCATCCACTTACCTCATGCTATTAGATAGTCATCTTGCCTACTCTTTCAATACCCTTTCAGTCTGACTTCTACACCTACTACTTTATTGAAACTATTCTTTCCAAGGTCATCAATGAATCTCTTCCCAAATCCAATATTTTTTTTTCCTTTTTGCATTTTCCTTGACTTCTTTGTAACATTTAACACTAACTTAACCACTTTGTTGAAACAACACTCCTACTTTATCAACCAGTTTCCCTGGTTTTCCAGCCACTCTGTCCTGTCTTTTCTCATTTCTTTTACTGGATCCTCTGCCTCTATAACTGACTGTTCCTCAAGGCTTTGTGCAAGGCCTTTTTCTTGGAGAGTGCCAATTTTCATATGGTTCGACTATTTTGCTTCTAAGCAGATGACTTCCAAATCTATCCATGCCCTTAATCTGCTCTCCTGAGCTCCATTTCTGTATCAGCAGTTGCTTATAGGATGTTTTCTTTTTGTTTGAAGTCAAATTAATCAGTTTTGCTATCCAAAACCTTACTGCTCCCAACCTTTTTATTTTTGTCAGTATCATTTTGTCATTGCCATTCTTTCTGGACTAGAAAACTTGAATGGTTTTTAAATCTTCATCTCTTCCTTCACAATGTCTCACTAGGCCCTCATCACCTTTATCTTAGACTGTTCACAATTTTTATTAGGCTTCCTTACATCATATCCATCTGGCACAGGTGCATCACTGGTCTTTTTTGTTGCTGCCATAGGAGTTCAAACCCATGACCCTGACATTCAAGGCCTTGCTTTACTCAACAGCCATGCCACTTTATCCTCATATCTCATTAAACATGGAACATGATAGACAAAACTATTACGGGTACATTTGTTCATGTCCTTTCTCCCACCTACAGTCTCTGCCTCGTTCTGGTGAGGACAGGAATCAATCTAATCAGTCACCCAGGATCCTTAGAACTGAGAGGGAGAGAGTGTCTTGTAGGGTATCTCTGTAGACAATGGATTTGATTAGAAGATTGTTAGGGACTTCAGTTAAGGTCCTTTTACTGTGCTCTTATAGGCTGAAGTAAATCTCTGCAGAGCCAGGATGACTCCAGATAATTCCCTCTTCTGCAAAAAAACTGAAAATTAAACTCTTACTGTGTACCCAAATTCTTGGTGCTAGGTGTAATGGAAGGATACAGGAGAATCTTGGCCTTACCCTTTTCCTCAAGGAATGTGTCGAATCTTTATGTTAGCACATACCAGAAGTACTGTAGTTCCTTAAGAAGAGTGAGTCTCCTGTGGATTTGAGTGATCTGGGAAAGCTTTCTGGTAAAGACAGAATTTGAGCTGGTCTTTGTTCTGATATGATACATCTGTGCAAGAGGGGAATATTATAGGCAGCCGTGTGAAGGTACAGAATCATGAATGAACTGCATGTGTTAAGGATCCATAGAAGATCCTGGCAGAGTTGAGGTAGGGCCAAAATGGCCTCTGTCTGAGATTAGGGAGCATGGTCTTGATCTCTAGGCAGTGGGTGAGGTGATTAGAACTGTTCATTAGGAAGATTAATCAGGTAACCTGTGAAGAATAGATTCGGAGTTGAGTAGAAGTGGGGAGGCTAATAATAAATGCTAATTGTATAAGGCTTTGCAGCACTCTGAATTATCTCTTACTTGACCAGAGGCAAACAGCCAATGAGAAATTAAGGCTGGTATCAGAAGGGGCGCGTGCCTGAATTCTTGGCAAAAATCTTGTGGCACTCAGTACTTAAAGTTTAAAAGCTAAGTCTTTACACCACAACTCTTCAGAGTTCTAGGTATTTTTGCCACTTCTTGTCTTTGCATCTTGACCTGTCGACCTGAAGTAAATGTAGAAGCTGCTTCTAATAGGGTACTTGGTTTAGAATTTACTTTTATTCTCCTCATGAGCATTCTTTTGGTGTCTTTTCTGTATCTTTGACCACAGAAGTTAACCCCTACCCCATTGTGTACATCTCTTGACCCTTGGAGGTCATCTATCCAGTTTATCTCAAATTCCTGGATAGTCAGCTTTCTTCCAAACCTTTTCTTGCTCACCCTCTTGAAATCTGCCTTCCAGCTTCACCATTCTGTGGACATTTCTTTCTCCAAGGTCACCTGTCACTTATCAACAACAAGCTTTCTATGACCTGAACTATCTGAAACTGTTAGCTGTCTCATCCTGAATAGTCTTCCCCTTACTCTCATGACAGAGCTCTTTTTTTGGATGTGTTGGGCTACTAGGACTAGGATTTCCAGGTGGAGCTGAAACATCAGAAGGCATTTTGGGTTGAAAGAAGCAAGGGAGAGCTTTGCCTGACTTTAGCAGAGGAGGCTTACCAGATGAAACAGTGCTGGGTTTGGGATGGTGGTAACCTATGCTTTTGGACTGAGAAGAAAGATGATTCTTACTCTATCTTGGGAGCCATGAATGAAGGTAAAAAACAGGTTCTAGGGTTTACAGTGAAGAAAACTAGTCATTTTGCCCTGCTGGTTTTTCTCCTTTACACACCTGAGCTTCCAACCTCTCCTACCTTCTCCCAGTTAAGTGAAAACCCATGCTGGGGGTGCCTGCTTAAGGTGGAAGTAAGACATTAAATTGTTCTCCTTGATGTAGCATATCCTTTGGATATGCTAATCATTTTCTCATCTTAAAAGAACATTTGAGAGAAGCTTAGGCTTTCCATTTTGCTCTTAATCTATTTTATTAGGTTCTCCCAGATATCAAGCACTGGAACCAAGCAGATATAAACAGTTTGTTTCTATGAGTAAATGGAAAAAGAGTTGTTCTACTGTTATCCAAATATTTTTAAAACTTCCAGGTTTATGGATGTCAGGTTAAAACTCCTGGTAAAGAAGGGGATAGGTGTTTTCTTAGATTTTAAAGGCCTTGTTTGCATTGAGCTTTTGGGTCCACCATGAAGGATGGACTTAAATCACATTTCTGCCTTTTCTCTATTACGCAACTTGACCCTTGTGATGTAGGGATTATAGCTGTCAGTCCTAATATTTAGACCATCTCTTTCCATTTTCCCAAGCTATATATGGATTGGGGGGGTGGGGTGGGGAGGAGAGGAAAGGAAAGGAATGGAATGCTAAATGATCTCAGACCAAAAGCAGGACAAACAATTCTGAAGCATAAGACTATAAATGGGTTTGGATTAAGCTTTCAAGTGTTGTATACAGGCCTGCCTTCAAGTAGGTTCTGGTTGACCTGTTTTTGTTTTTGTTTTTGTTTTTTTCCCTTCTATCCCTCATACCTGGAATATTTTCATTTTCACTTGCCCTTTTGACTTCCCTTAAGACTTTACTTAAACCCCCTTCTACAGGTGACCATTTCCACTCCTCATGTGCCTTACATGAGATTAGCTCCCATTTACACTGTATCTTGTATGTGCAGGTTTTTCCATATTGACCTCCCCCATTAGAATTTGAACCCTTTGATAATAGAGACAGACTTAATAAGTGGTTGTTGACTGACTGCTTCCCTCTCTTCCTTTCTCAGCTCTTGGTGCGGCTTATGGCACAGCAAAAAGTGGCACTGGTATTGCAGCCATGTCAGTCATGCGACCTGAGATGATCATGAAGTCAATCATTCCTGTCGTCATGGCTGGTATCATCGCTATCTATGGTCTGGTGGTGGCTGTTCTCATTGCCAATTCTCTAACACCGGGGATCACCCTGTTCAAGTGAGTGTCAATCCTGGACCTCCAACCTCCTCCCCATCCCCCTCTCAGCTCAAACTGAGGTCACAGAGGAAACTCTCATGAATAATTTAGAGGGTACCTATCTGCCTAGCACCCATACCTCCTCAGTAACAAGATCCTCTCTCTTTTCCTTGCTCCCTTCCTGCTTGTGTACATTTACCCTTCTGACTGCTGACCCTATTCATTCAACAGTTATTAACTGAGCAGGGTGACTTTTGGGGAATTTTGAGGCTAGTAGTTAGTGGAGGGAGGAATTTAGTTCAGCACCCCCCCCCTTTGCATGTGAATAGCTGGCCTGTTTAAGGCTTTGACTTCTGACCTTTGACCTCTATAGGAGCTTCCTTCAGCTGGGAGCAGGCCTCAGCGTGGGCCTGAGCGGGCTGGCAGCTGGCTTTGCCATTGGCATTGTAGGTGATGCTGGTGTTCGGGGGACGGCGCAGCAGCCCCGACTGTTCGTGGGGATGATCCTGATTCTGATCTTCGCTGAGGTGCTTGGGCTGTACGGCCTGATTGTGGCCCTCATTCTCTCTACAAAGTAGACCCTCTTTTCCCTTTCTTCCCAGTGCCCCACCTTCCCCTCCCTCCACTCACCCCTTCAGCCACAGAGTATGATGTAAAGACCCGTCTTGAACTACCCCATCCCTCCCAATTCGCTCCAGAACGAATGGCCTGACACCTGGTGCAGTTGTCCAGTCGGTAGTTGGTCTTGTAAATGCGCAATGTCTTAGTGACTCTTCTGTCTGTGTCGCACCGCACCAGATTGGATGGTGCCTGAACTGGGCCCGGCTGGGGCTGAGGCCTCCTGGGATCGGCCAGGCAGCCGTGCAATCTCCCTGCCCATTTGCCGTTAGTACTCTGTGTATAAAGATGAATTAGATTGTCATTTTTCTCTTCACTGGATGTTTATTTATAAAGATTTGACATGTTCATAACGTTTATGGAGCAAGAATTTTCAATTTCCCATGCTATATATTAATCTTAAATATAGGTAGATTATTGCACTGTGGGGTTAAATGTCAAGTGCTGAGAATTCCTTGGATGTGATAATTTGAAATTCAAGATTGCTGTAGTGTCCTGGTATTAGTAAGAATTGTATGATTTGGGAACATGTTGAACATGTGTTTCCAGTGGTGCTGTGTATCACGGGGCCAGGGCTCACAGTGATGTTTCCAAATAAAATTCTGACTGGAGGGGCTGGTGTGGTGTGTCCATCTGTGAATGGGTGGGGTAGCCTTTACTTTGGAGTTTTCTCGTGTTTTTATGTGTCATGGACTTCTTTGGCAGTCTGACCCCTTCTGGAATAATGTTTTTAAATGGATAAAATGCAGAGATTACAAAGGAAATCAAGTCTATTGAAATAGCTATAAAAAGTTCAGACTCCATAGTATCAGGGGAAAGGTGTTGCGATCTGGAGACTGACTGGATGGATGGATGGATGGATGGATGGATGGATGGATGGATGGGAGGGAGGGAGAGAGGGGGAAGGAAACCTTAGGTGGTGTTTAGCCCATGAATAGAAGTGGAAGGGGCTTTAGACCTAGTCTAACCAGGAGAGATGCGTTCTGGGGGTCACGGGACCAGCATACATAAGAACCTGCAACTTCTGAAGATCTGCATTTGGGGGCTTGAGGCAGAGGAGGCCACATGCCGCTGTCCTCCCCGCTGCCTTTGCGCAATCCAGCTGCCCCTGGGTCACTCGCCCCCTCAGAGACGCCAGCCCCATTTGTACGCTTAGCGCCGCCCCGCCCAACTTGGTGTGGAGCCACCTCCCCCACCCCGAGCCTTCCGGCGTCTCACCTGACGGGAGGCTGAGTCAGGGTCGGGGAGCGCAGAATGACCGCTAGGGGGAATCACTGTGGGCGGGGCTGTCTGGGAGCGAGGTCGACCGCTCGCTCTAGTCACGTGCTGTCAGCTGATCGGCGATCACATGACAGCGGGGCTGGGCCCCCGAGCCGGGGAGAAAACGGCCCAGCCGAGGGCGTCCCCCAGTCCAGGCTGCGGAGGGCCGCGGGAAGTGGGGTTCTCGCACAGAGTTGGGCTCTTTCCTGCGACGGTATCACCTCACCCCCCACATCCGAGTCCAGGATGCCCTCCAGCAAGGTCGGGGGTAGGGCCCAGATCGTGCAGTTCACCAACTGCCGCATTCTGCGCGGCCACGAGCTGCTCAGGTGCGGAGTCGGGAGGGGCATGTGAGGGGCTGGGGCCGGGGGCCGGTGTAACCGGGATCATAGGCACCGCACAGCGGAGCTAGGAGGGGGATCTGGGCTAACATGAGTCCCCGGAATCCAAGGGGTCAGCGACTCCCGTTTCTGGGGGCGGGGGGGCGGGGGTTGCAACGTGGGGGAACTTATATGGATCCTCGGGAAGAAGGGCCGGAGGGTGTTTCGGAGAGAAGAGAGGACCCTGCTCTGAAGGCGAACAGACCTATGTGTTCTCAAGGAGGACGGGGCTTTGGAGAAGGATGCATCTGATTTTGGTGGGCGGTGGAGGTCTGGAAGGGAGTCAAGGCTAAATTTCTTTAGATTTTTGTTGTTGATTAGTCTGACTCAGTATGTGATCCCCTTTGAGATTTTCTTGACAAAGATAATGGAATGGTTTGCTACTTCTTTCTCCACTTCGTTTCACAGGTGAGGATATTGAGGCAAACAGGGTTAAGTGACTTCCAGGGTCACACAGCTAGTAAGGGTCTGAGGCTTAATTTGAACTCAGAAAAAAGAGCTTTCCTGACTCGAGGCCTGGCACTATTCACTTTGAAACCTAGCTGCCCCTTAGGTTAGACTCGAAAGGGTGGCATACCTGCTACCTTGAGGCTACATGTGGCCATCCAGGTCCTCAAGTACAGCCCTTTGACTGAATCCAAACTGTTTCACAGAACAAATCCCTTAAATAAAAGAATTTGTTTTGTCACACTTGGACTCAGTCAGAAGGCTGCACCCAAGGACCTAGAAGGCCACAAGTGGTGTCTAGGCCAAAGGTTTTCCACCCCTGGGTTAGAGAAACAGTAACTCTTGGAGGTAGGATTCTGTGTGGGGAGGGTCCCCCTCACCCTGACTCCCATTCTACTTGTTTAAGCTCTGCACTTTCAGGGAGGACCTGTGGATTCGAGGAGGCCAAATCCTGGATCCAGAGAAGCTTTTCTTTGATGAGAAGAGATCAGCTGATGAGCAGAAGGATTGTAAGGGCCACATCCTGGCTCCAGGCTTCATTGATGTTCAGATAAATGGTAGGAAAAGGTCCCCATCCTTCTTCTCCCTCTCCCCCTCCTCCATCCCCAATTCTACACTCCTCAGCTTAGTCTTCTGGATTTTTTGCTTTCGATCTTCCCACCACAGAGCTGAGATATAGGATGCCTGTCCTTTCTGTTCCCAACTGTACCTCTCCCAACAGGGAAGCCTAACAGCCAGACCCACTTCAACCACAGCCCCATCCCCTCCCGGTATGGAATCTCTAGTCTGGTTTGCTTCCTTAAGACCCTTCTCTCTGACCTAATGGTCTCAGAATCTTTTATGGATCTCAGAGCTGTTAGTTCCCCAGTAGATGTATTTCCTAAACTCTGGGCTAACTCCAGCCTCTCCAGAGCTTATTGATTTGACTTCTTAACTCTTCAACCCATTTGTGTTTCTCCCAGTAGCCTTAGTCTTTAATCTCCATTGTTCTTTTGGACTCTGGCTTCAGTTGGTCTAACTCCTGTAGTTACTGGCTATATACTTCATAGGTGAACTCAGATAAAATTAACTCATTACAGCCTTCTGTCTGATGCAAGATCCTTGCATCAGGGACTGGTGGGATAGGTGGTGTGGATGGGACAGTAAGGATCGGCCTCTTTCTCTGGCCACAGGTGGATTTGGGGTGGACTTCTCTCTGCCCAATGAAGATATAAGTTCAGGGGTTGCTTTGGTTGCCAAGAAGCTCCTGGCTCATGGGGTAACTTCATTCTGCCCAACCCTGGTCACCTCACCACCTGACATTTATCACAAGGTAGGTAAGCTGGGGGTCCTTGGTGTTGTCATTGCTTCCTTTCCTCCAGAGAACTCTTATGTTCTAAAACCCCAGAGGCCTTCTAGTCTAGGCCCCTGTTTTCAGGCCGGCTCCTAAACTCCCATTTACCCTCACCATAAAGACCAGTTGTCATTGATTCTCAGAGTGCCCCACACATCGTTGTTGTCTGATCATTTCTTATGTGTAGCTAGTTGCCAACTACTAACTACTTGTATTTCATTTAGCCTTTGAGAATGAGTGGGAAATTCTTATCAGAACCACCAACACAGGTGAATATAAGTTGAAGGTCTTAAAGTGAAAAGCAACTCTTTTTTTCTGTTTGTTTTTGTAATTAAGCAGTTTCTTTTTCTGGGTTTTAGAAGATTTTGCAGGGTATGAAGGAGGAAACTTGATTTGGGCCATAGAAGTGTGGGTGAATTTATTAGTGATTGGCCTGATACCTTTTTGGGATTTTTTGGGAGGCTACTATTGCCTCATTACACAAGCTAAAGGTAGCATGTGGAACCAGTTAATCACACAGTTTCAAGGCTTTTTTCCAAGTTAGATGAGTAATATTTGTAAAGCTCTTAGCATAGTGCCCAGCACAGGGTAGATACTTAATAAATATTTGGTCCCTTTAGGTTGAGAAAGGCTTCTTGGAGGAAGTAGACTTGACAGGATTTTGGAAGATTGGTTAAGATTTATGGGTGGGAGAAAGAAGGCCAGTACTCTAGGGGGAACCTGGCATATACTAAGGAAGGTGAATAACTTGACTGTGGTATAGTGTATATATTGGGGAGGGGTGGTGCTTTTTCAGTTTGCGTATGCAGTTAGCACTTATGGTTCTGAAAGCTTTGGATTCTAGGATATTGAAAGCCAACATAATAATAATAATAATAACAGTTTGTAGAGCACTTTAAGGTTTGCAAAACAACTCTACCAGGGCCACATACAGTTGCTTTAGACATAGAATACCTCCTGAGGGTTGTGGTCCTTCCCAAGTAAGATCATACAGACCTGCAATGACCATACAACACAAGGGCTAAGTCTGGGTAGCTCTTTGCCTTATTCCCAATACCACACAGTTCGTAGTTTGACTCAGAAACTCTTTACCTCTTTACTTGTCTGCAACAAACCACATTCTAGGACCAAATGGTTGAGCAGACCTCATCTGTCAAAGAAGGAGTCTTATGTGTAGCCCCTCTATTTTGTCTTACTCCTTCTCTGAATGACATCTGGATCCTTTGCTTCCTGTTTCTTCCATCCCCTTGACCCATAGCACCATTATTTATGTTTCTGCCTATCTTCCAAGCAGACATGTTTCCTGATACTTTTCTCTATCTTTTCCATTTTTCTCCTTTTTCTATTAGGTCCCTGAGCCAGTTCCCTTAATCATTCCTATGGTTACATATTTAAGTATTTAAAATTATATTTCCTTGGATCTCTGCCCTAAGTGTACCCAGAGTTCCTGGATTTCAGTACGGAGACAACTAAGGATTCTGGTTGTTTCACACTGTGCTTCGTAGCACTTCTAGGGAAGTAGTATACTGACCATTTTTTAAAAATGCTAACAACACTTAATATCACTTGCACACACTTTCCTTTCCTCTCCTTGACCTTAAGACCACTGTGATGGGCATAAACAAAAATACAGAGATTAACAAGGTATGGTCCCTGCCCTCAGTATCTCTGTTAGTCACTCTTCTCTTTGAGTTCTTACATTTGAAACTGGTCCCCAGGGAGGTGTAGCATCTCTTAAAGGTAGATTTGGGACCTGTGGATATTCTGGGAGTGGAGAATATCTTGGACTAAGGCACAGACATGGTAAATTGCTGACATTTATAGAGATAGTAGTGGGGTTGGGGTAGGTGTCTTGAGCAGTTTGACTAGAATATAGGGTACCTGAAGGAAAGATAAAACTTGGAAGGAAGTGGGTGTGGAGCCATCCTGGGCCTTGAATGTCAAGCTCGGGGGTTTGTATTTTATTCTATAGATACTAAGTAGCTATTAAAGAGTTTTGAACAAAGGGGTAATGTTATTGAATCTGCATGTAAGGAAGATTAATCTGGTAATGATGTGAGAGGTAAAATTGGTGGGAAACATTTGAGGAGATTACTCTGTCTCCTCAAGTCACATTTGCAGATGTAACTCGAGTCCTAGCTGTAACCTTTATCCTCAAGCCTCAGGGCAGTGGGCTCTTTCTCCTTAGGACCAGTTCTTGCTTTGAGGGCTGCCAACACAGACCCACTGATTTGCTGCTTCTCTGCGTCCTGGTGCTGGGCACTGTGCTGAGTGCTTTAAAAATGTTAGTTCATTTGATTCTCACAACAACCCTGGGAGGTGGACTGAAGTGACCCACCTAGAATCATACAAGCCAGAATTGAACTGAGTCTTCTGAGTCTAGGACCCTGGCTCTCTCCATTCAGATACCTCACTGCCTCTGGGTGGAGAAAGCTTAGTTTCTGTTTCTAACTTGATATATTACTTGGGATAAGTGGAAAGTTTCCTCTTTTATTGAATGAGGGAGCTGGACTGATTCTCCAAGGTCACTCACTTCTAGGCCTGAAATGCTGTGGTATCTTTTGGAGACCCCTTCTTTTCTGGCTCCAGGCACCAGTTGGCACTATTTTTGTGAAGTAGCAGTTGAAAGGAGAACTCAGATGTTTCACTTAATCCATTTCTAGGTTGGATTTTCTTGTGCCCTGTCACTTTTTAGATCTGAGGTTTCCCTGCTGCATCCTGCTGTTGCTTTATATTCTGTAGGGATCTGTCCTGATGTTCACTTTCTGTGACTTCTTTTGCTTTTATATCTAACTCCATCCTGTTCCTTGGCTCAGGCCCTCGGAGTTCTCTTCACTGATTTTCTGATTTTTCCTGCCCATTTAGCCCCACCAGCCATGCAGTTCTTCTCCTGGGAGAAGGGAGAAGCTGTGAAATGTGTAAGGTATTGGGTTCTGGGCTGTGCTCTGGGCCTTGGTACATGGTCATTAGGGTCCTGGCTTTGGGCTGGGTGCTGGGTTGGGCTCTGGACTCTGAGTTCTGGGCTACGGGTTCTGGGATGGGCTAGATTCTGGACTCTAGACCTCTGTGCTTGGACTGGAGTCTTGGGCACTGGGATCTTAGCTAGGCTGGGATGTACCAGTAGTCTGTAGCAGTGGTGGTCTGGATGGGCCAGACTGCTTTTGTCTTTGGGCTTAGCTTTGGATAAGGGGTTCTGGTCTGGTCTGATCTGGTCTTGTCTAGTCTAGAGCTTTAATTGCTCTTCTCTCCCAGATCCTTCCTAAGATCATTGTGAGAAATGGTAGCCCCAAAGGAGCAGGGATCCTTGGTGAGTAACTAATCTTCTAACCCCATGTAGGGCTCTTCAACAACCACTTCTTTGTATTCCTTGGGTTTGCTGGCCCTGGAAAAGAAAGATGGGTTGGAGGAGTAAAGGGCAGGGAGAGGAGTTTGCAATGGGCCTGTTTTGAGTCCATTTTCTCTGTTCTTCAGGGGTGCATCTGGAAGGACCATTCATTAGCCTTGAGAAACGGGGGGCACATCCTGAATCTCACATTCGAAATTTTGAGACTGATGCTTTCAAGGAATTGCTGAAAACCTATGGATCCCTGGACAATGTTGCCATAGTCACCCTGGCCCCTGAACTTACAGGAAGTCATGAGGTCATCAGGGAACTCACGTCCCGTGGCATCTGTGTGTCCGTGGGTGAGAGCAGGTTGGGGTGTGTGTATACAACAGATAGTTTTTGTCACCTGAAAGCTCCCTATAACCCATAGTTCTCTCTTCCCCAGAAATCCACCACAACCTCCAACACTAATTCCTCTTCTTGTGACCCAACCCCCCCAGGTCACTCCGTATCTCACTTGCAGGAGGCTGAAGAAGCAGTCCGTAATGGAGCCAGATTTATCACCCACCTCTTCAATGCCATGCTGCCTGTGAGTGACTTTCTGCCACCTGATTAAGCATTCCTGTCTCAATCCTTTCAGGAGCAGTCCTCATCTTTTTTCATTATCCCTGTGATTATTACCCTCACCCCCACCCCCCAATGTGACATTACTGGTCTGGTCTGGCCTTGTCTCAGTGAGCCCTATTCCAGCTCCTACACAAATCTTGTTCTGGTGGAGGACATGCTTGAGGAAAGGGAGTAGTGTGGTAAAGGGGAGAGAACTCCTAAAAATATGAGAGGGTTTTTGGAGATATCAGCTTGAGAAGGGTGATGTTGGCAATATGGAGTGCTTTCAGGCCTGCTCCTCCATCAGTCTGCCTCTTCCTTTTGCCCCTGTTGACCTTTCAGTTTCATCATCGTGATCCTGGCATTGTGGGTCTTCTGACTAGTGACAAGATCCCACCTGGACAGCAAGTTTTCTTTGGAATGATTGCAGATGGTATCCACACAAACCCTGCAGCCCTAAGGCTTGCACACTCTGCCCATCCCAAAGGTGGGAACAAGGAGAAGGATAGAACCACAGGGATGTAGAGCAAAGTTGGGGAGCCCAGTGTTTGACTAGAGTGAAGGTGGAGGGAGGGAGGGAGGAAAGGGTTGGAGGTGAATAAAGGACAGAAGCTGTGATCTTCCCCTTTCTAGGGCTTGTGCTGGTCACTGATGCCCTTCCTGCCCTGGGCTTGGGCAATGGTCGCCATACATTGGGTCAGCAAGAGATCGAGGTAGATGGGCTGATTTGCTGCGTGGCAGGTAAAGGGAATAGAAATTTATGTTCTAATGGTTAAATGAAAGGGATGCTGATTCCTAGTCAAGTCCCTCCCCTTCCCTTCAAAAAGTAAAACAAAGCCCCAACAGCTCTAATATCTACCAAAACACCCCATTCTGGTCAGTGTCCTTATAGCATCTACCACTGAAATCCAACCCCTTCTTTAGCATCCTCCAACTCCCTCCACCCATGTCTGTCCCTCAGTGTCTGTGTCTAGCTTCTTGTCTCTTTTCCCATAGGTACCAAAACACTTTGTGGCAGTGTGGCCTCATTGGATATTTGTGTCCGGCACTTCCTCCAAGTCACAGGTCCTTAGACTGGGGAAGGGGATAGATGTTCTTTGAGACTGGGACCAAGAACTCTAAATTGGGGGAAGGGGGGCAACAGGAAGGGGGTTGACTCTGCTTTTTGTTGCTCAAAAAGGACTCTGAGTCCTTTTCTTCCTCCTCCAATCAGAGCAGACCTTTTTGGTTGCAATGCCATGGGTCCTTTGGTCCTTTGGATCTATTCTTCTAGGCCTGGATATGCCCTTCTTGTTTGTTTGCCTCAGGAAATCACAGCTTCTAAGGGTACTTTGGTCCCTGAGGACCTTCGGTGAAATATTTCGTGTTCTACTCTGCTGTTCAGGCAGATGTGTGTTTCTAGTGTGTAACGTAAGAAGTACTTAACAGAACATAACAGGAAGCTTTTTTAGGCTAGAGCATAACAAACTGCCCCACTGGGGAAGCTCCCTCCCAAGACACTCCCTTCTTCTCCTCTCCTGCTTATTGCCTGCTTCCTGGGGCCAAATGTCCACTCTCCTGGCCAAGCTGGGAGGCCGCACCACAGGAATACGTACTTCCAGAGGAAGGGCATTTGCTTATACTCATCACTTGCCCGACAGGCTGCAGTGTGGAAACAGCACTTGAGGCTGCAACCCTGCACCCAGCCCAGCTGCTAAGGATAGAAAAACGAAAGGGGACCTTGGACTTTGGCTCAGACGCAGGTATCTGGGGCTTGAGAATGTGGGGTGAAAGGGTAGAGTCTTCCCACTTGGGCAGTCTTTGGGTCTTGAGATCTCAGACTATTCTCTGTGGCTCCTCTAAAATTTCAAGACTCAAATGAGATCCATTCTTCCTATCTGGCCTCAATGTCTGGAACTATCTTCTTCTTCTTTTTTTGCCTTTTGGAGGGCAGTTGGGGTTAAGTAACTTGCCCAAGGTCACACGGCTAGGTTTTTGTTTGTGTGTGCGTTAAGTGTCTGAGGCTAGATCCAAACTCAGGTCCTTCTGACTCCAGGGCTGACGCCTTACTCGCTGCGCCACCTAGCCGCCCCTATCTTCTTATTATGAATGTAGGACACAATATCTGCTCACCAGCTAAACTGTTTTCCAATTTAACGAACACTGGCTAAAACCAATTCAGAATTTTCTATGAAATTTTATTGCCTTTAATGCTGAGGTGATTAGGCTGGGTAACCAGATGTGGAAAACCAAAAGCTATCATCACAGCTTTTGTGTCTCCAGAGAGTTCTCTGTGTTCTCTGGGCTTTCTTTCTTCTCCCTGATACTGTCCCTTCCTAAACCTGTTGCTGTCTCCCATCCCATAGGGATGGGGAGCTGCTTAGACTTATTCCAGCCCCGCTGGCATTTTTTCATACTTACAATGTTTTTAAATAATTTAGGAAATATCTAGTTCAGTATCTCATTATACATATGAGGAAATTTAGGCCCAGAAAGGAAAAAATGACTGATTATCAGGTCTCAGATATTCCAGGTACCTGTTCTGCCTCTCCTCTTTCATGGGGCTTCTGGGAGAATCATAAAGAGGAATGAACTGGGAATGGGGAGGGGCAGGAGCTGGCCATGTTTGAGAGAGAATGGTGAAGGCTTTCTTTGTGCATAAACATTGACTAAAAATTGGGGCAAGAGTAGAAACCCTGGGATCATTCTGAAGCATTCCTCCTTCCCACTCTGGTTCCTAGCGTTGGGTATTCATCCTAGCTATATGCTAGTCTTAAGTTCTGCTTTTTTTTTTTTAAAAGCAGTTGGGGTTAAGTAACTTGCTCAAGGTTACACAGCCAGTCATTATTATGTGTGGGTGCTCATTTTCTGAGGCCAGTTATGATCCTGGGTCGTCCCAACTCCAGGGCGGCGCTCTTACTCACTGTGCCACCTAGCTGCCCCTAAGTTCTGCTTTTAATGTCTCGTGATATTGGGTGATTTATACATACATACATACATATACACACACACATTATTTGTTTCGATAAACATTTCCCAATTAAATTTTTTTTACATTTAAGTCATTTTAAAAAATTTTAAGTTCTAAATTCTCTCCCTCTCTCCTACTTTTCCCCTATCCCTTGAGAAAGCAAACAATATGATGTCAGTTATACATGATTCACTCTTTTTAAACCTCAGTTCTCTTATCTATCAGATGGGGATGATCTTTGTCTGTTTCTCAAGGAAGAATGATAATAAATGAGACATTTGGTTGAAGGTGCCAAGTTGAAACTAGGTATTTGTAGCCTGAAGGAAAGGCTTAGAAGGGGGCATGATGCTGGCTTTAAAAGTCATTGGAAGAGGGACTAGAGATGTGCTTGGTCACCCAGTTGGGTTAAATTTGCAAAGGCAAATTTAGACCAGATACAAGGAAAAAATTCATTAACTCTTGAGAGTGATGTGAAATTGAAAGAGGCTGCTGTGAGAGGTAGAGATTCTTCTCAGGGTTTTTCACCAAAGCTTGATGAGCACCTGCCAGGTATTTTGTAGAAGGGATCCTTTTTCAGGTGTTAGTTGGACTGGAGGCCTTTGAAGTCCCCCCCAACTCTGAAATGCTGTTAAGATACCTTGGCCAGATGAAAACAGTGGGAGGGGCAGTAGCAGTTGATCCCATGAGCTCCCTACATACTGGGAGGTTGATGCTTCACTGGGACATTTCCATTGATGTTTTGTCTGCAGACTTCGTGGTCCTCGATGACTCCCTGAATGTTATGGCCACATACATTGCAGGGGAACTGGTGTGGAAGGACAAGACTTTCAGTCACTGATGGGCTGGAACCAGAAGACTTTGCTCAGCCCTAAGCTAAATGCTGCATCTGCATTGAGGTTAGCAGCTTCCTTTGGGTCTTAAATATCTAAGGGGACAGAAGTTCCTGGCCCTTCTAGACCCTGGACTTGGGAGGAATACTGAGCCCAAGTCTTGGACTGAAACATGAACTCCACGGGAGGGCCTCTTCTGTAGTCTCCTACTCCCCAAAATAAAATGGCTCCTTCTTATCCTGCTGCTACCACTCCTTGCTCCATGATGAGTATTGATTGGGACCTTTGATGGTCAGCCCCTGTCCCTCTTTAATCAACAACACAGATGAACATGCACCTTAGAGTGTTTTGTGTTCCTTTCTTATTTTTCTTGTTTTTAATTGGGCTATGTTTTTAATTGGGTGTGGCCCATTCAATCAAACCTGGCCTCCATTGTGGAGAATTTTATTGCTGTAATTCTTTGCCCACAAGAAGGTTACAGTCATTATTTGGGAGCAAAGATTAATACACATGAAACAGTTAGGAAATAGGACAGGACAAGTTAACATGTTAGGTTTGTATGGTTCATATAATTAAAAGACTAATAAGGTTAGATAAAAGAAGTGTGAGAGTCGCCTGGAAAAAGTGATACTTGATTTGGGGTCCTGAAGGTCAGGTAGATGAAGAAGATATAATAGACTTATGCTAGGCAAGGTGGGGATAGTTAAGTATGAGCTTCTAAGCAGGAAAATGGGGCATGTGCTTCAGAGAGAATTAAAACAGTTTGCCCACAATACAGAGGAATAATAAAGTCAGAGAGCTATGTTAGGGCCAAAATTGTGGAAGACTTTATCATGTTAAGATGGGTGGGAGGTTTTAGGGGATCATTGAAGGTGTTTGAAGAGGGGGGTGACCTGAGCAGAATTATATTTAGGCAGAGAAATCTTGCAAAACTTCAGAGGCTACATAAGTAGTCCAGACAAATGGGAATGAGGGGACCATACTGGGGTGCTGGTGAAAGGAAGAGGAGGAGAGCACTGATAGGAAAGGACCCAGAAGAAATCCTAAGACAAAACTCTCAAGGAGTTAGTAATGGATATACTGGGAGAAGTTATCTGAATCCAAGAGTGGAGTAGCCAGTAACAGTGATAAGAACTCCAGAGAAGTCAGTGAGCGAGGTCAAGTAACCAAAGCGTTCCAGTGGACTTGATGAAGAGCACAACACGGGTGACTTTGGAGAGAGTAGATGCAAAAATAAGCGGAACTGCGGAGTGGAGAGGGAATGAACATGGAGTCAAGACAAACAGCAGTGAAAGAGGGAGAGGAGAATTGTTAGAAGGGGAAGGGTGTGTGGAGGGAGACTGGAGGAGCTTGACTAGCTGGAAGTATGCGGGATCCCGGAACAAGGATGAATGGGGGGAGGTGAAGCTTCAAGCATGAGTACTATTAATGGAGGAGGAAGAGCTAATTTAGGAGTGAGGGAGAGGGTTCTGCACGAAGTGTTTGTGAGCCGTTGTGTAATGCGCCCAGCTCCAAAGTCGGGGAGACGCAGGACGAACTCGGGAGGTTGGGGCAGGGGATTTGATGTAGCGGAGGAGTAAGGGGGGGCGAGCCTTTGGGCCCCCACGAGAATCGGGGGGCTTACAGAACCAAAACGGGAAAACCACCATGACGGCGCTTCTGCAGAGGAGGAAGGTAGTCATTCTAACGCAGCTTAGAAAGAGACGGAGGGGGGACCTTAGCGGGATCAAGGCTGTGGTCCGTGTGAGGAGCACATGTACCCGCCCGTGCTGGAGGAATCTCGCCTTGCCCGGGCGTGCGCAGACTTCCCTGCGCCGTCGCTCCTGGGCTGCTTCCTCTCAGAGGACCGCCCCGCGGGGGCCTGGCAGCGGAACTGGATGGCTGGGCTGCGTTTCCGGGAGGAAGAGAATTCGCGCAGGACCCGGGACAGACTGCGGAGCGCGTGGTGGCTAGGCCGTGCATGGAGGTGAGAGCCGGACCGCGCTGCGCGGCCTTGGGCGGGAAGCTTCCGAGGTCTCATATCTCCCAGTGACCGAAGATTGCTCCCCTTTTCATTCAGGCACCGCGGCCGACGGGCCAGAAGAGGCCGGAGCGGAAGCAGAAGCAGAAGCCTGTAGGCGGAGGCCGCGAGGCCAACAAGAAGGGAAAGAAGCAGCCGCTGCCTCCCCGGAGCGGACCGGGCCAGGGCCCAGGCGCCGAGGAGGCGGCCCAGGGGCCGGTGAGCAGGCGGCCTGGGGTGGGCGGGGGCCGGCCCGGGACCCCTCCAGGGCCTCAGTTTCTGACTGAGTACAGGTACAGGCTGGGGTAGATGTTCTCGAATTCCCCGTTTAGTTCCGATTCTGTGGGGGCCGAGGCACAGGCGTGGGAAGGTTCCTAAGCTGCCTGACCCGCTGCGCAGCAGGCCTGCTCCTGCTTGAATGGAAGCCCCTTGCGGGCAGGAACCGTTTTTGGGGGGCTACTCTTTGTATCCCCGGCATCTAGTAAGGACTTGATGAATGTAGACTGCAGATAAGAAACCCCTTATTTCCTGATGTACAGGACCAGGATGAGCAGCTTCGGCTCCAGAGGGAGCTGGACTGGTGTGTGGAACAGCTGGAGCTGGGCCTGAGGACTCAGAAATCCACGCCCAAGCAGGGTAGGCAGGAGGAGGAGGAGGAGGGGGCCCGAGGGGAAGGGCAGTGGTGTTCTTAGCCCCGGGAGTATCACGAAGGCCCCATCTCCTCTTCCAGCGGAACAGGCCGCCAGAGCTGTGAAGACACTTCGCAGTAATCGAGCCGAGCTGCCCAAGAAGCGCCAAGTGATGCGGGCACTGTTTGGGGACTACCGGGCCCGCATGGAGGAAGACCGGAAGGCAGCACTGAAGGCCATGGAAGGAGGTGAGCAGGAGGAGAGGCTGTTTGGGGCCTTGGGCAGCAATTTACAGTTTCCAGGTGCTATATATGCAGTATTATGTCAAATCCTTCCAATGACCCAGTAAGTTATGTCAGCGCAGCTATTATTACTGTGGTCATGACGAGGCCACCCGAGGATTAGTGGAAGAGCTAGGATTCAACCCCTATCACAGTAGCTTCTGGAAGGAGCTTTCATGGGAAGTCAAGTGGCATGGATTTGAAAGACTTCAGTTTAAGCCTCAGCTCCACTCTTATTAGCATGTGATCATAAATAAGCCATTAATAGAGTTTAGCTTCTTAATGTTACAAATGAGGGGACAGCCTTAGAGGGATAAAGTGAATTGTCCATAACATTATAATATAAGCCAAGTTTGCATGGATTTCATAGTATTATAGATTTAAAACAGAATTTGCTCAAGGTCTCTAGTCTTAACTCTTATTTTATAGATGGGGAAGCTAGAGCTGAGAAATATGAAATTTGCCTAGGTCACACTACATGGGTAGTAATTGGTGCTGCTACATCATTAGGGTAGAGACAGAGCCCTTGAGAAGGAAAAGGTAGAGAGACAGGGAAGAAGCTGCAAAGAATTTTTTTCTTTCCAATATTTGTTTGAGACTTGGGGCCTATAACACTAAGTTTGTTCTGCCTTTCCAGCTCTAACCCTATGTTTGATCTCTCCTATAGCAGCTCAGTCAGCCCGGATGCTGCCTGTTGAAGAGGCTGTCCGAAGGAAGAGTAGCAGGATCTGTAGGTGTCGTCCAAGTGGAAGGATGACTTCTGTGTCTTCTCCAGAAGAAGAATTTAGGTTTAACTTTTTTTAGCCCCTACCCACCAGGGATCTCCCTAATTTCTGCCAGAAAAGCTGCCACTACCATCCCCAACCCATTCTAGGTACTGAGGGTGGGTAATTAGGTTTGGGAAAGTTACCTGGTAGGCAGATACATGATCAGGATGACTCAAACCTCCTGCTTTTCAGGTGTGTGGTTATTGTCATTGAAACCCTGCCTGACATGTGGGGTCATCAGGACCCTTGTGGAATAGATATGTATATACCATAGCTTGAATTCTTGAAGACAGACAAGGTTAGTCTGTACTGTGCCTTGGCTGGAGGATGAAGATGGAGACAGCTGAAGGTGCTTGAAAAAGACTGATTTGATTTTTACCTCTTAGCTACCTTGGTGCCTCTAGTGGGAGAGAAGTCTTCATTCAGTAAAATCCTCCCCCAACTTTCTCATCTGAGTGTCTCTCTGGGACTACAGGATGGGGTTAAAAGCTGGTCTGGGCAGGGACAGCATGGCTTGGGGGCCATGGGTAATGGTATATCTGTAAAGGATTGTACACTCCTTACTTCTTAATCTAAATGCTCTCACACCTTCCCCCAAAGGGGTCAGGGATTGGAGCAAGGTTTATCCCGTGGGAGTCTTTGTTGAGCTGTTTTTTCCAAAAGACATAAATGGTTTAAAGTTGACACCCTTGCTCCATTTAGGTCAGTTAGTCAGCAAGCATCAATGAACTGTCTACTATGTTGCTGGAGCTGTGCTAAGCTCTTTGAACCCAGCGACAAAAATGTGGCTTCTTTCCTTGAAGAGCTTCATTATTTTGGTGGGAGTAACATATGTGAATATGTTGAAATATGTGAATACCTACAAAGTAAATATGAGGCAGTTTAGAGAGGGGGCAAGATCCCTAGCAACTGGCAGCATCCATAAAGGCTTTGTGCAGGAAGTTGAGTTTGAACTGAATCTTGAGAGGTGAGGGTTTCTAAGATGTGGAAATGAAAAGTAAGTGCAGCCTGGCCAATGTGTTCATTTGGCTGGTCACTGGAGCTGGGTTGTATGGTGATGTAATACTTCTTTGCTACCAGTTATTAATCTACCATTGCTTCTTAGAGGAATCACCTGCTCCCTTCTTTGCCTTCTCTGAAGGTTTTTTGTTTTTGCTCTCACTGTGTGCAGTGATCTTGGCGATGACAAGAACTAGGTGAAATAATGGATTTTCATCCTTGCCCGATTTGATTTTTCTCTCTTCCCAAGCAATGACCTTTTGGAGGGGAAAGCTGAACTACTTGGAAGCTGCCTTTTAAATATAGGCCCCAAAGAATGTAACTAGTACGGAAGATTCTTCTTTTAAATGGGAATATCTTTAGGATCGTAAGGTAGCCGGAAGAGCTTTAAAGAGATCATCTAGTTGAAAGCCTTAAAGTTTTCTTAAAATTATGAAACATTTATTTTTTTATTCCTTTCATCTTGCCTTCTCCCTCCCCAAATAAGAAAGAAAAACAAAACTTTGTGACAAATAAACAGACATGCAAAACAAATTCTTACTTTAGTTATGTCTAAAAATGTGTCTCATTCTACATTAGGCTACTGATTGTCAGTAGGTAGGTAGCATTCTTTTTTCTTTTTCTTTTTGGAGGGCTGTTGGTATTAAGTGATTTGCCCAAAGTCATATGTCAAGTAAGTGTCAGGTGTCTGAGGTCAAATTTGAACTCAGGTCCTCCTGACTCCAGGGCTGGTGCTCTATTCACTGTACCACTTAGCTGCCCCAAGTAGGTAGCATTCTTAATCTTACTCGTAGGTTCTTTAGAATCATGTTAACTCCTTCATTTTAATGACTGAGAAGTTAAGTGACTTATTTAAGGTCATAGCAAGTGGCATAGCTGCCATTTGAATCTGCATCTGATTAATTCATTGTTACTTTTCCTGCGCTGCACTAAGGCAAGGCTTCTTGACTTGAGAAACTTATTATTCTAATATTTTGGCAAGTTATTTTCGATAGATTTGGTTTCCTTTGTATTCTACTATATTTTGTGCTTTAAAAAAATTTTTTTTCCGTGGGGGGGTGGGGTGGGGTAGGGAGGCAAGATGGTAGAGAAAAGGCAGGAACTTATCTGAGCTTTCTCAAATTCCCCTCTAAAAACTTTAACACCTCAAAATGAATTCAGGAGCATTACAACTCACAAAAGGATGGGGTAAAATAATTTTGTAGACCAAGACAACTTAGAAGGTCAGTAGGAAAGGTATGTCTCACCAGGCTGAGAGTGGACCCAGGCAACACCTCAGCAAGACATCAGCAAGCCTTGGGGGTGACTGAATCAGCAGTGGCAGCAGTATCTTCTCGAGTTTTCAGTCCATATATGGTAAGGGGTCAAACAGCTGGTCAGAGGAGATTACAGGAGTCCCTTTGCTGACTCCCTATCCAGGTTGAAGTCTCAGGGTGAAGAGGATCACTAGCACTCCAGAGCTTGTAGCCATAGGGCAGTGGGGACCCTGGTCACAGTTCCACAGGGTAGAAAAGACCAGAGTACAGGCTAGGAGAACAGTGACCACCACCTGTTCCTAGGTCATACCAGTTTGGAAGAACTATCTCAAAGGGAACAATAGTTAGAAAGTCTGGGACATTGCCCCCGCCACTCTGGGAACAGAGTCACACTTAAACATAAAATTAGAGGGCGGAGCCAAGATGGCGGAGTAGAAACAGCTCTTCCAAGCCACTCTGCCCCCAGATTCCCTCCAAACTATGTAAAAGGGGACTCTGAACAACTTTTGGAGCCCCAGCACCCACAGAACGACACAGAGAAGCTAACCTCCCGCTGAGGACAGCCCAGCAGCCCTGCAGGAAGGACCAGCGCAGTGGTCTGGGACCTGGCAGCGCAGAGCGTGGGAAGCCCAGAGCGGAGCCCAGGTCCGCGTGAGCCGAGGTTTTAGCCCCAGGGCCAGCAGCCAGCTGAAGGAACCCCAGAACACCAGGAGCTGTGGTGACTCCAGAATTATCAACATAGACATGCCTAGGACAAAGTAAGAGGTTAGTGTCCTATGGACTTTGGGTCCAGTATTTAGGGAATGCGTCGGCTCCCTCCCCTGGGGGCTAGAAGCCGCTGAGGAGACATGCCATTTTGTAGTTTTCAGATGCAGCTCCAGCTCCCAGCCTGCAATTAATTGTAGGGAGATCCAGTGATCAGTCTTGGGGGGGGGGTAATCGCTCTTGCTTTAACCTCTCTGGATCTGGATTGTGATCTAGGGTGGAAGTCGTGGGTGGGTTTACAGCTTGCCAGAAACAGAAGTTGCCCCCCACACGTTCGGGACGAAAATTCCTCTATCTGGCCTTAAAGCCATAGTGTGGCAACAAGCCCAAAAGTCAAGCAATTAAGTGGCAACACGCCAAGGCAAAGGAAACAGAAAAATGCAACCCTAGACTCCTCTATTTTGGGGGCATAGAGCGGGAAAAGGACTGTGAGGTCAGAAGTCCTGCTCCAAAAGCCCCAGGGGAAAACATGAGTGGGTTGCAAGCCATAGAGGACCTTAAGAAGGACTTTAAAAATCAAATAAGAGAAGTGGAGAAAAATTGGAAAGAGAAATGAGAAGGATGCAGGAAAAGTATGAAATGAGGGTCAACAGCCTGACTGAGGAAAACAATACCTTAAAAACTAGACTAACTCAAATGGCAAAGGAGGCCCAAAAGGGCAATGAGGAGAAGAATGCCTTAAAAAGTCGAATTTGCCAGATGGAAAAAGAATCTCAAAAAGTTCACTGAGGAGATTCATTCCTTCAGAGTTAGACTGGAGCAAATGGAAGCTAATGACTTTATGAGAAATCAAGATGCTGTTAAGCAGATCCAAACAAATGAAAGATTAGAAGGCAATGTGAAATATCTCATGGAAAAACCACTGACCTGGAAAATAGATCCAGGAGAGACAATTTAAAAATTATTGGACTACCTGAAAGCCATGATCAAGGAAAGAACCTAGAAATCACCCTTCAAAAAATTCTCAAGGAAAACTGCCCTGATGTTTTAGATCCAGAGGGCAAAATAGAGGTTGAAAGAATCCACTGATCACCTTCTGAAAAAGATCCCAAAAAGAAAACTCCCAGAAATATTATAGCCAGGTTCCAGAATCCCCAGATCAAGGAGAAAAATACTACAAGCAGCCAGGAAGAAACAATTTCAATATTGTGGAAACACAATCAGAATAGCCCAGGACCTGGCAGCTTCTACACTGAGGGATCAAAGGGCATGGAATATGATATTCCAGAGGGCAAAAGAACTGAGAATGAACCCAAGGGTCACCTACCCAGAAAAACTGAGTATTTTGTTTCAGGGAAAATATGGTCATTCAGTGGAATAGAGGACTTTCAAGCATTCTTGAGGAAAAAACCAGAAGTGAATAGAAAATTTGACATCCAGACACAAGAAGCAAGAGATGCCTGAGAAGGTAATCAGGGAAAAGAAATCAAAAGGAACTTATCAAAATTGAACTATTTACATTCCTATATGGAAAAGCAATAACTGTGACTGATGATATCTTTCTCACTATGAAAATAATGGAAGAAGGGGGTGTGGTCATATGAATACATATGTGAATGTGTGTGTATATGGTTACAGTTATATATGGATACAGGGCATAGGTTGAATTTGTTGGGAAGGGAGAATACTCAAGGGATGAAAGTATGAGGTGAGAGAGGAAAGTGGCAAGAGGAGATGGGGAGAAACTATCCCATGTAGAAGAAGCAAGGGGAAGTGGTTGCAAAGGAGGGGGAGAATAAGGAAGGCTAAAAAGGCAAAACCACATTCACATTGAATTTGGTTCAGGGAGAGAATGACATACATACTAAATGGGATATCTCAACCTGCAGCAGGATAGGGGGAAGGGGGATGGGAGGAGGGATGATGGATGGGAGGGCATCCTTGGGGTGAGGGGAGGTTTGAAGTACCCACTATAGAAGAGGGACAGGATCATGTAGGGAATGGACCAGGTGGGGGGTAGGATGAGTGGGAGGGAATTATAAGCAGCCTTGTACAATATATCTACTATGATAATGTTTTGCATAGCTAGACATATACAACATATACTGAATTACTTATCTCCCAAGAGGGAATGGGTGACAAAGGAGGAAGGAAATGGATCTGAAATTCGAGGTCTTAACATTAAATGTTTCAAATATATATAAATACTATTATTAATACTCTTTTGCTTGTAATAGGGAGATAAGATTGCAGGCATTGGGACACAAAGACTCACCTTCCTCTAATGGAAAAGTCGAAGGGGGTATGGGAGAAGGTATGGGAGAGAGTAGATTGAAGGAAGCGATATCTTGTGGGACTACTATTCTGAGAGGTTGGGTAGGGGAATAATGGGGGGGAAATGATTGTAACTCAAAATCTGGCAGAAATGAATGATGTAAAACAGAAGTTAATAAACCATTTGTTTAAAAAAAAAACATAAAATTAAAAGTCAAGGAGTAGGCTGGGGAAATGAGCAAAAAAGCCCCAAAAACTGACCATAAAAGTTATTATGGTAACAGTGAAGATTAAAGCAACTTCAAAAGGAGACAAAATAAAAAATGTTACACCCAATGCCTGAAAGAAAATGTGAATTGGTCTCAGGCCCAAAAAGAATTCATAGAAGAGCTCAAAAAGGGTATTTAAAAATCACATAAGAGGTAGAGGCAAAATTAGAAATGAGTGATGCAAGAAAATAGTGAGAAAAAAAAAGCAGTTTAGGAGGTACCCCTTCCCCACCAAAAAGGAAAATGACACCTTAAAAAAACAGAATAGGCCAAATGGTAAAAAGTATAAAAATCCACCAAAGAACTCATTAAGTAGCAGAATTGGGGCAAGGGGAAGTAGTTGCAGGGGAGGGGAAGAACAGGAAGGCAAAAAGGCAAAAGCATATTCTCATTGAAGTTGGCTCAAGGAGAGAATCACATACGTACTAAACGGAACATCTTATCCTCACTCACTCTCCTGAGTAGGGGAAAGGGGGATGAGAGGGGGGATGATGGAGGGGAGGGCATTCTGGGGTTGGAAGTACCCACTATCAAAGAGGAACAGGATCAAAGTAGGGAATGGACCAGGTGGGAGGTGAGATGGGTGGGAGGGAAATATAAGCAGTCTTTTACAATATATCTACTATGGTAATGTTTTGCATAGCTATACATGTACAACACATACTGAATTGCTTATCTTCTCAGAGGGAGTGGGTGACAAGGGAGGAAGGGAATGGATCTGAAAATCGAAGTTTTAAAATTAAATGTTTCATAAGATGTACAGGCATTGGGGCTCAGATTCACCTTGCCCTAATGGCAAAGTCGAAGGGGGTATGGGAGAAGATATGGGAGAGAACAGATTGGATGAGGGGATATCTAGTGGGACTGCTATTCTGGGGTGGTGGGTAGGGAAAAAATGGGGGAAAAATGTAACTCATAATCTGGTGGAAATGAATGATGTAAACCAGAAGTTAATAAAGCATTTGTTTAATTAAAAAGAAAAAAAATAGACTAACTCAAATGGCAAAAGAGGCCCAAAAAGCAAATGAGAAGAATGCCTTAAAAAGCCGAATTTGCCAGATGGAAAAAAACATTTCAAAAGCTCACTGAAGAGAATCATTCCTTCAGAATTAGACTGGAGCAAGTGGAAGCTAATGACTTTATGAGAAATCAAGGCACTATTAAACAGATCCAAACAAATGAAAAAAAAATAGAAGGCAATGTGAAACATCCCATTGGAAGAACCACTGACCTGGAAAATAGATCCAGAAGAGATAATTTAAAAATTATTGGACTACCTGAAAGCCATGATCAAAAAAAGAACCTAGAAATCATCCTTCAAGAAATTCTCAAGGAGAATTGCCTTGATATTTTAGAACCAGAGAGCAAAATAGAAATAGAAATCACCAATCACCTCTTGAAAAAGATCCCAAAAAGAAAACTCCAGGTTCAGGATTTTCCAGATCAAGGAGAAAATATTACAAGCAGCCAGGAAGAAACAATTTGAATATTGTGGAAACACAATCAGGATAACACAGGATCTGGCAGGTTCTACATTAAGGGATCAAAGGGCCTGGAATATGATATTCTAGAGGTCAAAAGAGCTGGGATTAAAACCAAGAATCACCTACCCAGCAAAACTGAGTATCATGTTTCTGGGCGAAATATGGTCATTCAGTGAAATAGAGGATTTTCAAGCATTGTTGATGAAAAAACCAGAGTTGAATAGAAAATTTGACATTCAGATACAAGATGCAAGAGAAGCATGAAAAGGTAAACAGGGAAAAGAAATCATAAGGAACTTATCAAAGTTGAACTATTTACATTCCTACATAGAAAAACAATAATTGTAACTTATGAAACTTTTCTCAGTATGAGAATAGTTGAAGGGAATAGAAATGTGTATATATATACATACATATCTGTTTATATAGGAGGGCATATGGGTGTATGAATACATATGTGAGTGTGTGTGTGTGTGTGTGTGTGTGTGTGTATGTGCACAGGTATACATAGAGAGGGCACAGGACCAATTGAATAGGAAGGATGATACTTAAAAGGTAAAACTGAGAGGTGAGAGAGGAATATAATGAGAGGAGATGGGGAGAGACAGAATGGGATAAATTACCTCATATAGAAGAGGCAAGGGAAAACTGTTACAATGGAGGGGAAGAACAGGAAGGCAAAGGGAATGGGTCAACCTTACTCTCATTGAATTTGGCTTAGGGAGGAAATAACATACACACTAAACAGGGTGTCTTACCCTACAGGATTTTGGGTGCTGGGTAGGGGAGGGACGGGGAGAAAATTTGTAACCAAAAATCTAGTGGAAATGAATGCTGGAAACTAAAAATAAACATAAAACCTAATTAAAAAAAAAAAGACTTCATAGAGGGGGCAGCTAGGTGGCACAGTGAATGGAGCACCAGCCCTGGAGTCAGGAGGGCCTGAGTTTAAATCCGACCTCAGACACTAGACACATTATCCATGTGACTTTGGGCAAGTCACTTAACCCTAATTGCCTCCAAAAAGGAAAAGAAAAAAAACTTCATAGAAGTGGGCAGTGGAGTTGACTCACAGTTTTGATTAACTGAGAGCTCAGCTGGACCTGTTTCAGAAACATTCACTGGAGCTGAAGTACCTATTAACCTGTACTGGTATGGGAGCAGGATTCTGTCTATTTCTAAGTCTTGTGAATTCTATATCTGCAGCTTCCTGAGCTTCTATCCCCTTCTCTCCAATTCTACTGCCGCCATCTGAGTATAGATCCTAGATACCTCTTGCCTAGATAAACTACTGACTAACTCAAGTGCTGTGATTTGAATGGGGTGGATGGGATTAAGTCTGGACTCATGCATATTAGTGCTAGAAATATATGCCTTAGGACAAAAAAATTTTTTAAAAATTTAGGATGAACTCCCACAAATGTAACCACTTGATATTCCAGCCTGGAATTCCCACAGAATTTCCAGATTCAATGTTTGATGTAGCCTTTGGCTACAGCAAGTCACAGTTTTTAAGCCTCCCTTTTTTGTAACCAAAAGACATGAGAGAGGCCAGACTTGTATATTATATAGAATCCTTATAATTATATATCATCGTCACTTTTTTTGAAAAAAGAATCGATAGATACTAAACATGGAGTGCACCAAATAACACCACAAAGAATGAAATCAATTTCATTTTAACAAACTGGAAAAGATTTGTTATTGATGTTGCAGTTATCCCTTAGTCAATATTTACTCAAACTGTCAACTAAGAATTGATTTTTTTTAAAAAAAGAACTATAATGAAAAAAAACCAAAGGTATACAATTAAGACAATTTAACCCTGAATTACTTAAATAAGTTATTAAAAACCAAAAATAGAAAATGAATAAACTTCTATAGAAACTGTAATAATTTCATATAGAACTTTAATCAATATAAGTTGATTGCCACAACAAGGAGACCAAAAAAAGCCACAAAATGCCTTATTCAGCAAATATCAGACTTACTTGCCAGAGAGAGAGAGTTATGGCTCCTAAAGGCAGCACCTGGTTAGAACATAAAATGGTCTATAAATATAGTATCTTTCCCCCTCCCAGGTCCCTCATCCCCATCCCATTCACCTTACTTAAAGTTGTACTCACAATTCCATGTTCCCAAATTTTGGATAGGTCTCTAGTGACTTAAAGAAGCCTAAGTGTTGTCCTTTTGAATGGCTTGTACATAGCACAATTTTTAATCCAGAAATACACATTCTTCTACAAGGAAAGAGGTCAACCCTGGCTAATGGCCTTTGGGGATTGCACCCACTTCCAATCTTGTTGTTTCACAATTTTAAGAAGCTAATACCATCCTACAAAAGTCTCATAGGTTACTGTTTGTCTTGGCTTTTGCAAAGTCCTTTCCTAATTCAAAGACAATGAGAAAAGGGAGGGAAAAATCAAACTTCACCTCTTGAAAAGAAAGCCTGGCCCTTCCAGAGCTCTCAGAACAAATGGGATTCTCTCTTTAGGAATTAGGAACTTGGGGTGAGTTGGAAGTCATCCTTCTAGTGAGAAACCAAACCACTTTGTCTTGGTGCTTGTATAACAACACAGACTCCCTGGCACCAGGTGTGCTAAGATCTTTGCCACTTAAGGGGTACCTCTGTTCTGGGTTAGGTCAGGCACCAAGTTCTACAGCAAACTCATGCTGGTCCAGGGAGTGTTGGGGTTCACGCTCTGTAAAAATGAGCTGGAGAAGAAAATGACAAATCACAACAGTGTCTCTGCCAAGAAAACCCCAAATGTGGTCATAATGTGGCAGACATGACCAGAAAATGACTGAATTGGAAAGTATCATATAACGTTGCATGTTACCTGTCTGTGTCTTCTAATATTGTATCTGGTCATGGTTAGATTTCTAAGCACCATGAAGGCACGGCTAAATCTGTCAAAACTTAGTATTCCTTCTAGCTTCCAGCTCTTACCACAGAACTCAGTCCACAGTAGGTACTTAATAAAAGTTGAATGGAGAAGCAGGGAAGTGGCCCATCGGATAGAAGACTGGAAACAGAGTCAAGAACTGAGTTCAACTCCAAGCTCAGACACTTACTAGCTGTGTGGCCCTGGGTAAGTCACTTCTGTTTGCCTCATTTTGCTCATTTGTCAAATGAGGATACTAGTAGCACCTATTTCCTAGGATTGTTGTGAGGATCAAATGAGACAATAATTGTAAAGCTCTTAACAGTGCCTGGCACATAGTAGGTGCTATATAAAACATACTAGCTATTACTACTACTGCCTCCACCACACTGCTACTGCTCTTCTTACTCTATTCATGAGTGTTGCCAGTCTTTGTAGTTTGCACTCCTTGTTAAGTGGATGAATGAATTACCCACTCCACACTCAATTCATGTTTTTAACCTTGAGGTCCTTTTTTGACTCCCCCCTTTGGGGCCTGTAGACATGAGTCATAACTCAAGCACAAACAATGTTCCCCTGGGGCTCTATGGTTTGTTAATGGGCTGATGAGTGTGGAAAAAAGGAGTGTTTTCTCACCAGGACTTCTAGGACTGACCCCCTAGTGCCAAACCTAGTCCACAAACCATAATGGCTGGGTATAAGACAGGGAGGGTCAGTGCCCCAGCCCCTATGGCTCAGCTGAACAATCTCTCAAAGCTAGACAAGTAAAGAGATGAGTCAACAAGAGAAGAATATTCAATTCAACCAACATTTATTGAATACCTACTCTCTGCAGGGCCCTCTGCTAGACACCAGATGAGTGGGTCAGGGCACACATATGTAGTATTTTCTGAGGATACACCTCATCAGTTTCCCAATCCCCATCCCCGGCTCAGAAGATGAGATCACAGAAGAATTTTCATTTTATATTTTTTTTTATAAGATACAAACAAGTTCTTGATGGAATTAGAAAATTATTTACTACTGGCTGCTTTGTTTGGTCACACCATGAATGGTTTTTGAAAAGCTAGCTTGCACAGTAATCTAGTATATGATAAACCCAAAGATCCAAGCTTTTGGAATAAAAACTCATTATTTAACAAAAACTGCTGGGAAAACTAGAAAACAGTATGGCAGAAACTAGCTATAGACCAACATCTCACACTACATACCAAGACAAGGTCAAAATGGGCATATGATTTACACATAAAGGGTGATACCATAAGTAAATTAAGAGAGCATGGAATGGTTTATCTATCAGATTTATGGATAAGGGAAGAAGCTATAGAGAGCATTACAAAATGTAAAATAGATAATAATAATAGATAATAGATAATTTATATGATTACATAAAATTAAAAAGTTTTTTGCACAAACAAAAGCAATGCAACCAAAATTATAAGGAAAACAGAAAACTGGGAAAACAATTTGCAACAAGTATGTCTAATAAAGGTCTCATTTCTCAGCTACATAGAGAACTGAATCAAATTTATAAAAATACAAGTCATTCTCCAATTGATAAATGGTCAAAGGATATGAATGGACAGTTTCCAAACAAAGAAATCAAAGCATTTATAATCATGAAAAATGCTCTAAATCACTATTGATAAGAGAAATGCAAATTATAACAATTCTGAGGTATCACCTCACAACTATCAGATTGGCTAATATGACAAAAAAGGAAAATGTTAGATGTTGGAAGGATGTGGGAAAACTGGGACACTAATGCATTGTTGATGGAGTTATGAACTGATCTGACCATTCTGAGAGCAATTTGGAACTATGCCCAAAGAGCTATACCCTTTGATCTAGCAATACAATTGCTAGGTCTATATGCCAAAGACATCCACAAAAAGGTGAAAGGACCTATATGTACAAAAATATTTGTAGTAGCTCTTTTTGTGGTGGTTAAGAATTGGAAATCAAAAGGGTGCCCATCAGTTGGGGAATGGCTAAACAAGCTGTGGTATATAATTCTAATGGAATATTATTGTGCTATAAGAAATGACAAGCAAGATGATTTCAGAAAAACCTGGAGAGATAAACTGATTCATAGTGAAGAAAACAATGTTCTCCAGAACCAGGAGAACATTGTACACAGTAACAGCAATATTGTTCAATGAAGAATTGTGAATGACTTCACCATTCTCAGCAATACAATGATCTAAGACACTCCCAAAGGACTAATGATGTAACATACTATCCACCTTTAGAGAAAGAACCAATATTGTTTGAAAACAGACTGAAACATGCTATTTTTCACCTTCTTTCTTTTTTTTCTTTCATTCCAATCTTCTTGTACAAAATGACTAATATGGAGATATTTTACATGATTGTACATGTATAACCTATAACTGAATGCTTACCTGTCTCAGGGAGGAGGAAGGGGAGTGAGGGAGAAAGGGATAGAATTTAGAACTCAAAACTATAAATAAAAATGTTGAAAAAATGTTAAGTTGATATAGAAGGTAAATAATAATGTTAATTCTTTTTTTTTTTTTTGCCTTTTGGAGGGCAATTGGGGTTAAGTAACTTGCCCAAGGTCACAAGGCTAGGTTTTTTTTTTTTTGTTTGTGTTTGCGTTAAGTGTCTGAGGCCGGATCCGAACTCAGGTCCTTCTGACTCCAGGGCCAACGCTCTACTCACTACGCCACCTAGCCGCCCCAATAACGTTAATTCTAAAAAGCTAGTTTGCCAGCTTTGGAGACAAGTGAAGTAGCAACTTCAAGAAATGTGGCCTCCCTGGCAGACCAGAGTAGAAGCAGCTAGAGTGGAAGAACCTAGCTCTTGAGAAGGGAGTGTTCTTTCCCTTTTATATAGTGCCTAACTGGGGCAATTAAGTGTTACAGTGGATAGAGTGCCAGACCTGGAATCAGGAAGACTCATCTTCTGAGTTCAAATCTGGCCTCAGACACTTACTAACTACGTGACTCTGGGCAAGTCATTTAACTCTGTTTGCCTCAGTTTCCTCATCTGTAAAATGAGCTGGAAAAGGAAATTGCAAACAACTACAGTATCTTTGTTAAGAAAACCCCAGATGGGGTCACAAAGAATCAGAAAGCTGAACAACCAAAAAAACTCCCATTATATGCCAAGCACTTTGCTAAAAGCTTCACAAGTATCATATCATTTGATCCTCACAACAACCCTATTTTACAGCTGGAGAAATTGAGGCAAACTGGTTAAATGACTTGCCCAGGGTCACAGTGACACAGCTAGTAAGTATTTGAGGTTGATTTGAATTCATATCTTTCTGACTCCAGGCTAAGTGCCATATCCACTCCACCACCTAGCTGCCTTTTCTCTTTCCCCTTTTCCCTCTGCCAGGGCACTGTGTTGCAGAGAGGACAATTTCTCTCTCCTGTGGCACCAATGGTTATGGACACTTTTCAGTGGAGCTGTGTACCTAGTAGGTAACACAGCATCTAGTGGGAGAGAAAGTCAGATAAAGAGTTGAAGCAAAAGACAGCCTAGAGGTTAATGGGATATAAGATCTTCACCACCCATTAATAGGCCTCATGTGCAGCCCATTAAGGGAAGCTTGCTTAGGCTAGGAGGCTTGCTTGTAGGAAGGCTTTCACACCTTTTGCTAATTTCTAATTAGGCACTGAGTCTGGAGGGTTGTGATGCCTTATGGCTAGGAGAAGTATGTATACATTTGGTATTTTGCTTTGGGGGCTCACTTATGAGAAGGATCTGGTGATTCCCTGGTCAAGATTCTGAGTGATTCTTAGTGGTCATATGTTCAGAGCTCCCCAAGAGTTGTAAAGGCTCTCTCTATGTAAAGATCTCTCTTGATGTATGTAAAGTGTATAGTTGATTCAGGCAATCAGAGTCCTGTCTGTTGGTCTTTATTTCTCTGCTTGTATTTTCTCTGAAGTTCAAGATGCTGACTTTTCCATTGAAATAGTGAATGTAATTATAAAAAGATTGTTGACCCCTTAAGCAGCTACCTTCCCTAATAAAGCAGATCTAAGAAGCTGTGCTAGCATCCATTCTGGGTATGCCAGTGTAGTTGCTGCTACAAGAAGCATGACCTGGCAGCAGAAAAGAGATCCAGTTATGATAGAGTTTTATCCCTTGCAGTTGGGAGTCAAGCTAAAGTAAGGAATAGACTCAGGGCTCACAGTTTAGTAACCTACCCAGGAGACGTGCCTAGTGGGGAGCAGTTTGAAGATACCCCAAGATGAGAAAAGACATTGGGACCCTGCTTTGTGGGAATCATAAGTTGCTTTGGCCACATGCATTCCCCACATATGTGCCTCTCTTTCTACCAGTACACTGTGTATGTAACTACTCTTCCCACTGATGTATTTATGAGAGAGTTCACCCCAGGTTTATGGGGAAAATGTTTTTTAGTTATTGTTCTTATAATTATCTCTCAGAAAATTCCTTTGCTTTGAGCTAATTGTGTCTACTGGCTGACTATAAGAATTAAGTGTACTGGTGGGAACTCATGAGCTATAGTTTTAAGAGTTCATACTTTCCCCAACTGATAAATGATCAAAGGATATAAACAGGTAGTTTTCAGATAAAGAAATCAAAACTATCTACAGTCAAATAAAAAAAACAACAACTCTAAATCACTATTGATTAGAGAAATACAAATTAAAACAACTCTGTGGTATCTAGTCTACTTATCAGATTGGCTAATATAACAAAAAAGGAAAATGATAAATATTGGAGAAGACATGGGAAGTTGGAACACTAAAGCACTGTTGGTAGAGTTGTGAACTGATTCAATCATTCTAGAGAGCAATTGGGAACTATGCCCAGAAGGGAATCAAAATATGTATACCCCCTCGATCCAGCAGTACCACCTCTAGGTCTGTATCCCAAAGAGAGCATAAAAGGGGGAAAATATAAAAAATATTTGTAATAACTCTTTTTGTGGTAGCAAAAAGTTGAAAATTGAGGGGATATCCATCCATTGGGAAGGGGCTGAACAAATTGTGGTATATGAATATAATGGAATACTATTATGCTATAAAAAATGAGGAGCAGGCAGATTTCAGAAAAACCTGGAAAGACTTACATGAACTGATACCTGGATAAAGTGAAGAGAATCAGGAGAATATTGGATATAGTAACAGCAATATTGTGTGATGATCAACTATGATTGACTTAGCTTTTCTCAGCAGTCCAATGATCCAAGACAATTTCAGATAATTCCAAGGTAAGGAAAATGTTATCCACTTCCAGAGAAAGAACTGATGGGGTCTGGATACAGATTGAAGCATACTATTTTCACTTTCTTTCTTTTTTGTATGTTTTTTTCCCTTCTTTTCTGTTTCTTCTTTCACAACATGACTAATATGGAAATATATTTTACATGATTGCACAAGTATAATCTATATCAGATTGCTTGCTGCCTTAGAAAATGGGGAGGGGTGGAAGGGATGGAGAAAAATTTGGTACCTGAAATTATATGAAAATAAATGTTGAAAATTATCTTTATGTGTAATTGGAAAAAATAAAATACTGTTTACATAAGAAAAAAATGAAGAGGAAGAAATAAAAGAAAATGAGTTCATACTCACAAAGTACCTTGAATTTAAGATAATAGTTGCCTCCTGGGGGCCCAACCTGTGAGTGCTGATTTGAAGACATAAGCCAAAAGGGGTGCTATAAATAGAGAAATCAGTTGCAGTCTCCACTCCCAAGGGGAATCAGTTTAATAAGGGAAATAAGACTCATACACATGTGAAGTTCTGTTAGCATACCGCATTACAGTTGGGACACTATGCTGCAAGTGATTCACAATGGCTCATTTGAGGTCTTCCTCAAGCCTACAGAAAGGTAGTATGTCACTATATTAATTATCCAGTTAGGGAGTATATCTGAGTCGTCTGCCAAGCTGTAATCCATTTCAACTAAAAGTTAAGTGTTCTTTATGACACATGTATGGAAGAGATTCCCTAACAGCTATAATATCTAGTCTAGCAACCAAAGAGTTTTCAACCTTCAAAGGCCTATGTTGTGGTCCCCCAGACCAGGCCTGGGGTGACTATGATTAAACAGAGGTTCTAATTAGTTTAAAATCCACATTTATGGTTTTGAAACTTACATAGGGGATGAAGAAACAGAATTTTAGTCTCAAACTTAAGAAAATTAGAATCAAGAATGGTCATAATGCTTAGCTGAATTAACTAGACCTCTAATTTAAGCTACTGAGTGTTGATCAAGATTAATTACAAACTAGCAAATGCTGTAAGGTACTAGGAGATAATAATAATCTTTGGAATATGATCAAATATAACTATGGTTTGTTTGGATCACATAACACCTCATCTAATAATAGTCACTCAGGCTACATATAACCATGTATTACTCTAATTTAATACCACAGATGTAGCTTTGACTTATTTTCCCTTTCTGTTAGGTAAACATTATTTTTAATTAAATTTTAAAAAAAATTTTTTCTCCCTACCTCCCCCTACTAATGGAAAAAAGAAAAAGTAAAGCAAAATTCTTGCATCAAATATGCTGTCAAATAAAACAAATTCCTGCATTGGCCATGTCCATCACTTCTCTATCATTGTGTTGATTAGAGTTCTTATGGATTTCAAAGTTATTTAAATATTCTTTTATTGATTTGTTATTTTCACACTACCTGTGTTGTTGTTCAGTCATTTCAGTCATGTCTGATTCTTCATGACCTGATTTGGGGTTTTCTTTGCAAAGATACTAGAGAGGTTTGCCATTTCCTTCTCTAGCTCATTTTACAGATGAGGAAATTGAGGTAAACAGGGTTAAGTGACTTGCCCAGGGTCACACTACTAGGAAGTTTCTGAGGCCAGATTTGAACTTATAAAGATGAGTTTTCCTAACTTCAGCTCTGGCACTCCATCCATTGTACCACCTAGCAGCCCATAAGCCATCTATGTAGTATGAGATAATTGCTTAGAATTCTCTAGAAGCCCTTAAGTAAAGTGTAGTTTATATTCTCCAGCCTTATTCTCTTAGGGTCAGCCTTACTATGTCACCTCTCAGAATTGCAAATGGTAACCCTGAGGGATTGGGATATTTCTTTTCTCTGTCACTGGCTGGAACCCCCATTGGTACAAGTGATTGGCACCTGAATTCCACTTGATCACTTAACAATAATTGACTTTTACAAAACGATGTTTATTTCAAAGAAATAGCCAGAATATATGTACACATATTTTCCTCCCAGTATCTCAGGGGTACACTCTACCCTATGCTACGCTGGTTTCTGGGGCTATAGGTTTGAAACAGTTCAATTCCTACATAGTAGCGGTGTTACCAAATTTACATGCAGATGGTATTGATACCAGATTGAGTCCTATTATTATCTCCTGCTAGTATAGGGTCCTGAAGGTCATTCCTTGCTTACTGAGGTATCAATACTGTCCTGACTACAAATTTGAACTCTGAATTTCTAGATGCCAAAGAAGGCTCTATTCCCTTCATACCTCTGGGGCATTAATGATATGCTGGATGTAAGCCCAAACTTTGGAATGACAGAATGTAAAGAGTTCTCTGAACCTTTTGATCTTACCAAGTCATAAGC